>CM037162.1:103601-658601 GCA_020921065.1 Vaccinium darrowii
GGTCTAGGAAGCTTGGAATTTCAATCCGCTTGTTGCGTTAGAAAGTAGACTCGTAAGGCTTTCAGAATTGATAGGCCTTGTAGCTTGATTATTTCCCAGTGATAGCAGTTTTTGACTTGAAGTTGAACGTGAATCTGTTTGACAGGTTTTTGTTGCGTGTTTGGGTTCATTTGATAATTGTTTAAAAATAGCAATCGGGTACAGAAAATTCTGTATTTTTAGTATGTTGTCCATACTTGGGATTTAGGTCTATGGTGAGAATATTGGAACATTTGGATGGGTAGATTGATTCTATAAAATTAGTGGGCCGCAAGGGTGTCGAGTTGTCTTAAGTGTGTTTAAGCGTTTTGTTTGCATATGAGCGTGAACCTTTGGCTGCCTTTGGTTTTAACTAGTGTTTTATTATTGGTTGTGAATGATTTTGAGCTAATCAAGGATACGTGTATAGAGAAAGGTACGGACACAACTGAGATGCTGGATACAATAGTCGAATCTACCTTTATTATTGGAAATCGAGGTGAGTGTTGATTCATAGATGTAACTTCTTTTGGTATGATTTGTGATATTTAATTGTGGCAAACGTGCCGAAAATGGGGCCATGGGCCGGGGCATACGTGCCGATATTGAATTGTGGCATACGTGCCGATAATGGGGCCATGGGCCGGGGCAAACGTGCCGATAAATGTGGCTTAAAGCCGATCTTTTGATTTTGATATTGATTAATCAAATTGTTAGTGATCGTATTGATGGTTAGATATTTATTGATTCGGTCAGATCTTGTTATATTATTATTGAGGTTGTATGTAGTGGTTGTGTGCCGCGATTGGCTGTGTACCGTGGCTTTGAGCCGAGATAACTGTGGGTCGTGGTTGTATGCCCAGGATGGTTGTGTGTCGAGGTTGTGTGGCGGGAATGATTTTGTGTCGGGATTAGCTGCGTGTTGAGATAGGTTGTGTGCTGTGGTTGAATGATGGGTTTGGCTGCGAGTCGAGGTAGATGGTGTGTCGTGGTTCTATGTCGGGCTTGGCTGCATGTCGGGTTTGGTTGTGTGACGTGGCTGTGCGTTGGGTTTTGTCACGTGTTGAGATGGACTGTGTTGTGGTGTGTATCGGTAATGGCTATGTAAAGTTATTTACGCTTGTTCTTCCTTTGGGTATTGAACGTATAGTTGTTTGAATTGCATCCATGTCTCACACACTCTCCTGGAACCCGTTTCGGGTTTCAGTTTGCAGGTTGTTTTAGGTGGTGTCCACTGCTAGTCCCGTGGTGCGGTCGTGATCTCGTACGGGGTCGTTTGTCAAGTCGGGTTTGGACTCGCCGATGTGCTGATCCGGGACGGGTTGTTACATAGAGGGAGTAGAATTTGTTCCCCTACCTCGAGAGATTGAAGCTTCAAATGAGTAGAAAATGCAAAGCCCTAGATTGTGAAGCTTCCAAACCGAAATACTTGATCCCCACGAAAAACCACAGTGAACCCGACTCCAATTGATGCATAGGTGAAGGTTTTAAACTTGGTTCTTGAAGTGATTAAGTGAGGGGAGTGTATTTTGTGTGAGAATGGAGAAGGAAATTTGGGAGGGGAAGAGAGAAAGAGAGCCACGGCTGATGGGGGAGAGAGGGGTGTGTTTTTGTTAGAAAATTTTACACCACACACACTCATATACACACATTTATGCACTTGCACCCCCCTTATCTTTCAAATGCATTTTAAAAAAGAGACCCAAATGCAATCCACTTCCATCACATTGACCCCTTTAAGTCAAAATTTAATTCCTCACATTATCCCAATGTTATTCCGGAAAAAAATTATGCAAAATTACGGGTCCTTAGAAACGGCGTCAACTGACGAAACAGTTTCTGGCTTTACTCGATAAATGGCTTACAAAACAAAAATGACTAAGGACACTAGTGTGCTATTAGCCATCTAGCCTCCGATGCCTAAGTCAGTCGATTATGGTGTGCAGAAATATTGCTCAAGTAGTTAAGAATACTAGAACAACGTACAAGATTCATGGTTGGAGAGGGGTTTCTACATGCATCTATGGCTACCGAGTCCTTTTAGGATTTAGAGTTGTGACTCTCTTGCTCACCAGACCAATCCTCTTCACTTCTTGCTGCATTAGGTCTCTTAATCCTAGTTGGAATTGGACTTTTTATCCTAACTAATCGAAACAGGATAAGTACAAAAGACCTAAGAGGCCTATCCCATACGCTCCCAAAAGCTTGGGCTTACCATTAACCATTCTTTTTTAAATAATTTATCAATTAAATGTCATATATAAAATTGCTGTTCATATCAATTTGGAACAAAAATCGTTACGCAAACCAAATCATTTGATTTGATGTTTTCATTTTATAAACTGAGACCAAATCATACTACTGAAAAAACGAAAAAAATTGGCTGATTTAGATTGAGTCGGATAGGATTCGAGGTTCAAGAGTTATTTTTTGCTCCTGCAAATCCAAACAACAAGAAGCTATAAGCGAGTAATAAAGTTAGGGTCCGTTTTTGGGAAGGACAAAGTAAAAGAGTCTTTACTTCATTAAGGACATCAACTTTTTCTTTAATGCCAAAAGGACAAATCACCTATACATTCCAAAAATGCCTCCACTAGCCAATGAAAGTGTCTAAACCCCCAAACCTAATGAAAGTGCCTAAACCTAAACCCCAGAGTACCCTATAAAAGTGCTTAAAATCCTAGGGTACCCTATGAAAGTGCCTAAAACCCTAGGGTGCCCTATGAAAGTGCCTAAACTACTAAAACCTTATAATTGAAAAGTGCACCCTAAACCTAAACCCTAGGGTACCCTATGAAAGTGCTTAAAATACTAGGGTACCTTATGAAAGTGCCTAAAATTCTAGGGTACCCTATGAAAGTGCCTAAACAGCTAAAACCCTATAATTGAAAAATGCACCCTAAGTGCCTAAATTCAAAATGCCTAAACCCATTATACCCTACCCCAAAGAGCCTAAACCCCCTAAAATTGAACCCCAAAAATTGAACTCACCCCCAAAATTGATGAGAGAAAAATTAATTAGTTTAGGGTGTGTGTGTGTGCGTGTGTGTGTGTGAGAGAGAGAGAGAGAGAGTGAGAGAGAGAAGTTAGTACGTTGGTTTAAAGGCATTGGGGACAACCTGTCCTGTCGCTTTCAAAGGCACTGTACGTCGGGGACAACCTGTCCACCGTAGCTTTCAAGGGACTATTCACCCGTCGCTTTCAAGGTTGCTTTCTTTTTTTGAGTGACAGGTGCGCGTGAGTGATGGGTTTCATTAAGGGTATTTTTGTTTAGTTTTGTCCTTGAGCCCTCAAAATTTTTCTATCAATGTATTGGAGACATTAAAATAAGTTAAGTTGGACTAAACACTATTTAAAGCTCCAAACTTGGCCTTTATACCAATTTTCTGATAAAGGGGTTAACACCCATGAAAATTGAGGGAATTACCAGCCGCTCCAGTTTTCTTACACAGTGCACCGCCCACTCCTATGACAAATAGAAAAAGCACCACGCACTCCAAAAGGCAGTCCACGCCCAGGACTCTTTGCAGCCCAAGCAAATGTACTGTTTACGCCCAAGCCTCTGACAATAGCGGCAGAAAAGTCAAGACCCCATGTGCCGTCTCTCTCTCTCTCTCTCTCTCTCTCTCTCTCTCTCTCTCTCTCTCTACCCACCCCACCTAAGCCCCAGGGTACCCTATAAAAGTGCCTAAACCTAAACCCTAAGGTACCCTATGAAAGTGCCTAAAATCCTAGGGTACCCTATGAAAGTGCCTAAACCACTAAAAACCCTACAATAAGAAAGTGCACCCTAAACCTAAACCCTAAGGTAGCCTATGAAAGTGCCTAAACCTAAACCCTAGGGTACCCTATGAAAGTGCCTAAAATACTAGCGTACCCTAAGAAAGTGCCTAAACCACTAAAAACTCTATATCCAACTTTCAATTGATTATTTTCATAATTGACTTTTAATATTTTGGAATATACTGTGTAAATTCTAAAATGTACGGTCTAAATTCTAAATGTACAGTCTAAATTCTAAATGTACGGTCTAAATTTTAAAATGTACATTCTAAATGTATGATCTAAATTCTAAATATACAGTCTAAATTCTAAATGTACGGTCTAAATTCTAAAATGTACATTCTAAATGTACGGTCTAAATTCTAAATATACAGTCTAAATTCTAAATGTACGGTCTAAATTCTAAAATGTACATTCTAAATTTATGGTACCCTAAACTTTAGGGTATCCTATGAAAGTGCCTAAACCTAAACTATAGGGTACCCTATGAAAGTGCCTAACATCCTAGGGTACTCTATGAAAGTGCCTAAACCTAACATCCTAGGGTACTTTATGAAAGTACCTAAACCTAAGAGTGATTGACCTTAATGGAGTTAGTGGTAATTAAAAAGAATGACTGGAGTTAGTGGTAATAAATATTTGTTTTTTGTATTGGCCCGTAATAAAACCATGAAAATTTTCAATTTATAGCACTTAAAATACAATTGACTTTAATCTGCTCCATCTCTGTAGACTGGAGGAGCTGAAATATGCTAGTATTTTATCTTAAAATACTCCAATAACAAGAGACTTCAAAATCTGCCGCTAAAAATGGGAAAAAATGAGAGATATTCCTTTCTATTTCCCACGTAGTGGGAAAAAGAGACCATATGGACAACGCACGTGCTGATTAACAATTTCAAAAAACAAAAACAAAAACAAAACCAAACAAAAAAATCAAACGTCATCTATTATTGCCAGATTAGACTAGGAACAAATCTAGTAGTAAATATTCTCCACCGCTTAATTCCCAGCCAGGTCGCTCTCCTGGTCATATACGCATGAGTAAAATCACATCAAACTATTCAAACCCCTAGGGAATGGGAATGCTGACTGGGTACCTATGAACCGAGTCAGCCCAGGGGTTACCTGTCAACTCGGTAGCAGGAATGGGCCTAAGAGCCCTCCAAACCGCGCTGTTGCACTTGAAGCCGGAGCCAAAAGCAATCTGCCAAACCCGGTCACCTCTGGAAACCCGTCCCTTTGCCTCGGTATAAGCAAGCTCGTACCAGAGGGAGCTGCTGGAGGTGTTACCGAAACGGTGAAGGGTCATCCTGGATGGCTCCATGTGCCACTCAGTGAGATCCAAATTCTTCTGCAACTCATCCAACACTGCTCTACCACCAGCATGTATACAGAAATGTTCAAAAGCCAGCTTGAAATCAGGTATGTAAGGCTTCACCTTGGTTTTCTTCAATACCTTCTTCTTCACCAGCGTCAAGAAAAACATCAGCTGCTCCGACAAGGGAAGCACCAATGGCCCCAATGTGGTTATGTTTGTTTTCAAAGCGTCTCCTGCCACCGCCATTAGTTCTCTTGCCAGAGAAACCCCAACGGCACCCTTATCATCATCCTCCCTCTGGTACACGCAGTTGTAGCTATTGTCATCTGCTCCTCTGTGGGTTCTAACGGTGTGGACGAGCTCGTACTTGGACCTGCTCCTGTCCTTAGACTTGTTGGAGAGGAGAATGGCGGCTCCCCCCATCCTGAATATGCAGTTACACAGTAGCATGGAGCGGTCATTTCCAAAGTACCAATTTAGTGTTATGTTTTCTGTGCTCACCACCACTGCATAGGTGTTAGGGTTTGATTTGAGTAGGTGTTTTGCTAGGTCGACAGATATCACCCCTGCACTGCACCCCATTCCCCCTAGGTTGAAGCTCCTTATATCCGGTCGTAGCTTGTAATGGTTGACTATCATGGAGGACAGAGATGGAGTCGGACAGAACAAGCTGCAGTTCACTATCAGAATCCCGATTTCTTCCGTTTTAACTCCGGTTTTCGCAAACAGGGAGTCCAGTGCGCCAAACAGGACGGACTCCGCCTCGGATCGGGCCTCTTTCATGCACAAATTCGGGGGTGTAGACGTAATCCCTCTGGGTAAATACGTCTCGTCACCTAGACCGGACCGGGTTGCTATCCTCCTCTGGAACTGAACCGTTTCTTCCTCGAACACACCGCTGTCCTCGGTCATCTTCAGGAAGGACTCAACCGACATTTTACGTTCGTCGTCGGGTTTGTAACAGGCAAAATCGACGAGATAGATCGGTACAGGCCAGTTAGCCCAGTAGAGGGCTAATAGGAAGAGCAAAACTAGTAAAGAACCGACAAGGGCGGTGAATGTGTCGACCAGAATAGTTTGGGTTGTCCATATGTCGGAAATCCGGTCGAATCTTAGACCGGACAGCTGATTCACGAGGGTGGCTATGAAGAGAGGTAAGACAACAGCAAACGTAACAAGAGTGCCAAAGTTGCAAGAGTAATTACCATATCCCAATTTCACGTACTTGAGCTTCACCGACTGTAGAAAATCCGGCAATTTTTGACGGATTTTGATGACGACTGAGGACGAGTCGTCCTTAAACGCCATCTCTGCTGTTAATCTCTCCTTATCCATCTCTATGGTACTCCCCATATGATCTGTCTCTCTCTCTAAGCGAGTTGAAATTGTGTGGGTTTTTGTTTTGCTTCTTAAAAACAGAGGAGGAGGAGGAACCGAGGAAGAGGTGGGGATTGGAAGAGTCTATGAGAAGCTGAGCTAATTGAAAGCCGAAATTAGCACAAGAAAGCTTTGAACAGTTTTGTCATGGTAGGGGAATGATCAAGAGCAAAAGTAACGAGGCTTTTGAAAGAAGGGGATCAGGAATGAAAGATAATTAAAAGAAGGGTCTTTTTTCTCTTTGTTTCCCCCTCTCTCTCTCTCTCTCGTTGTAGAATAATTAGCACACTCTATCGCTACAGCCTATATATGAGAAAGCTAGTAGTGATTGGGGCCATCATGGTCTTAATTTTAATTTGGTGAGCAGTTCCCGAGAAATTATAGATAGCTCAACCACCAAAAGTATTGATTTAGAATAAGAGATTGAAAAACAAAGACATACTAGTACTAGCATTTATTTATACTAGAAGGAAAATCAAACATATGAGGTTGGGGGTTGGTTTGGTTGACAGTTTCGTAATTGAATTGGTTAGGATGGTGGTGGGGTTGGGGGAAGTACTCACCAAGTCAAGTGGCCATGTGAGAATTCGAGATTTCGTTCAAGCAATCGCCCTTTTACTACAATACAATTTACACGAGTCTTCACAGGTACTCGTAATTTCCACTGCCAAACACCAGCAAGCAACATTAAAGTACTGCTTATTAAGTTGAATTTGCGGTCTTATTTTTCTGTTTTTTTTTTCTTTTTCTTTTTTTTTTCAATTTCTATGGTTTGTGTCAAATTCACATTTTTTCTGCTGAACGAAACATTAATTTGGTACTGCTTTTTCACTATCGCTCTTACGAATTTTGATTTTTTTGAATATATTCTCAACATATAGTTATATTCTTGCATTAGCTGGCATGCACGCATTTTGAACTTTGTATATACGTATAGTTGAGTGAAAAGAAAATTTTGGGTGCAAATAGGGTACCCAACACGTGGTGTCTAAACGTGCATTTGGACTATTCAAAATACTTTTGAAAAGTCCAAATTTCTCCCTTTCTCTCTCTCTCCTCTTTCTCTACTCAATCCAGACCGTCCAAAACACTTTTGGAAAATCTAAATTTCTCCTTTTCTCTCTCTTATCTCTCTCTTCTTAATCTGGACCGTCAAAAATACTTTTAAATGACAAAATATACGATGAATATTGCCACATGGTACATGTTCGACACCCAAGTTTAGGGGAACGGGAGAATAAATGAATGACAGAAACATTTGGAAATATGAAAAGGGCGGTGTGGCGTAGGTGACTGGCCATCAAGAAACATTTAATGTCAGTGGGGAAGGGTCAATGATGGTGGGCGCATACTTCCACCTGTCTAAACCCCTCAACAAATTAACCTAATGGACAATTAATTAATTATAATTAGAGTGTGAACACGCGCGTGCAGTTGTTAGTCTAAATTTATGGATAGTTGGGTCAACCTTGTTGTTCCATTAATTATAAATGCTATAGTGTTTAGGGAGTATGGTAGAGTCCAACCCAACGTCCCCAACAAGAACAGCGTGTGGTGTGGCGTGGGTGTAGGGTTGGTCATTTCATCCGCCTCGTCCGAATCCGATCCGATCCCCGATCCGAACGGATCGGCAATATGGAGATCTGTTTGGAGATTGGATAGGATATGGGGATTTTTTTTGAAAATGTTTGGGGATTGGATAGGGGGTGGAGATAGGCATGTCCCCGCCCCGAATCCGCTCCGAATCCGTTCCCCGCTCCGTCCCCGCCCCGCTCCACCCCGTCCCCGATCTACCCCGTCCCCGAATCCCCGAAATATAGGGGTCTATTCATGAATTATGAAACTTTGAGGTCTCACTGAATTTTCTCCAGATTTATGGGGTACACCAAAATTTCCTTCCTTGTGCATAGGGTTGATTTGGTAATTGAAGCATTTTCATCCACTGCAATGGCATGCTTTTAACATATATGTTCCAATCAAAATGACCATTCATGTGATCGATTACACAAAAAAATATCTAGTAGTACAATCTTTAAAAATGTTTCCTGGGCATATCCACTGTGAATTGTAGACTTGTAGTCTCTTTTCCTTTGAAACAATTATGTATGCTATCCACTAGACAACCCATGTTGCATTTAATCAATTTTAATTAATGTCATGAATATACATAAGAACTCTTCATAATTTCTACTTTTCTGCACTCTTTATGTTGTTCTACAAACACATGAAGTTTTACACGCCCAGGGTTGCCCAATGATTGGATTTTAGGAAAAATGATTTGTAATTGGGCTTCTATAACTATTTACTTGTTACTTTAGGGAAAATGCTTGGATCCCCGAAATCCCCGTGGGGATCCCCGTTCCCCATTTGGAGCGGGGATGGAGGATAAAAATAAATCCCCGTTGGAGATTGGATAGGGGATGGATATTAGTAAGGGGTTTGGGGATTGGGGGTGGAGATAGTAGTCTCCGGCCCCGATCCGTCCCCATGCCCATCCCTACGTGGGTGCATGCTTTTTGCTTTTTTTTGGCTAAGTGGTGCGGGTGCATGCTGTTTGTCTGAATTAATGTTTCTAAATTTAATTCCATATGATGTATATATTGATTATTGCCAAAGTATTACTCCCAGTTATAACAATGATACATGTACAATAAAAGTCTCTAACACATTCACATGTTGTGTAGAGTCCGCACATACTTACACTTACGTGTATGTGGACTCCACACACTATGTTAGTGTGTTAGAGACTTGTTAGAACTAGTTGTTACACTTATCATTTTTGTCCCAACCTTGCATTGCGCTAAATCAGGCATGAATCCTCAGCCCTCACAAAGCAAAAACCAAAAAATAACGACATTCCGAATTATCAAAAAAAAAAAAACCAAAAAATGAGAAACAATCAAATCAAAGCAACCTCTACAGCTCAACTAGCTTACAGTAGCCTAATGTTTGTACATGTCATGTATACAAATGAACTACTCTTATATACGCCTTCGGCCTTTTTTTTTTGTTTTTTGCAAATGTTAAGTGGATTAGTTTCTTATGCATGTTAAAGTGGAGTGTCAAAATTATTATCTTAAATATTTTGTACTTTCCTAAGGGCTTACATTACCATGGGAAACCGTCCCCCCATTGCCTAAATTTTCATTTCAATAATTTTTTGTCTTTTCTATTTTTATAAATTAATGCTAAGTTTTTCCAATTAATCATTCATATTTACGAGATAAATTTAGAAAGCAAATATTATGACCAAAAGCAAAAAAGAAGAAGGTGTATTCATGACGAAAAAGTTCGAAACAACTGTAGTGTCCTTAGTCATTGTATCTGATCTTTTTTCAACTTAGGTGAGTAATTTTATATTTTTATGATTCCTCTCATTGAGACGGATTATATGTTAATCACAAAATAATTGACAAAAAATTAAACAAAAGATCACTAAAAATCTCTTAATACCCACAGCCTTAAAGAGAATTAATTTAGTCCAAACCTACTCTACTTATACCAGATGGACCAACATTACGTTTGCTCAAAGTATTTTTCTTCATGAGAAATACTGCAAATTTCTATACACTTAAAACTTATTTTCTTTTTAGGAAGTACAATGGCAAATATGGAATCCACAATGCTGTTTAACTTCTTGTTATAGATATTCATGGTTTTTGCCGAAATATTTGCATAGGTGATGGAGGCTTTAAGATGGTTACGACTGAAGCAATTAGATTACGCGAAGCTTAGGATGTCATGTACCTAGATGGGCGTCCTCTTTTTTAGACGTACTGTTTTTCCGTGAATTGAACAAAATCTATTACTCATTTTTTTTATGGGAAAAAGAATGATCGTTATCTGCATTAGGTGCTTCGATTTAAATGTTAAGAACTGTATTATGATGCAGTTGATTCAAACCTCATCAATTTCAAATTGTATGGTTAATTGCTCTTAAACAAATGTTCCTCGGATACCTTTTAGCATGACCTTTTAAACTTTTAGGATATGGGGTGGCTGAAGTGCTTCAAGGTACTGCAGAGTTGTAACCCCCGATTTGACCGTTCATCTTTGTAATTAGCAGTTCATACATGTTTATTAATTCTTAGCGGTACGAGTATGCTCTTTGCGGTAAGAATACATCCGCGAATCTGAACTATTGATTATGGAAATGGATAGACAGATGGGGGGAGTCTACAACCCTGTAATGTCATGGGGCAGATTGTGCGCGCCTCGACTAAATCCCGGAACCCTGAAGGCTGAAGTTCAAAATTGGGCAAATCTCCAGTAGCCCCAAAGAACAACCCTAATTTTTGGTAAATAAAAATTTGTTATAAAAATTCAATTTCTTTTATTTTTATTTGCTTCTTTATTATATAATTATATATCTTTCCATATTTGCATGCTTGTACTAGTATAAATATATATGTACTAGTATATCTGCTCTCGTAACACAGAACCCTAGAGTTACTCCATTTGCATTCTAGATTTTCTTCATAAACCCTTAGATTTTCTCTAGGATTTTTATGTACAGCCCTAGGATTCCCTAGGATTGTGTTGTACCTTATAATCTTCCAAATCATGGGAGAGAATCTGTAAAGACCCGATTTTTCAGTAATAAGATTAATAGAGTTAATTTTCTTATATGTGACTAAAAATATTAATTGGACTATTTAGATTGTTCCTAACATCTAGATAACCATCTAGCAAATAAAATAGATATAGAGATAATTTTCCATCTGTTGGTTTGTTTAAAAAAAAAATAGAAAGAAATTACTTTTGTATTTATCTTAACCACCATTATCTCCACTTCCCATAAAACTCTTCCTCCTCAAACTCTCTCCTATCTCGATAACTACCCACTTCACTTCAAACTCTCCCATAACTCTACAAATTTCTTTCTCACTCAAATTCTTCTTCTCCCCTATAAACAATCCAATCTTTTGCAGCACTTCTCCTTCTTTTTTTCACGGCTGATTTCTCTCTCTTGCACTATTGGTTTGTATATTTTCTTGATTTTATTTCTCTCTTTCTTTTATGAAAGTTGAAGAAGTCTCTCCCTCACAATTTATTTATTTTCCTTTCGTCGGAGAGGTTCTACTTTCTCAGGAATTTAATTGTTCATAATCTCCAACGTTCCAATTTCCGTTAACGGGCTTGAATCAACGGAGGAAAGGTAGGGTTTTCGGAACTTCACTTTTACTTAGAAATACTGCCTACGTGATTTGTGTTTATATAATATATTGTGGGCTGTTTAGGGAAGTTATAGTTTGGTGTGATTTTTGCGGAAAATGAATCGTTAATGAATCATGTGGTTGGATTTGTGTGAAAAGTTAAAAAAATATGTGAAGTATGTATACAATTTCTGTTTTTTAAATATTCGGACCATTTTGAGTCAGAACCGAGGAAAACTCATAACTGAAGAGTTGTAGATCTCGAAACTTAAATCAACTTTCATATAGAACTCGTCTCAATCCAAGATTCGTAGAATTAGTTATGATTTTTCAAAGTTTGTTGTACTGTACAGTTTGGAGACAGATTCACTGCTTGACTTAAAACACTGTTTTGCTCCATTTAGGATTGGATTTAGGCTTTTGCTCAAAACAGTGAACTTGTGTTAAATTTGATGAACTATTTTATTGTAAAATTTTGAGATTTTTGGAACTCGTTTGCTATTTTTAGTGACTAGATAGATAATTGACTTGTTGGCATGAGTTATTCCATTTTTTTTATTAAACTTTTAGTTACAGGCTTTAATTAGACGCATGTAATGTTTTGGCTTACTGGAATTGTTAAATCCTTTATCATGTGATTAATTAAATAAATGGTTAAAAGATATGTGGTTGTTTATCGAATGTGGGGATGGGACGTTGTATCTGATATGGGTCTTAAGCCAATTATCACAATATACTCCCAGGGGTATTGAGCCGTGCCATGAGCCTGGAGAGTTAGGCATGGTGGACGGGAGCCCAATAGATTGTTTATATTGTGGATGGGAACTGATATCGGATAGCCTGATGAATTGGTATGAGATACCGAATTCATGAAGTGCATGAGGTTTGGGTTGTGAAACCTTGAGATTGATGATGAGAATTTTGAATCTACTGAATCCACTATTTTGAGACATGTTGTGATAATCAGGCTGTCCTATGCTTTAAAATTTATGTTTTATATGTTTGACTGTTGCATCAGTAATCTTTTGTAAAGGGGTAGTTTCGGTACCCTATTGAGTGTAATTAAATCACTCGTGGTGCTACTTTTGTGGCCCTGGCGTCCCCAACGCCAGGTACAAACGGAGATGAAGAGCCACCAGCTAAATTCGAGGCAATGGAGCAGCTAGGTGGGAAACGAGTGACGGACTTATGGCTTTATTAGTAGGGATTTAGCTAGATGGCTCTGTCCTTGTTTCAATCGAACTTTTAATAAATGCTTATGTTTTTCAGTTAATGTTAAGGTTCAATTTATTTGAGTTGTAATAAGTTTGTTTATTTTTATTTTTGTCAAAAATTTTAAGTACTCTTTGATATTATTAATGAAGTTGGCATTTTATTTAATTAAATTGTGAAATTTATTTATTAACGTACCCAATTTTCGGGGCGTTACAGAATCCTAGTGAAATCTACATTGGGAGAGAAAGAGAGAGGAAGGAGGGAGGTGCATGTGAGGAAGCTTCCTCCAACTTGCTCTCCAAGAATAAGTACATTGTATCTACATGCAAGCACATGGGTTCTGTACACAAAAATTCCATGAAACTAGGCTTGCCATGCAAACCCATAAAATCCTAGGATTCTCTATGATTTGCTCCATTAAAACCTACAATTATTTTTTTATCTAAACCTATAGATTGCTTAGGATTTGTTGTACTAGGTAAATCCTACAAATCATGGAGCCACTACTACAAAAATGGTTAAAGATGACACACCAAAAATTGGAACAATGACAGTTTTTGTAAAACTGTCATCGAAAATATGAGGGTAGAGTTTTGATGTGAGTCTATCCTAAAAACTGTCATCTTTGCGATATAAGATTACAGTTTAGAATAAAAGTGACATCATTATCCTTATCAGGTAGTGCTAACGCCAAAACTATTTTTGATTGTGCCAAAACTCAAGTGCATGAAATGCTTGTACTCATGTATAAAGTACGAGTTCTTTATGCATTGGAGTTTTGACACAATCAAAAATAGTTTTGGCATTATCAGTATCCTTATCTCTTTCTTTAATGTCAGTTTATAATGTCAGTTTTTGCTTAAACTGACATAAAAACAAGGCACTTCTAGAAGCCCATATGGAAAACCTTTTAATGAAACTAAGCCCTTTTAATGTCAGTTTTAATTAAAACCGACATTGAAGTTGATCATAAAAGATGACGGTCAAAAAGTGACGTTAAACGTATAAGATGACAGTTTAAAATCGTCATCTTATATTTTCAATGTCTAAGGTAACAGTTTAAATCTAAAACTGAAATAAAAAGTGTTCAGCTTAAAATTTTTCGAAAATATAGTATAAATATTTTTGTTGGTCTTTTTTCAACAACAAGCGTGCTAACTCAGTTGGTAACATGCGAGCGCGCGAGTAAATCAAGGTCTTGATCAGTTCGAGCCCTAAGGCAAGCAAATATTAGCTCACCACACAAGCGCCACGGGGGCGCCATGTGAGCTCCACTGGGCGGTCATGCAAAGGCGGCCACGCGAGTGCCACGTGTTCGAACTAGAATTGGAATTTTTTTTTAGAATGGAGGATAGATAAGATGACGGTGTCATCGTTTATTGCAAGGATGAAAAGTTTGCGCCATCATCTTATATGTTCTAATGACCTTTTTTTGACTGTCATAACAAATCTAGTCTTTAATGTCACCTCCAAAGATGACAGTTTTAAAACTGTCATGTGTTTCATGACACCTTTTGACTATCATGGTTTAAGGTTTTTGTAGTAGTGAGCATTATTGTGAGTGAGAGAGAGAGAGAGAGTTGGATAAAGAGGGAGGGCCTTGTGCTCTCTCTTTCAGTGGCATGGGACGGATGGGAGAGAGATTGATTATAGTCACCTCAAGACTTAAATGGTGGAGGAGGGTGGTCAGTGGTCACCATGTGAATGGTGCATATTAGCACATTGGCGTAGGTTATAGTGTAGGAGCATTTAGGTAGCAAACCCAAATGACTAGACAATTAATCTAGGTTAATGTTAGACGTTAGTCAACTAGGGTTAGTGGTTAGGGTGGAGGTTGAGTTAGAATAGGCAAGATTTTTCGCTTTCCGGAAAACAATTGAAATTCAAAACTTCATCAACTCCTATTTTATTAGAGTCAACTAATGAAGGGCAAACTTAAAAATTTATAAATTTTGGGTAATATTTTGTATTGTATATAAAATTTTGAAATTAATAAGTAGACCAAATTATTTGGAACTGAGGTAATATTAGCGTGAGAGAGAGAGAGAGAACGCATAGCGGCAGTTGAATTGAGGTCAGTACACTTCTTCATTGATATAGGAATCTTTTTTTTTTTATTTTATTTTTTGTTATTCGATAATAGATACACGGAGTACTCGGTTTGAATTCATAAAAGCAAGGGTGGGTTATTGTGTGCATGTTTGAGAGTGAGAGAGACGTGTGGCAGTGTGTGCATGTGTATGTGTATGTATTAAGCTCCTAGTGTGGGTTTGATGGGTGGACTTAGTTTTAGGATCTGGTTGGCAGTTGCGTATAAAGGTTACTACTAGTATATGATTGTCGTGGGGTGGGTGGCCAACCTTGTTAGGATGTCTCCTTGCGTTGTGAGGCCTTTTGGCTTGGCCCTTTTAATCTTTGTATGTGTTTTCAAAGATTAATAAAATTCTTCTCTTTGGCTGTTCAAAAAAAAAAAATTTTACTGCTAGTATAGGGTGAGTTTTCTATTAAATAGTAATTGGACAGTAGGCTATTTTAATAGTTATCATATGATTAATTATGATTTTGTGCACCTTTGATTCAGATTAGGTGGTTACACTTGCATTGCAAATCGTCACTTCATAATTCGGATCCCAAGCGAGTGGCTAAGCATGTGATCCCTTTCTTTGGAATCCTCTTGAGCCTATCGATTGTTGACAATCCTTGCCTTCATTGTGAATTGATAAATGTTGTTCTTACTCGTTGAACTCAACTTATTTGATGATTGATGTACCCTTTGGCATACAAGGTTTATTTATTATATTTATGATTGATCGATTGCTCGTATTTTGCTTACTGTCTAATTGTTGTCTCAGTTATATTGTTGAGATTCTGCAGTGGCAGGAGGAATATCCTTGCAAGTGACTTCGGTTTTCCATTGTTCTTATGTGATTGGGACCATGAATTATATTTGTGAAAGTCCAAGGAAAAGACTAAGGCGCCATCATGTGGTGACTTTGGCCACTTGGGAAAAAACTTGTGAAATACCCTGTGACTCTAGTGCTCAACGGATAGGGAAAAGACTTGTGAAATGCCCTATGACCCTACTCTGGATCGGCTTAGGGAAAAGACCCAGATGCCATCCTAAGGTGACTCTAAGTACGGTGTTGGATCCAATAGGCTAAGCCTTGAGAATATTTGGCATTTGGCATTGGTTATTGTTATTATTATGGTTCCCACATAATTTGGTTGAGACGTCTATTTATGTTGTTTGTCGTTTTAAATATTCATGGACAGACTGATTGGTGTAAATGCACATTATTTTGGGAATCGATTATTGTTCTTGTTATTCATGAACAAATATTCATCTCCTTGATACAACTTGTTGAGTCACCGACCCTTTTTTATTTGAAACCATTTCTTTGGAGCTCTCGCTTATCGTTCATTTATATGTATGCCAAGTTGTATTCTTACCCCCATAGCATGCTTAACTACTCACTGAGCTTTCGGCTGAGGGATTTATTCCACATGTTTTTTAGGTTAGTTCACGAAGTATAATAGTGGACTCTGAGATAGTGTTGGGACCCACCGTTTGGACCTCTAGGGCATTTGCATTTTTATTTCTTTTAATCATGTTAAACAGCTGCCATACTTTTGTTTATTTAGCATTTATGTTAATAAATTTGGAGTTCGGAGGATATTGGATATTGTGCTCACTTTGCTACGAAAAAAATTATTGGTCTGGTTCACGCATTTTGCCTTTAATAAAATATGCAGTTTTTATTATTTGTTTTAAGTTGTTAAAATGTTTTTACTTATTCGTGTTCCATGATTGTTATGTGGTTCACGGCTAGTCATGTTTTCCATTTTGGGGCGTGACAGACCTAGAGTGTGGTGACTCTAGTGCTCAACCCCTCGCAAGGGCGCGGGGCCATAAAGGTGATTGTAATACTCCAGATTTGGGGATAGAGAGTGTTTAGTCCCACATTGGTAGTCTATATGGGTGATCTTGGGTGTATGACCATGTAAGAGACTACTAGTACCTTGGGCTTAAGCCTTTTGGGTCATGTGGTGTGGCTTGTGGATCAAATCAGAATACTGGGTTAGTGGTCTACATGGGGCGTTACAGTTGATTTAGTCTTTAGCATCAGTTTTAGGATGGTCCTTTTGAACTTGATTCATGTTAAGCTACTAAAATCAAAGAGTGCTAAGTTTGTAATTTTATGCTTGGTATTTGTCTCATTCAATTACTAATTAGTTGCCGTTAAAAGAAAAATTACTAATTGGTTTTCATTTGAGATATGATTTCCTACCAATTTGTTTCTTTTTTGCACGATTTTCATCTGACGCAAATTGGATCTAATACTTGGAATATCGGATGTCGACTCGAGTAAAGTATTTGAGGTAACATGTAGGTAGGGTCAGCCATTGATTAACCAGTTGTTTTTGTTCAAGGCCAGGGATGAAGAATTGAAATGTATAGGACATTTCTGCAATGGTTGCATATATTGGATGTCGACTTGAGTAAAGTATTTGAGGTAACATGTAGGTAGGGCCGGCCATTGATTAACCAGTTGTTTTTTTGTTAAGGCCAGGGATGAAGAAATGAAATGTATAGGACATTTCCTGCGATTAACCAATTGTTTATTTGTTAAGGCCAGGGATGAAGAAATAAAATGTACAGGACATTTCTTGCGATGGTTGCATATGGGTGTGATAACATGCAATTTGAATAACACGAGTCATCACCCTGACTCAACTTTTACAAAAAGAAACATATGATAAGACTCTATTAAAATGATAATCAATTTAGACGGCAAGTGGGAAAAAAGAATATGGTATGTACTCTGTCATAAGATTTTCATGTGTCGGGTAAGAACTTTCAAGAAGCAAGGAATAAATATAATAGTTACAAGGATGGGAGTTGCGACGACCCAACCCGGTGAGGGTTATAATACATGACCGGCCAGGGGTTTAACATCTCCCTAAGGCCTCTCATTAAAACAAACATCATTTTCAAAACTATAATTATATAAACCTGTTCAGTGTCGCAAAACATACCAGGGCATTCTAATTTACACGTGTTTATGACAAAAAAAAAAGGGTCACCAACTTAAACTCAACATTTACAAGTTTCGAAAGATAAAAATATATATACAACTCTCAGCCACGCCTCTATGTAGACACCAAGATCTTGCCACTGTACATCACAAGTGGCCAAGCAAAACTTCAAAAGCTAACTAAGTCTTTCGCGTATCTACTTCGTGTCGCCTGTAAAAATGGTTCTAAAAAAAATGTCATAAGCAAAAGATCATATGAATATATAAATTACCAGAATTACATTATTTCCACGGAATCAACTTAGCCAGATAAGTTTCAAGGTTCCTAATAATTCAGGCTTGCGACAAAATAATCACCAAAGTGCCAGCATTATACAATGACCGTAAGAGGTCCAACAGTAAAAATGAGTAGAACCATAGATATATAGTTCACCGAAACAGCTTATCATAATATTCGAAACGGTACTCGCGGATTAACCATAAATTATCAGGGAGCTACCCTGAATGCCAACTGGTGGCTGCGAAATGATATCAATTCTCCTTTTGCCTTCTTATTCCCACATTTCCTTTATTGTCCGTTGAGGTCTGAACGCCATATCCATATACCATTTCAATAGTAATAGTTTCAAAATATGCCATTCTTTCCATGGATTCCGTAAAGAGTCAAAGATGAAACTCGATCGATAACAATATTTCAAACTTGATCACACTTTTTAAAATTATCATAAGATGACAATTTACCAGATAAGGTAATTAAGGCATTTATATACTCACAGTGGTTGCTAAAGTTCACACGGGCAGTGGCCACCGACTCGCCAAAATGATCAAAAGTAGGGTTTCAAACGAGGGCTTTCGATCATAGAATATTCAGTCAACTGAAATTTGGTAAAAGAAGGTATTGGAATGACCATGAGTTACTCAAAAGATGATGGACATGATACTAAAAGATTGGGTTTGGCACCAAGTTCAACAAAAGTCCCAAAACAGCCACACACCAAAGGAAAATTTGTAACATTTCTTGAAGAGTAAGACCATTGCTCAAAGGTAGAAAAATATTGGAAATCAAAACTCCAAATAGATTTACCACAGCAAGCCAAACAAGTGACTATTTTACAAGGACGAAGCATCTCAGGACAGCCCGACTTCGAAAAATCACAATAAATCAAGC
Organism: Vaccinium darrowii; assembly: GCA_020921065.1. Classification (NCBI taxonomy): domain Eukaryota; kingdom Viridiplantae; phylum Streptophyta; class Magnoliopsida; order Ericales; family Ericaceae; genus Vaccinium; species Vaccinium darrowii. The sequence continues at coordinate 122,676 of CM037162.1, forward strand.
TCTTAATAGTTTTGAGTGATTATAATGCCAAAAGTTTTGTAACAGAATATATTTCAAAAGTCGATTTTGTACTCAAAAGTTGACAAACAAGCAAATACAGCAGCTATACAAATTTGACTCAACAGATTGACAGGATACAAACCCAACATAAAAAATTCATAATAAATTGAGTTGTGAAGATTTTCAGGTGATTCCAAGTGTCGAAAGTTTCGTAACAGAATGAGCTTCAAATGCCATGAACTGAAGTCGAATTCGACCTCTAAAGATGAGGAAACAGACGATTTCCAAAGAGATAAATCTATCCTAGAGCAGATTTACAGGACGCGGACCGGACTTCAAAAATTCACTATAAATTGAATTCTACATGGTTTTGAGTGATTCCAATGGCAAAAAAAGAGCTCTGAGTGAACTTTAAATCGCATAGAGGAACCAAAACCTAGTTAACACTTTATGAATCAGAAATCGCCCAAAAACAGCAACCCATGAACCCGTTTTTGAACTGCTATATTTATTGGCATATACAATTAAAATGAGAAAGAGAAGGGATGTACTTTAATTCATTTAATTACTTTATTTAATTTATTTAAATTACTTTAATTCCTTTAATTACTTTATTATTTATATTAATTCATTTATATTACTTTGTTTATATTACTTTAATTCCTTTAATTTATTTATTTATATTACTTTAATTCCTATAATTACTTTATTTATATTACTTTATTTCCTTTAATTACCTTATTTACTTTATTTATATCATTTCATTTCTTTATATAAATTAAATTAATTATTTAATTAATTTAATTATTTATTTAATTCAATTCTTTAATTTAATTCAATTTTTATTTAATTATTTATTTATATCTTTCATTAATATCTTTTTTATCTTTTAATTTATTTATTTATTTATATTACTTTAATTCCTATAATTACTTTATTTATATTACTTTATTTCCTTTAATTACCTTATTTACTTTATTTATATCATTTCATTTCTTTATATAAATTAAATTAATTATTTAATTCATTTAATTATTTATTTAATTCAATTCTTTAATTTAATTCAATTTTTATTTAATTATTTATTTATATCTTTCATTAATATCTTTTTTATCTTTTAATTAATTTATTTATTTATATTACTTTAATTCCTATAATTACTTTATTTATATTACTTTATTTCCTTTAATTACCTTATTTACTTTATTTATATCATTTCATTTCTTTATATAAATTAAATTAATTATTTAATTAATTTAATTATTTATTTAATTCAATTCTTTAATTTAATTCAATTTTTATTTAATTATTTATTTATCACCTTATTGTGCGGGACCTATCTCGGGATCTCATACAAATGATCGGAGCCGCTCAATTTGTTTAGAATATTTTTTTGATGGTCTTTGTGAAAAACCAGCTCAGTCATATACCAGTAAAGCCTTGATTGACTCATTCAAGTTTTAGTTCCTGAATCGAACGAACCAAAACTTTAACAAACCTATCAAGTTTTTACCGATTTTTAACTGAGTCGATTTTTTATAGGCCAGGAGCCCTTAAAAAAAATATTCTAAACAAATTGAGCGGCTGAGATCTTTAGTGTGAAACTCTGTGATAGGTCCCACACAATAGGGTGTGATGTTTGCGCCCTTGGATTGTATTTCCAATACTATTTCCCCAAATGTAGGGTTTAGGCCGGCGGTAGCATAATAATCGGTAAGTCCAGGTCGATTCCACAGAGACCGAATGTGTAGTGCGTGATGGTTGAGTTGCGAATGATGGTTTAGCCTTAAAGCGGCAAACTTGGCTTTTGGAGTTTGTTTGGTGGAATTCTTTTAACTTCAAGAATGACGCAGAATTTGAAAAGACTAATTAAAAGGAGGCAAGGTTTAGGGGTTTACAACACCCATGACTTAGGCCGATTCATTCTCCTCTAAAATAACCGGCTCGGGGACATCGTTAGACAACCCTGAACAAAAGATTTGGCTAGAAATGGTATTTCTCAAAGAGTAGGATTCTTGTCTCCTTTATACAAACATTTTGATTGACATTGCCCTAAGCATAACACGTGCCAAGTGGTCAAGCCCTTGGCTACATGTGATCGAAGAGATTAACAAATCCCAATTTTGATACATAAAATCAATCCGTACCCCTTTGATTAACAAGCGGTGTTTGCAATGTGGCGAGGAGAGCGAACAAACCTAAGTCACGGGGTGCTACTCACCCCATAACCTAGCCTAAACCGACTACTCGATCATTGCTAAGGAAAACATGGCTAATTTTATAAAGGAAGTAAAGAACATGACATATGACTTTATAAACTGATTTTTAATGAAGATCCTACATTTGTCTAACACTTTAAACCTTGAGAATATAGCAAACAACAACTAAAAACAAGCCCTTACGAAGAACAAGTTAGGAAAAACATGAAAACTAAATACTTGGAGAGATTGAAAATAAACTAGATGTATTGGAAGAGCTAAACAAGAGTAGCAAGATTAATAAATGAGAAACTTACGGGAGATTAACGGTTACACGGGAAATCTAGAGAGAGAAACCTTGAGAAACCTCCAATGGAGGAGCAAAAACTAGCTAAGGAAGATAAAAATAAAACTGAGCAAGAGAAGGAGAGAGGAGAGTGTATATATCCTCCAAATCCTCTCTCCAATAAAGTTGCATAAAGCACTCACAAATAAGAAAACATTCTATAAAAGGAAAGTGCTAAAAGTGCCATGAAATTGCTTTTCGAGGGAGGTTGGATTGATCCATCCTACCTTTGGATCAGTCCAAATGTTGCTGGTGAAGAGTTTTCCAAGTCTGGTTCAATCCATCCCAACTTTGGATCGATCCAAAGAGGTCTGATGTGCATCTTTGTTGAATTGGATCGATCCATCATACTTCTGGATCGATCCAAAAGTCTCTGGTGAAGATTTGATGAAGTTGGATCGATCCAACCCCTCTTTGGATCGCATCCAAAAGGCTCTACTGGTGATTAATGAACACTTGGATCGATCCACTTCAAGTTTGGATCAATCCAACTTCTCATTGGCTTGAATTTCACTCCTTTGATCACTCCGCTTGAATTGCATTCTTGCGGATTTCTTCCAAGGAACTCAAATGGATCATGTGACCCTCGGGGAAGATGATCCTTGGTCTCGTGAGTGCTTGTTCACTCCCGGACCCCACCGGGAGTTTTTGTGAGCATGAAGCGCGGCTTCAAAGCGCCGACTTGAATTGTGACCTTCCGAATCCCCGGGCCTTTAGCCGAATCGTCGTTCCTTCGCTCTTGAGGCCCGGTGCTGGCATGCCATAGGGCACGTGGCCCTCGGTAACGTGGCACGGATCTCAATGCGTAAAAACGCAGTCATTTTCCATGTTTAACCCGTAACTTAACAAAAACACTACTACATGCATATCAATCAAATAAAGCGCGAAATCACGTGTGTGTGTGGAATAAATGAGCGAGATAAGCCTCGGTTATCTACAATATTGGGGACTTATCATGTGAGCAAGCGTGTAAATGGGAAGGTGTGTATGTAGACTTATTGCTTTATAAAACCCCACGGGAAACGGTCTTCTTTTGGACGAAAGACCGAGGTTCGAAATCAAAGTGGGTTCACTAAACGATCTCAAGAAAATACGAGAATTATCTTAATAATCTCGAAATAATATTTACAACATTTTGACACTATCGACAATATCATAACAAGTCACTTTTTATAAGTCGGATCATGGACACGACAAGCGGCACCGCATTGTGCCCCAAAATTCTTCTTTCTGAAGGTCCCACAAGATTAAAAATGTTGAGGGGTACGTGATGGCGCTATCCGTTTCGCGATTTGACAAACACATATTTTATTGACAAAAGAGCCCTTGCGGGGCCCACTGATAAGCCCCCAATAGTGTAAATAAAGGGGCTTATCTCTCTCATTTTTGTCATACACGCATGCATTTCACAGCTTTAATCATTTGATTTCGTGCGTAGTTGTGTTTTTGATAGTTTCAGGTGAAACTTGTGAATAAGGCGTGCTTTGATGTCGTGATATGACCAAAGGGATACCCGAATACCCAAGGCCACGTGGCACCCCGTCACCAAACTCCGAGAGCTGCAAATGAAGTACCGAACAAGGCTCGGCAGGACCCAAAAGCCAAGAGTGGGTCAAACGGAACAAGGAAGAAAAACCACCCAGGAGATACCGGTAGCCCAATTTTCCACTACCGGTATCTCAGGAACAAAAGGCACAATTTGTTGGAGATACTAGTAGCCCAAAAATCCACTACCGGTATCTCCTGAGAATTTCAGCATATTTTTTGCTCGACTTAGCTTTAATCTTATGGGCATTTTAGACTTTTTGTGCACATTTTTGGGGGCTATAAAACCCACCCAACATCAGACTATTAGGTTATCTTGCAATTTCACCTTCTCTCTCTACCTCCCTTCTTCTTCCCCACCTATTTTCTCTACCTTCTCTCTAGAAATTAGGTGTTAATCTTCAAGAACCAAGGCTACGGCCTTCATTAAAGTTGTAAGCACTCTTCTTATCAATCCAAATCTCTAGTTTATTTCCGTTTTCATTATGGTTCACGTTTTTCTTGGCATTTCCACGTAGTATGTTCATTTCTTCCATGATTATGTGTGAGTAGTGTAGCAAGGCTTGGTCATGGGGTGATTAGCACTCCATGACTTGGCTTATTTTGTTCTTCTCTCAAAATGATCATTAAAGTTGTTTGTGTAAGAGATAAGGTTCAATTTTATGTATCAAAACCTAGTCTTGTTAATCTTTTTGACCTTGTGTAGGCAAGAGATTGACTACTTACCACACATGATGCTTAGAGCTATTTTTTTGGGTAAATTGCTTAGAGCTATGCCATTCAAAGTGTTTGTAAAAATGCCTCAATGAACCCTACTCTTGAACAAACCCATTTTCCAGAATCCAAATGTGCTAAAATATTAAATCTTCCGGTTAAGCATGTTTGACTACATGGCCTAACCGAGTAATCTTGAGAGGAACAATTTAATTCAAGTTATGGGTGTTTTGAACCCCTTGACTTTGCCTTTAGTTTAAATTTACAAAACTTTCATTTTCTAGTCATTTAGAGGTAGAGAGAGAATCACCAAACAAAACCACCAAAAGTTGGCCGTCTTAACGTCGAAAATCTCATCGCAAGTTAAACTTCATGCCGGTTGCATTTGGTCCTTGTGGAAATCGACCCTGGTCTTGCTGGGTTACTATGCTTTCAACGACCTAGCCCTACGCTTGGGGCGACGCTAACTACAACATTGCTAGGTCGCAAGCATTTTTGGCGCCGTTGCCGGGGACCCAATGGTCCACCAAGCGTGAGTTTTCACTTGTCCGCTGTAAGTATTTCCTTCTTTTAGTATAATTTAGTTTAGTTTAGTTTACTTGTTTTTAATTACTTGTTGAATTTAACGAGGCGGCGGTATAGCCCCTCGGAACTGTTTGTGGTGAGGTGGTTGAATAACCCCTCCAGTCTGCTAGTTGGTAGTGTATGCACGGGCAGCACGGTTACTTTCGAGTCCCTCATAATCGCCGCTTAGTTAGCATTGACACTCCTCCAGTCGAAGCAATGGCTGAAGACGATGGGTTCCACAAAACGATCCACCACCACCACCACCACGTCAGAGGACTATGCGGGATTACTTGAATCCCGATCACACTCTGCATACTTCGTGCATAGTCCTCCCCAATACTACGCTCGCAAACACTTTCACCGTCAAAACTCACCACATAAATCTGGTTCCTCATTTTTATGGGATTGATCATGAGAGTCCCTAGTCTCATATGAGGAACTTTGATGAAATTGTGAATACCATTGTAAGTCAACCCGGTCAAAAGGAGTCGCACGGCTCAAACTTTTTCCATTTTCTCTCAAAGGCAAGTCCAAAGATTGGTTCAATGCTTTAAAACCTCAATCTGTGCGGGCCTGGCTTGACTTACAAAGAAAGTTTTTCAAGAAATTCTACCCAGAGCATAGAACTCGTCATATGATGCAACAAATTCAAGGTTTTCAACAACAAAATGACGAGACTTTCTATGCATGCTCGGAGCGTTTTAAAGATCTGTTGATATCAGTGCGACATCATGGTTTGGAAGAACAAGATCAAGTGATCTCTTTTTATCGAGGGCTTTCCTAAGAGAGCGCGAAAATTGATTGACACGATGTGCAACAAAGAATTTCTTGATAAATATCCCGATGGGGCTTGAGAGTATTTGGACCAATTGGCCGAGAACAATCGGGCGTGGGACTACTTGAACCCTTCTGAGAGGTCTCATTCGACCCAAAGTTTGAATACTCCAGGCCCGAGTGCTTCTGGCAAGTACACATTGGACAAGCAAACCGACCTACACCGTAGGGTCGACTTGCTTGCTAAAAAAATGGATAGTTTGAAATTGAACTAGATAGCGGAGTTGGCCGTGGTGGCCCAAGTGGAGAATATTTGTAACTATTGTGAGTTGGGTGGGCACATTTTGAAGCAATGCCAGGCCTTTGCCGCTTTCAAAGAGGCCCTACATGGGGCCGATCAGGCGGAGGTGAATGCAGTCAATCAGAGGTACGATCCTTTCTCAAACTTGTACAATCCAGGCACGAGAGATAACCCTTTGCTTAAATGGAGGGAACCCAATCAAGGGCAGCCCCAAAGGCCACCCCCGGCTCAAAATCAAGGTTATCAACCTCCCCAAGGTCAAAATCAAAACCAAGGGCAAGCCCTGTACCCTCCCAATCAATACCCTCAAAATTACCAACACCAAGGCCAAAGCTCTAATGTGTACCAACCCCCCTTAAAACGCTCATTGGAGGATACCCTCCAAATGTTCATTCAAACTCAATCGGTTGTCAGCGAGCAAAATTCACTTTTTGAGGGAGATTCAAAGCCAAGTCTCCAAGTTGACCACGTATGTGGGGGTGCTTCAACAAGAAAATGGAAAGTTTCCCTTTCAACCACAAGTAAACCCCTGAGGTCTACACTTTGCGAGCGCCTCGTCGGGCTAAGAACCGAACAATCATGAGCAAGCCAAATCCATCACCACATTGAGGAGTGGCAAGGAGATTGATAAAACTATTCATTCCAAGCCGGTCATTCCTCCGATTCCTTCTCCCATTCTCAAGGCTCCCGAGTCCACCCCTTCGGACTCCATGCCTACTCAAGTGGTGGAGCCAAGTGTTCCTATCTCTCCCATTCCGGTCCCTTATCCCCATAGGTTGAGGATGCCGAACAAGCCGTCTTCAGAAACCGAGGTGTATGAGCTTTTTAAACAAGTGAAGATTAACATCCCTTTTTTGGATGCAATCAAACAAATACCCTCGTATGCTACATTTCTTAAGGACCTATGCACGGTCAAGCATAAGCTCAACGTGCAAAAGAAGGTCTTTCTCACCGAGCAAGTGAGTTCGATCATCCAAACCGCCATCGCTTCAAAATACAAAGACCCCGGTTGTCCGACTATTTCCATTGTCATATGGGGTAAGAAGGTTGAGAGAGCGTTACAGGATTTGGGAGCGAGTGTCAATTTGCTTCCTTATTCGGTGTACGAGCAATTAGGTTTGGGAGAAATGAAACCCACGAGAGTCACGCTTCAATTGGCAGACCGGAGTGTCCGTGTTCCTAAGGGTTTGGTAGAGGATGCCTTGGTCCAGGTGGACAACTTTGTCTACCCCGTGGACTTCGTGGTGTTAGACACTTGCCCCGTCACGAACACTTCACAAGCACAAACACCCATTATTCTCGAACGCCCTTTCTTGGCGACATCCGATGTGGTTATTCACTGTAGAAATAGGTTATTAAACATGACGTTTAGGAACATGAAGATGGAGATGAATGTGTTTAACATTGGGACTTAAATGGGGGATGATGACGGTGTCCACGAGATGAGCCTTATTGACACACTTGTGCAAGAACACGTGGACACTATTCTTTATACGGACCCCCTTGAGGTTTGTCTTACCACCGAGGAGGTGATGTTTCTAGATTCTTCGGAGGTAGAGTATTTATACTCTCTTTTAAATGTTGAGGACGTGTGTGGGTTGGAAGTGTGGTCCCTAAAGTTCGAGGAGTTGCCTCCCATTGAGAGCAAAGTTCTCCCATCTACCGTCCAACCACCTAAGCTTGAATTGAAAATCCTCTCGGACGCTTTGAAGTATGCCTTCCTTGGCATTGGTGAGACATTCCCCGTGGTGATTTCTTCTTCCCTTGAAGGACACCAAAAGTCCAAGCTCCTTGAGGTTTTGAGGCGGCACACTAAGGCCATTGGTTGGTCCATTGCCGACATTCACGGGATTTATCTCTCGGTTTGCACACACCACATCTATCTCAAGGAGGATGTGAAGCCGCCCTGCCAACCACAACGTTGTTTGAATCCTATCATGGAGGATGTGGTGCGGGCGGAAGTTTTGAAGTTGTTGGATGTCGGAATCATCTACCCCATTGCCAATAGTAAGTGGGTGAGCCCCATCCAAGTTGTTCCTAAGAAGTCCGGCATTACGGTGGTAAAAAACACCAATGAAGAGTTGATACCTCAAAGGGTGTTAGAAATAGTTTATTTTATTTATGACAAAATTAATTTCATGAAAAACATTGTCAAAATTTCTTGTTGTTTAACACATGATCTGCCCTCAGAAAATTCAATTTTTCCTTATTATGTTTCAAATTCGTGCACGTGTATAGCTAGTATACAAGAAAGAATTTCCTCTGATATACTACCAATTTTGTTAACATGGTCCACAAAGAAATTTCCTAGACTCATGTCATAATCCCTTGGCTCACAATATTTTCTCATACAATATTGGACATTTCATATTTTGTTTAATTTGGTCCAAATTCAAACAGCCAAATCTCTTCTTAATATGGTATTGAAGTTATATTCTTCAATTAAGGCCACGAGGCCTATTATCAATTTTCTTAAGGTAATGAATTTGTGGGATCTGACAAGATTTTTTGTTGGTCAATATAATATTTTTATATTTCCATTTCTTGTTTTTGGTACAAACTTGATTAGTGCAATTAGTATATTGTGGACGGTCGGCCTCCACGCGGTTCGGGCAATGGTTTTTCGAAACGGTTCGAAAAACAAGGATTTTAGAGTCGCCACCCGGGTTTTGGGAAAATAGTTTGGGACCCGAGAAACCAATTCAAAAATGATGATTTGAGCGAATGACTTATAAAACCAATTGAAAACCAGAGATTTGTTTTGGATCCGGGAGCCAGGTTACGAACAGGGAAGGGTTTTAATGCACCCTGTTCGCCCGATTAAAAATCGGTCTTTACTAAACATTTGTGGGATTTTATTAGAAAACAATTTTATTGCTGAACATTAACAGATAAACATTTAAATCAAACAAAGCGGATAATAATAATGAGAAAAACAAATGACTGATATTGTAATTAACAGAAATCAAACGAAAATCCAAACTTCAAACTATTCCTGCAGGGGAAGGTTCAAATTTCACATTTTTACCAGAAAAGTATGCCGTGCGGCACACTGGATGTACCGTGCGGCACAAACGGTGAGCCGTGCGGCACTGTTCTTCCAAATTAACGGTCAAATTTTCAAATGAGTACCGTACGGCACTCAAGGTGTACCGTGCGGCACAGTATGAGTACCGTGCGGCACACTTGGCTGCAAAACAGTTTGAAACTTTGGCTTTTCGAAATGATTGATCAGAGGCACATACAAAGTATGAAATGCATTAAAAATGAACTACTTTAAAGGGAGAAGGCAGTGTGTTGAGTATGGGATGTCCCTCCTCGTTGAATCGCTCCGTACGAGGCGATGTTTTCACCGTACGACGCGACCGGGAGGTGTGAAATGAAACTGGATTTGCTGTAATTTGGGCATACCAAGCATGGAAATGATACGAGGAATCATTCCACCCTTGGCACCCCTCCCCTCAAGGTACCAAATTCAAGGAATTTGGCGAAACGGGTTTATACCTTCGGTTTCGAACTCTCGGATTGAGCGTCGGATTGAACTTCCGAATGCTGCTTGAAACCTTCTCTGGACCTCACTTTCACTCTAGTATAGTGGTAAGAGGGGTTGAGGGCTTATACTTGGGCAAACTTGGGGTATGGATTCCACGGCTTTGGAGCCAAAAACAGAGTATGAGTCTCTGTTTTGGGTTTGTGGTTTCGGCAGAGAGAGTGATGCGGATTTTTGTATAGTAGAGGTGATGCTTAAGAAGCTTAGCAATAGGAAATGGTATTCAAGGATGGAATTTCGTGGTCCTTTCTTATACAGAAATTGTATGGGATTCGGGGGATCTGGGGCCGTCTTCTTCCCATTGGGTTTGAACGGTTTTTATAGAGGATGGGGGAGCCGAATGTAGTTCCCAATCCTTTCTTGATTCTTGCCCAAGGGGACAATGGCATAGGGAGTAGCCTATTCCTTTCGGCCATGATCTTCCCTTTCGGCCACGGCGGGGGAACCAATCTCGTCAACACTTTCGGCTTGCTGGGAACCTGTGAAAACTGGGAACCCGTAAACAGTACCGTACGGTACACAAACTATGCCGTGCGGCACAACTTGTGTACCGTGCGGCACACCTGGCCGTCAAATTTCCAAAACTCTGCTGTACGTGACACTGGCTGTCCCGTGCGTTGAGAGATGAGTACCGTGCGGTACTGTTGACTGAGTTGACTTGGAGAATTTCAATCCGAGAGTTCTTCCGGGTATTTCCGTTCATCATTGGGGATTAAAATATACGTGAACGCTCATTTTGGGGTGTCTACAGTTGCCCCTCTTTGACGAGACTTACAATCATTGTGTCGACCGAAGTCGCGTCAAAGATAGAAGACACCCCTCGATGTGGACGTCCTCGTACGAAAACAAACAAGTAATACATGATGCATGTGGTCGCGCTCGTAAGAGCTGCCTACGTACCCCGTTGTAGGGATCAGACCGGCGTAGTTCATTGGGGCTGAATGCATAAGGGTTTCTAGAAAACATACCTTTGATTGGGTAGTGGAGTTTGTCACTCTGCTTTTCAACGAGGGAAAAACGAATGATGTGCTAATGGTGCTGAAAACCATTTTGTTAACGCCGGAGAGGACTTACGAAACCATTTGTCGCTGACACAAGAAACCATTTGATGCTGAGGATATCTGCTGTTTAATGCCGAAGTGGACTTACGAAACCACCTGATGCTGATAAAACTGTCGTTAATGCCGGAGAGGACTTACGAAACCACCTGATGCTGATAAAACTGTCGTTAATGCCGGAGAGGACTTACGAAACCATCGGATGCTGATAAAACTGTCGTTAATGCCTGGCGAGGACTTACGAAACCACCTGATGCTGATAAAACTGTCGTTAATGCCGGAGAGGACTTACGAAACCACCTGATGCTGATAAAACTGTCGTTAATGCCGGAGAGGACTTACGAAACCATCGGATGTTGATAAAATTGTTGTTAATGCCGGCGAGGACTTACGAAACCATCGGATGTTGATAAAACTGTCGTTAACGCCGGAAAGGATTTACGAAACCATCTGATGCTGATAAAACCGTTGTTAATGCCGGAGAGGACTTACGAAACCACCTGATGCTGATGTTGATAAAACTGTCGTCAATGCCTGGCGAGGACTTACGAAACCATCGGATGCTGATAAAACTGTCGTTAATGCCTGGCGAGGATTTACGAAACCACCGGATGCTGATAAAACTGTCGTTAATGCCTGGCGAGGACTTACGAAACCATCGGATGCTGATAAAACTGTTGTTAATGCCTGGCGAGGACTTACGAAACCATCGGATGCTGATAAAACTGTCGTTAATGCCGGTGAGGACTTACGAAACCATCTGATGCTGATAAAACTGTCATTAATGCCGGTGAGGACTTACGAAACCATCTGATGCTGATAAAGCTGTTGTTAATGCCGGTGAGGACTTACGAAACCATCGGATGCTGATAAAGCTGTCGTTAATGCCGGTGAGGACTTACGAAGCCATCGGATGCTGATAAAACTGTCGTTAATGCCGGTGAGGACTTACGAAACCATCTGATGCTGATAAAGCTGTTGTTAATGCCGGTGAGGACTTACGAAACCATCGGATGCTGATAAAGCTGTCGTTAATGCCGGTGAGGACTTACGAAGCCATCGGATGCTGATAAAACTGTCGTTAATGCCGGTGAGGACTTACGAAACCATCTGATGCTGATAAAGCTGTTGTTAATGCCGGTGAGGACTTACGAAACCATTGGATGCTGATAAAACTGTCGTTAATGCCTGGCGAGGACTTACGAAACCACCTGATGCTGATAAAACTGTCGTTAATGCCGGAGAGGACTTACGAAACCATCGGATGCTGATAAAACTGTCGTTAATGCCTGGCGAGGACTTACGAAACCACCTGATGCTGATAAAACTGTCGTTAATGCCGAAGAGGACTTACGAAACCATCGGATGTTGATAAAATTGTTGTTAATGCCGGCGAGGACTTACGAAACCATCGGATGTTGATAAAACTGTCGTTAATGCCTGGCGAGGACTTACGAAACCACCTGATGCTGATAAAACTGTCGTTAATGCCGGAGAGGACTTACGAAACCATCGGATGCTGATAAAACTATCGTTAATGCCTGGCGAGGACTTACGAAACCACCTGATGCTGATAAAACTGTCGTTAATGCCGGAGAGGACTTACGAAACCATCGGATGTTGATAAAATTGTTGTTAATGCCGGCGAGGACTTACGAAACCATCGGATGTTGATAAAACTGTCGTTAACGCCGGAGAGGATTTACGAAACCATCTGATGCTGATAAAACCGTTGTTAATGCCGGAGAGGACTTACGAAACCACCTGATGCTGATGTTGATAAAACTGTCGTCAATGCCTGGCGAGGACTTACGAAACCATCGGATGCTGAGGATATCTGCTGTTTAATGCCGAAGTGGACTTACGAACCACTTGATGCTGATAAAACTATCGTTAATGCCGGAGAGGACTTACGAAACCACCGGATGCTGATAAAACTGTCGTTAATGCCGGAGAGGACTTACGAAACCACCGGATGCTGACGTTGATAAAACTGTCGTTAATGCCTGGCAAGGACTTACGAAACCACCGAATGCTGATGTTGATAAAACTGTCGTTAATGCCTGGCGAGGACTTACAAAACCGCCGGATGCTGATGTTGATAAAACTGTCGTTAATGCCTGGCGAGGACTTACAAAACCATCTGGTGTTGGGGATATAACTACTCATTAATGCCGTTGAGGACTTACGAAACCGTTCGATGCTTTGAAGTAACTGTTCGTTAATGCCGGAGAGGACTTACGAAACCACCTGACGCTGATCGAAATTGTTGTTGTAGATGCCGTTGAGGACTTACGAAACCATTCAATGTTTTGAAATAATTGTTGCTGATGCCGTAGAGGACTTACAAAAACACTTTCGATACTGATAGAAGTTGTTGATAATGCCTTTGAGGACTTACAAATCCAATCGTTGCTCGAGTACTTGTGATGGAACCGATGAGTGCTCACGCAAAGTTGACGTGAGGCAAAATCGAGGATTAGCCTGAGTGAGATTGCTGGCAATCTTGGCTTAGAAGCTCTTTGGAAGGTTGAATCTGGTGCAAAAACCATTCAGAACACAGGTGTGTACCGTGCGGCATCAACACAGTACCGTGCGGTTGAGATGGAGCACCGTACGGTGGAACTGGAAAATGGGTGTGCCGTGCGGTACTCTAGATGTACCGTACGGTAGATAAACTGTGCCGTATGGCACAAGTGGCTATTAAAACCGCCCGAAACCGTTTCGTTTTCTCCCACTCTTTCAAACGCATTCAAAACATTCTCAGTCAGTTATTTCCGAGAGTGCGACATTCGAAAACCCTCATTTCCTTTAATCTTCTTCAATCTTTTGGTTCATCGACATCCCAAACCGAGTTTCTTCCGAAATCAAAATTTCTTGTCCGAGAAACACCATTCATGGCTGATTCCGGCGATACACCAGTCGATCCTAACTTGCCCACTACTGATTCGGCGTCGGCGGTGCGTGGGGGCGGCGGCACCTCGTCCGGCGAGCCCGGTAGTGACCCATCCATGGGTATTCCGACCGACGCTGATCCGGTTCAAGGGGCTTCTGACTTGGCATCGATTAGTGGCGAGACGGTGCTACCTACGCTGGTATTGGCTCCGACGAGGCTCGGTGGGGCTCACACGGGTGATGCCTCAATTTCGGCAGAGGTACAGGAGACCATGGGTGCCGGCAGTGGCACGGCTGTGGGCAGTGGCGATATCAGTGGTGGTTTGGGTACCGCACAGCACACTGATTGTGCCGTGGGTGATGCTGGGAGTGCCGCGCTAGTAGATTTGAGTACCGTACGGCCTGATGAGAGTGCTGCGCCCATTGATCAGAGTACCACTGGTGGTGATGATATTGTTGGTGATGATCAGAGTGTTGTAGCTAGCCGTGAGGGGCCAGAGGCCATGGATATTGATCCGTCAGGTACGGGTGCTTCTCCTTCGGGTGTTGCTATGAGTTTGAGCGGGATAGATGTTGTGGTAGAGAGAGCCCGTGTTCAGGAGAGTGGGTCTCAGGCTGAGGATATCCCGAGGGACGTTTCAGAGGCTACCTTTGCGACCGGTGCACCGGGAGGCTCGGGTGATAGGGACATTGTGGTTGAGGATGTGACGGGGGGTAGTAGTACTGAGAGTGAGGAGGTACCCTTGGTGAGGCGTATAGCCCCAGGTCCGGCTATTGCGATTGGTACCGCTAGAGTGCCAGAGGAGAGTGATGAGAGAGAGACAGAGCCTTCAGAGCCTCCGTTGTTTACACCTGCCGTTGGTTCTTCCCATGGGTCTGGCTTGACTTTGGCAGACACTTTGGAGGGGGCGAGAGATGAGGATATAGCAGCGACCTTACAGGAGTTTCCCAGGTTCGAGAATGTCCTGGTTCAGGAGGGGATGGCATCCATTGTCAGGGATGCTGAGCAGGAGGAGAGACAGAGAGAGGCCGAGGTGGCTGCAGGGGAGGAGCGTTTGACCATAGTCCGAGAGGTCGAGCTGTCTTTGGACCACAGAGCTCCGTTTACACCGGCTACCTATGTGCCACGGGTGCACTTCTTCGTTCCCCAGGGGTGCGATACATATACACCTTTGTTGCCTACGTACCTAGATACGAGTGTGATTCGAGACCGTTCGACCCACATTGCTTATAGGAATCCTTTGGTACGTATCCTCTGCTTATTCTTGTGCTTGTTTGCTTGTTTTGCTTGTCTGCTTGTTTGCTTGTACATTCCTGTTGATAATACTGACTGAAATTTTTGCCATGCCTTTGTTTAACAGACTCAGAGGTCCTTGGGTGGTTATGGAGGTTCTGCGCATTCTTTGGAATACTACCGTGCGTTGCCATCACGAGTGAGGGCTTTGGTCGATGCCTCTGGGTTCACCATTTTTATCCGGCTTCTGACAGTGACTAGGACGGATCGCAAGCTGATACGAGCCCTGGTGGAGAGGTGGTGGGATACCACCAACACCTTCCACTTCAGATTCGGGGAGATGACCATCACTCCCCTTGACTTTGCTGCGATCACTGGTCTGAGAGTTGGAGGTGAGCCCATCCCGTTTGACTCAGAGCTATACTTGGACCCTGCTGCCGTTGAGCACTACCTGGGGAGGAGGCTTGGAGGTATTGATCCGGGGGTGAGGTATACTGTCTTGGTGGGTTTCTGGGACCACGAGCCAGAGTCAGAGGAGGAGGCTAGGCAGATGGCGAGGGCCTATTTGTTATACCTCTTTGGTGCCTCCCTGTTTCCGAACAGGCAGGGCATGGTGCACTTGGGTTGGTTGCCTGCACTAGAGAGTTTGGAGACTGCTGGGAGGTTTGACTGGGGTGGCGCCGGCCTGTGTACTGTGTACTGCTTCCTTGGTTGCGTGTGCCGTGGTGTAGGCACGAGCCTTGGTGGTTACTGGAGGGTGCTAGAGGTAAGACTTTTGCTTGCATTCCTCTTTCAATGATCATGATAATGCTTTTATCCATGTTTCTTGACTTGACGGTTTTCTGAACATGCAGGTGTGGGCTTATGAGGTGCTGGGTGTATTTGCCACGGCCAATTCGCATAGCAATGAGGATGTGCTCCCACGTGCCGAGAAGTGGGGGTCAGAGTACACAGGAGGCGGTGATCATAAGGGAGATTTGAGGACTTTTCGGCTTTTTCTGGATACTACTACAGGAGATAGGGTAAGCCTTTTCCATGATTTCAAATGTTCATGCTTTCTCGTTTCCTTTATCCTTGAACTGACAAACCTTTCTCTCTTGTAGGTGAGGTGGAACGTTTGGCATAAGATGCGCAGGGATTACTTGGTTAGGAGCAGGGAGCTGACACAGAGTCGAGTGCTGCTGGAGTGCCCTTACGGTTGGCGATGGTACTTGGGTGACAGGGTTTCCCGTCAGTCCCTCGGGATTGACCATTTTAGAGTGCCTTCGCCGTTGCCTCCACTCGTTCAGAGGACTGAGGAGTACACCCGAGCTGAGATAGAGAGATACACGGTGCCGACAGAGGTGGTCTTCGGTCTTTCGATGGATTATGTGGGTTACTTGAGCACACACTTGGCATATGACCTGGACATGGAGAACCGTTTGAGGGCCGGTGTTGCTTTACCTGAGTTGAGGAGAGAGATTGAGGTGGTGACTGCTGACGGAGCACTTGGAGTGGTGACGGTGCCTCATATCACTCCTACAGTTACTCTTGCCACGACAGAGGTGACTCTCGATTATTATGCTCGCTTTAATTACTTGTTTATACCCGTATCTCATGTATTGTTGACGCCTCTTTTGAATTTCAGATTCTTGTTGAGTGGGCTGCGGCGTCGTACCAGCTGGCGCAGGACTTGCAGGCCATGGTCCGTCAGTTCGTGATGGGCATGGCTCCAGAGGTGCGCCCGCGGGCTGAGCCAGGAGTTGTACTTGGTCGTGGTCAGAGAGCCACTAGAGGGAGGACACCGGCTCGTGGTGTTGGAGAGGCTAGCAGAGGTAGAGAGACCAGCCGAGGTACTCGCAGGAGGAGGGAGAGTACTAGCAGTGAGAGAGGAGCTAGCCGAGGGGCCACCCCTAGTGCCGGGGCTGCTGAGGTATACATTGGACTTGTCTTTCTTTTCTGTTTGATCATGCATGCCTTTCATTGTATTCTGACAAATTTTGCTGCTTGTGTAGGGAGCGTCAGGCTCCGGGAGTGCCAGGCGTTCCACGCCTCGAGTTACTTCGGTGACTCCACCTTTAGGCCGAGTGCTCCGTTCTTCTGAGAGACGGAGAGAGAGTGTACAGCAGAGGGAGGAGCCTGCGGAGAGCAGTAGTACTGATGACGACCATGCTACGCCAGAGGAGCATAGACCTCAGGGGTCTGCGCCTCCGAAGCGTCCTCGTACCTGAGACAGTAGTTAGTGATAGCATTCTACTAGGTGGGGCCTGCGTGCCTTGTTTTGGTTTGGGCATTTGTTTAGCCTTCTTGTATAGATGGCCTGCGAGCCGTAGTAGTTGATGACACATTGGGCCTGTTTGCCTCTGGATATGGTTTCACTTATCATGTGGATATTTTGATCTTGGTTTTATAAAAATTTGCATTTTAGTCATGCTGTCATTCATATTGGCAATGAATCTGGAAAATCAAAGTTTGCATGTGAGTACTTAACTTAAAGCAACTGAATTCGAGACCAACAAACTTGTATATGGAAAGCTTGATTTGCATTTATGTTTGTGACTCATAGGACTCAATGAAGTAGAACTAAGCTTTTGAACTCATATGTGCAATGTATGGACTAACGACAAGAGAATGATGCTTGTTGCGCACATATGTTGGCATTGCCGTTGACAAACGAATGGAATGACTCATGGATACGACATGTTGCACATGAATTGACCATGCTCGTGGGGTGGCATTATCATGAAGTATAGCTCGCCGATACTTCCATTCCTTGGTATTCAAGTCTTCGAGACTTTTGACCATTGATTTTTTGGTTGAGGTTGCCAACCGTCCCTTCCAATAGGTCGTAGGTGCGTGCCATGGCTTGCATGCATAAGCTTTGTGCCAAAGAGAAGCATGGAATGACCCCCGGATGCTCAAAACTGAATTTTGCTGGAATTTGGCCAACTGTGCCGTGCGGCACCAAAACTGTGCCGTGCGGCACTATTAGTGTGCCGTACGGTACACGCCTAATAGTGCCAAAAAATCTGCCACTTGCAGCGGATTTTTGGTCCTCTTTTTCGGCGTTTCATCACTCCAACGCACGTCCTAGGGACTTGAAGAGCCATTGTGGGGCATGTTTTGAGGGAACTTATCATTTTTAACATGATTCCTTGCGGTCTTCGAGTTGGCATGTCTTTCGAGGTGGCCTTTGGAACTTGAAATTTCGTATTGTTCCTCATGCATGGTGGCTATAAAAAGCTGTTCATTCCCTCCCTTATTTGCATTCCAATTTCATAAACTCTTTCCTTGTTAACCCCCCCCCCCCCCCCTCTTTCACAATGGTGGTGAGCTTCTCGGCCTTGATGCGCCCCTGGCTCGATGATCTCAATGGCTTGGACTGGCTGCACTTTCGGGGTCACAGGCTGACTTCCCTTCGTTATATTCGAGACGTGTCCATACGTCCGGAGTTGTTGCGAGCTGCAACACAATTCTGGGACCCTGAGGTGCATGTCTTCCGCTTTGGTCTCCACGAGTTATGCCCCACTGTGGAAGAATTCTTCGCATACCTTGGAGGTTTTGATTTGGCGGAGCCCATCGTTCCTCTCTACGGAGTTGGTTTTGCCCCAGTGTTGTCTTCCAAGCTAGAGATAAATAACAATGCGGCTAAGTCCTTGATTTGCGGAGGTTTTCTGAATATCCCACGCTTGATTGAAGGATTTCGTTCTGACAACTTTGCTCTGTGCTTGTGTTTACTGGCTGCATTCTTGTTCGTGCAATCTGATGGTCAAGCAAGCCCTTCCCTGGTTGGTGTGGCTATGCAAATTGAGGAGCGTAAGGATGTAGCTCCGATGGTTTTGGCTGAAACTTTGATGGGTCTGGATGGGGTTCATGCCGGTAGGACCGACGTCTTCGAGGGTAGTCCGCTGCTCCTACAGGTAGGCTTCTCACTCAACTCTCCTTTTTCTGGCTTTTCACTCGTTCTCATTTTACCTCAGCGCTCAGTTCAAAGCTGTCTAAGGCTCCTTACTTGTTTTCTCTCTTTCACACAGCTGTGGTTATGTGACAAGGCTAATCTGCTGGAGCCTGTGCCAAGAAACCGGGTTCACGAAACTCAAGGGTTCGTTATTAGAAATTTCAGGGAGGTTTTTGATGATGTGGGAGGTTGGACTCGGGTTCTTTCCCAGCTCACAGAAGAGGTGATCTCCTGGCGTTTGACTTGGATTGACCTTCCTGATATGGCTATTAGCAACATGGGGCGTCAGCGAGTGATTCTGGCAGGTTTGACCCGATGGACCTTCTATGTTCCAAACCGCATTCTCCGTCAACTTGGAGCTCGTCAAGTACCGCCGCCTACGGGTCCTAAGGATTTCGTCCTACCGAATTTCAATGTTGCTACCTTCAGGGCTTACCAGAGCAATTGGAGGGAGCGCACGGCCAGTCCAAGAGACCTATATCCCAGTGTTCTTCTTCCGACACGCTATAAGAGATGGTTGACAAGGGATATTGAAGCAAGAGACAATGGAAACTAAGACAGACTTTAGACTCGATCTTAATGTGCCTGAAATAAGTTGTGCACCCAGTGCTATGGATGTTTTTATTTCTTTTGTTTGAAAGTTTCATGCTCAGCCATGTAATCGAAGAAGCTTTGTTTGAATAAAACTTTGAGTTTTGAGAATTTTTCGCTCTTGATTCTTACTGGTTCTGCCTGCGAAATGTGTATGAGAACTTGGAATCAACTCGAAAGATTGTGACCGAACCTCAGGATGAGGCTGCCTACGTATCCCTTGTAGAAAGGAATCAGGTCATGACGTAGTTCAGGACTACAATTGTTTGGTTAGGATTCGCTCGGGTATTTACACTTTCCTTTTTGCGCTCTGAATTTTGCCTAGTACCGCCTTTTCAGGTTTTCGGTCTAGCGAGCCTTTGATTGTTTTTGGGCCTTATCTTTTGCCTAAGCCGCCCTTTCGGGTTTTTGACCTAGTAGGCTTTTGCTCTAATTTTTGCCTGGAACTGCCCGCCCTTGCGGTTTTCAGTCCAGCGAGCTTCTCTCAGGGGTAATATCTCTTGAGTTGATCTAGGTTGACCAAAGTAGAAAACTCGTTGCCGTCAAGATCGATGAGTTGTGTTGCACCTCCGGACAAGATCTTCTTGATAATGTAGGGCCCGGCCCATTTTGGTCGAAATTTCCCGCGCGGATCGAACACTGGAGTTCGAATCTCTATCGTAAACCAAAGAATAGGGTGTTGCCCCTGTCAGAGTATGGATGGAAGTCCAGCATCTCCACAATGTCAATGGCAGTTGGTCGTGCCAATTCCATGCTGATCCAGTGATCTTCTCTAGTGCAGACCTCATATCCATAGACGATGTTCTGCTTGGTGAGCATCTCGGACCACAGCTTCAATCCATTTGGTGAAGTATTTGATGAACTTGTGCCCATTCGACGCGGCCAGTGTGATTCTGCAAATGACATCAATGCCTCAGACGGAAAAGGGTCGAGGTGCCAGCCATTATTTGCCTTAACTTTTGCCTAGGCCGCCCTTTCGGGTTTTCAACCAAGCAGGCTCCTTTTTTTTTTTATTATTATTTTTGTTGGCACGATTTTTGTGACCCATTGGGGATACTTAGTCAATGACCTCGCGTCCTTCTGCCGCTGAATTTTCTTCTTGATTTTCAACATCCAGTCTGGTCTCATCTTCCTCAACTTCTGCTTGACAGGTTTTGCATCTGGATACAGCGGGATTCGATGCTCCACAATTTCTGGATCAATTCCGGGCATGTCCGCGTGAGACCATGCAAAAACATCTTGAAATTCTTTCAGAAGATCCGAGTGAGCTTTAAATTCCTCTGGAGATAGCCCAGAACCAATTTGAACCATTCGCGGATCACTCTCTCCTCTCAGGTTTATTGAAATTACTTCTTCTTTTAGAGGCTGAGCATGCCCTTCATTTTCTCGTTCGATTAGGGATCGGAGTTCTTTTGGAATTTCTTCCTCAAACCCAATCCCATCATCGTCCGGGTTAACACAATTTATTTCAGACATAGCAAGATAAGCAAAGTCAACTTCATTCATTGCAAAAGAGGTGGCCCCAGGGGCGTGATACATGAGAGTGGACTCAAATTCAAAAGAAAAATGATGACGCGGAGGACTGACAGACACATGCATTGACTCAGAAGTGGTCCCGAACTCAGTGCTAAACTCAGACTCAATGCTAGATTCTGACTTAGACTCAAATTCAGTGCCAATATAAACAATTTTAGGTAGAAAAGTGCAGTTTTTATAAATTCCGTTGGCATCCACAATGAGTGAGGTCACATCTCCAAGGGCTTCTTGGCTTAGCATCATCAGCTCCATGTCTCCAACAGGTTCCAAACTAATTGTCATGGCAGCAGACCCGTCCTTGACCGTACCTGTCAGATTTTTGTCCTCAAACAACGATATCAGGTTCCCTGAGTCAAAAACTTCAATCCAGTCAGATTTGCATTGCTCGACCAACTCTTCTGGCTTCGCCGATTCATCATCACTGTCCCATGAGTCGTTGGCGAAGATTTCGAACCCTGGCAGCTTGGTCTTCTTCTTCACATCCCAAAACAGTTCCGGCTCTCCTTGGTAGATAGCCTCTTTTCCTTTGATAAAACGAATGGGACCTTTCTTCGGTTGAACGCGAGTTCGGGCTTTCCATCCGCTTCCTTTCTCATCTCCACTGGGTTGATACCTAAGGCCGAAGTGGTTACTGTTTACAGGGAACTCTGGGAATTCAGCTATTCCTTGATTGTTGCGGCCTAATCCCAGACCGGGCATGTAAGCCATTTTCCTCATCATTTCAATGGCCGTTGAGCTGATCGAGAAGTCTTCATCCATTTTGATAGTGAGAACTGTCCCAGCGGTGTCAAAAGAGAAACCTCCAAGGGTGACGTCTTCTTCTCCATGCATAATCTCGAGCAGAGGGGCGTTGTCAGAAACATGAGGACGAATCCCAGATTCCCCATAAATAGTTAGAGTCCCTGTGGCTAAACCAAGCTGAACTTTCTGATGCAGCGAAGATGGTACTGCCATGATGTCTGGGTGGTGAAGCCATGGTCTACCCAGCAGTAGGTTGAAAGACGAAGGAATGTCAAGTATGTGGAACTCGACTTTAGACTTGAAATCTTCGACTAACATCTCCAGTTGAACAACTCCAACTACATCCCTGCGTGTATTATCATAAGCACGCACTCCGAGGCTCGATGGTTGGAAGTCCTTAGTCGTGAATCCCAGACAGTAGGCTGTGCGCAGTGGACAGACATTTAAAGCAGATCCATTATCTAGGAGGATAACAGGGACCCACTTCCCTACACACTTCATGGTGATGTGTAATGGCTTGTTGTGGCCGGCTCCTTCCGGCGGCAGATCTTTCTCGGTGAATGTTACGACATGTTTTGCCTTGTTTGGCGCAAGCAAGGCCACTAGAGCTTCGGGGGGAATGTCGGGCGGCACCTCCATGTTTGACAGAGTTTTGATCAACTTCTGACGGTGTTCCCTGGATGAGGAAAGTAGCCCCCAGATGGATATAGATGCTGGAGTTCTTTCAAGTTGCTTCCGGATGGGGTTTTCCATTGGCATGGGATTCCTCTGTGGTGGTTGAATGATAACTTCTGGTGTTTGAGTGACACCTTCTGGGTTACTTGGAATCGAGTCGTGTTGGACGGGATCGTCCCAAACAAATGCCCTAGCTTGAGCGTGGTTAGAGGTGTGGCCTCTTTCAGGTCGGCAGGTTGATAGATTCGTCCGCTTCGCGTTACTCGGTTGACCGACGGTGGCTTTTCATCCCAAAAGTCTGAAAATTCATTGACCTTTCGCTTCCCAGCCTTGATGGATTCCAGCTTCTGCTGAGTATCAAAATACTCGGTCCAAAAACCTGCGACACTGCTCTCGGCTTTCTGTTTCTCGATTTTAATATCTCCCATCTTCTTTTCCAGATTTTCCACCGCTCGATCATGCCAAAATGAATGATCCAGCATGGTTTTGTTGACAGTCCACATTTCACCGTTATCAAACAGGATATCGATCACGTCTTCTTCATTCCAAAATGGATCCGCGGAATCCTCCGCCAGAGCGGAAACATTTGACTGAGGATGAAACGGCACGGATGGCCGAGACAAGGATTCGTTGATAATGTAAGCTTGAGGAAACCACTCGTGATCCCCGAAGATGGTTTCTATGGCAGAATGTCCCTCAATTCCAAGAAGTGGCGGTGGGAGCGAATTATCTGGAAGGTTGCTGCTAGGGACCCAATGATAAACCTCTCCGAGTGTCCGGTTCCATATGTCTCCGGGTTCTTCAAACAGAGTAGGGAGTGAAACTGCATCAAGTGGATCAGCACAAATTGCTTCCCACCTTTCCCGCCAATCTTCTTGTTCATTTGGCTCCACGTATGCGAGAGTATGTACCATGCCGGCGATGCATACAACTTTGTCAATCCTACAGATGTTGGAATCTGTTGGTATAGAGACAACTGGTTTGCTATGAGAGTCGGGGATGATGAACCGGCTTGGGTCCCACTCCTGGCGGAACTCTTCCCAGTCTCGATCATTCATAGCCCATTCTTCACGTTCTGTGATATCCGCCCATCTTGATTTGATGCTTGTGAGGGAGCAAACTTCCGAATCTTCTGATATGGGAACAACTGGCTTAGGCTCGGTGGCCGGTATGATGTAAAGGTTCGGGTTTAATTTAGTGGAGCTTGGGTTATCTGGAGTGGAGCTGAAGGAGATTTGGTTGATTCGGGTATTGGGTTGGTGTTCCGGCATGGGATTAGAGACGGTGTTTGGCTTTTTATGGGGGGGTGGAATTGTTCCATCTTCAATGAGATCCTGAATCTTGTGTTTAAGACGGATGCAATTGTTGGTGTGATGGCCGGACATTTGGTGGTAGGAACAGAAGGCGTTCGGGTTATGGTTTGGAGGAAGCACTTTGGGTGGCTCGCGAGGCTCTAGTGGTTTGATGACGTCCTTTTCAAGGAGCTTTTGGTAAACTGTTGTCAAGGGAAAAGGGAATTGGTAGAAATTTCTTGCTTGCCGGGTTGGCTGGGCTGCTATCTGGTTAATAGGCTCGATTTTGGTTGGTTTGGGGTTTGAGGAGCTGGCCTGGGCATGATTGTACTGGTTAGTTCCAAACAGGGTATTGCTATTGCCAGAGTAAACTCGCCTGGGTTTGACAGATTCTCCTTTTTCAAATATACCAGTTCTGAGTGCATCTTCTACTGCGAGGCCGGCCTCGTAGAAAGTTTTGAAGTCAGCGGTGGTTTGGAAAACCACCAAGTGCTTTGCAAAATCGGGTGCCAAGTTCTTCGTGATAATTCTCATCTGCTCTTTCTCCGAGGGTCGATCCATCATCTGAGATGCTTTCCCTCTCCACCTTCTGATAAAGTCCGCAAAGGACTCATTGGCTCCCATCCTGGTTGCATCTAATTCTCGGATAGTCATCTCAAGCTGAACGTTGTAATTGTACTGGGCCATGAAAGCTGTCCCAATATCCTCCCAACTTCCTTTCTTTGAAATGTCAAGATTTAAGAACCATCGCAGTGCTGGCCCTGTCAATGTTTGCTGAAACATTTGACCCATAGCATTATTTTCAATGTTGTACATGGACAGAGTGCCCACGTACGCTTGTAGATGAGCTCTCGGGTCTCCGTTCCCATCAAATTTCTCCCAGGTTATGGGCTTGAATCTTTCAGGGAGTTTGGCGCCGGGGAATAGACATAACTTGTCCATGTCAATACCTGTGGCGGCTATTTTCTCCTGTTTCTGGACAGATTCCTCGAGTTTGGCGACTTTTGCCATCATTGCTTCCAAACTTGGATGCTCTTGCGGAGGTGGTTGCTCCCCTGGTGGCTTGTTCTGAAAAGTTAAACCTTGTATTAGGAGTAACATCTCAGCCATTTGATTATCACTGCGTTCCCGCTGTTCTTCGAAGGCTAGCCTGAGAGCCTCGATTTCACTTTTGCCCGCCATATCTGTAGGGTCTGCTGAATCTAACTGGACTGCTTTTGACTCAGTTCGAATTAATCGTTGTTCGGGAGTTCTGGTCCAACTAGGTACAGTATTCTTCTTGCCCTTACCAGTGATTGAAACTGATAGCGGAAAAATGAACTTAGTGACTGGTGCCAAAGAAATGCTATGTGCAGGAATTTATGTACAAATGAAAGAATGATGCATGATGTGCAATGCAACCACAGCTTTGGAAAGGATTGCCCCAATTTTCAGTGCTCTGTTCAATATATCTGAATTTTTGGATTTGCAAAATGAAGGCCGAACCTTTAGGGGTTGCCTACGTATCCTCATTTCGGAGGAATCAGGCCATGACGTAGTTCGGGACTACGATCGGCTCTTTTCTTTATCATAGGAAAAGCACTAACTCCATAAAGCAAAGTACAGACTGACTCAATAAAGCAAAGTACAAACTTGATAAGCAAAATACAATCTCGATAAACAAAATACAGACTCGATAAGCAAAATACAGACTTGGCATTCTCAAAAAGGGCCCTGTTGGCTTGATCTGCTGACCACTGGCTGGCTGCCGATTCTTAGTCCGACTCGGTTGTTGGATTTGCTCGGGGAGCATTCCGGACTTGGTTCTCCTTGAGTTGCTTGGGAGACAGATTATCATTCAGAAGGAGACCATTTTTAATGCAGCCTTCGCAATCACACTCATCCCAGTATTTGTGTCCCGTCACTGGGTCTTGGAAGTAGTAGACTGGTGTGCCGTCTGGTTGGAAGTTTTTGACTGGCGGCATGATGTCCACTTCTTCATTATCACTTTCTCGCTCTACCCTGACAGTGATTTTGTCGGGGATGTCCTTGGCTCCGTTGTCTGCAGGGAGGTGGAATTTCCAACCTTGATCATTCGCATGTTCAGAGTTGTCCCATTGAAGAGTTAAACCTGGCTGATCAGATGTGACTAGTTGGTGAAGCAACCCTTCAAGCTTGTCTTTATCTGGTACCTCATTCCCTATCTCTTCATTATCTATCTCTTCAAGTATCCACACCGGTGCCCCATGATGGGTGGTAAAGGTGGACTTGAGCTTTTTGTTTCCGGATTGATTGCTCATTTTTGGGTTACAGACTCTGATAAAAGAAATACAACATTCTAATTACCGCGAGGAAGAGAGCCAATCGCAGAATTTTCTTTAAAAAGAGTTTATTTTATTGGACAGAGCCTTTGATTATCGGGACAACCCTTCTTATTACTGTGGAAGTGAGGAGGTGACAACCTAAGGTAAAAGCTATCATGTATGCGCATGCAATACAGGTAGATGACAAGCGGTTAAACAGTTAACAAGGCATATCACATAATCTTAACCTGTGGGTCCCTGTCCTAGTTTGGAAAGTTCTAGGTTAATTATATGCAAAGGCCGGTTTTGGTTTAGGGGGTTCCCCAGACTAGAGCCAATATTTGCCTCCCAGTGCCAAGTGTACTGCATGGCAAAGGTCAAGCGGCAGGCTGACTCATCACGGTCCAAGGTTGCTGAGCATCCGGGGATGTCCTAACACCAGCGAGCTGGGTAGGGTAACCAAGACGCAGCAGCGGGGTTTATCCAACATCGATGCAAGTGATGCAAAAGTTCAGCAATAAAATTGTTTTCAAAAATCCCACAAATGTTTTTCAAGCTTGGCTCGCTCTTTAAATTAATCAAAATTTTGAAATTCTACTCATGCGAACAACCGAGAAAGCTCCAGTCCAGACTGATCGGGCTTTCACCCTGACATCAATCCTTTCTAGTACAGCGTAAAACACGTACTTGGTGTCAAGCCTTCGAATGGTCATTTTACAAGTGTAAAACTTCAAAATAAAGATTAACTTAAAATATCCCCAGCGGAGTCGCCATTTTGTGGACGGTCGGCCTCCACGCGGTTCGGGCAATGGTTTTTCGAAACGGTTCGAAAAACAAGGATTTTAGAGTCGCCACCCGGGTTTTGGGAAAATAGTTTGGGACCCGAGAAACCAATTCAAAAATGATGATTTGAGCGAATGACTTATAAAACCAATTGAAAACCAGAGATTCGTTTTGGATCCGGGAGCCAGGTTACGAACAGGGAAGGGTTTTAATGCACCCTGTTCGCCCGATTAAAAATCGGTCTTTACTAAACATTTGTGGGATTTTATTAGAAAACAATTTTATTGCTGAACATTAACAGATAAACATTTAAATCAAACAAAGCGGATAATAATAATGAGAAAAACAAATGACTGATATTGTAATTAACAGAAATCAAACGAAAATCCAAACTTCAAACTATTCCTGCAGGGGAAGGTTCAAATTTCACATTTTTACCAGAAAAGTATGCCGTGCGGCACACTGGATGTATCGTGCGGCACAAACGGTGAGCCGTGCGGCACTGTTCTTCCAAATTAACGGTCAAATTTTCAAATGAGTACCGTACGGCACTCAAGGTGTACCGTGCGGCACAGTATGAGTACCGTGCGGCACACTTGGCTGCAAAACAGTTTGAAACTTTGGCTTTTCGAAATGATTGATCAGAGGCACATACAAAGTATGAAATGCATTAAAAATGAACTACTTTAAAGGGAGAAGGCAGTGTATTGAGTGTGGGATGTCCCTCCTCGTTGAATCGCTCCGTACGAGGTGATGTTTTCACCGTACGACGCGACCGGGAGGTGTGAAATGAAACTGGATTTGCTGTAATTTGGGCATACCAAGCATGGAAATGATACGAGGAATCATTCCACCCTTGGTACCCCTCCCCTCAGGGTACCAAATTCAAGGAATTTGGCGAAACGGGTTTATACCTTCGGTTTCGAACTCTCGGATTGAGCGTCGGATTGAACTTCCGAATGCTGCTTGAAACCTTCTCTGGACCTCACTTTCACTCTAGTATAGTGGTAAGAGGGGTTGAGGGCTTATACTTGGGCAAACTTGGGGTATGGATTCCACGGCTTTGGAGCCAAAAATAGAGTATGAGTCTCTGTTTTGGGTTTGTGGTTTCGGCAGAGAGAGTGATGCGGATTTTTGTATAGTAGAGGTGATGCTTAAGAAGCTTAGCAATAGGAAATGGTATTCAAGGATGGAATTTCGTGGTCCTTTCTTATACAGAAATTGTATGGGATTCGGGGGATCTGGGGCCGTCTTCTTCCCATTGGGTTTGAACGGTTTTTATAGAGGATGGGGGAGCCGAATGTAGTTCCCAATCCTTTCTTGATTCTTGCCCAAGGGGACAATGGCATAGGGAGTAGCCTATTCCTTTCGGCCATGATCTTCCCTTTCGGCCACGGCGGGGGAACCAATCTCGTCAACACTTTCGGCTTGCTGGGAACCTGTGAAAACTGGGAACCCGTAAACAGTACCGTACGGTACACAAACTGTGCCGTGCGGCACAACTTGTGTACCGTGCGGCACACCTGGCCGTCAAATTTCCAAAACTCTGCTGTACGTGACACTGGCTGTCCCGTGCGTTGAGAGATGAGTACCGTGCGGTACTGTTGACTGAGTTGACTTGGAGAATTTCAATCCGAGAGTTCTTCCGGGTATTTCCGTTCATCATTGGGGATTAAAATGTACGTGAACGCTCATTTTGGGGTGTCTACATATATTCTACTTACCTTTGGTGAAACTATACCCACATGTAGATTCACTTCTAAAGTGATTTTGGTCAAAAACTGATTCTTGCATATAATCCACTTCGATCCAAATGTCAGAATTAGACAAGTGGTAATTCAATTCCTAATTGTTCTTTCCTTTGACTTCTTTAAACTTGGAAATTATTATGCAATCATTGCATATCATATTCCTCAAAAAGATTCGGCTTAATAATCTTGTATGCATTAAGGAAGATTATAATTGGCCAAGGAAATATTTACGGGCTCAAACGGAATTGTTTCAAAAGTTCCAATGCGCGCACTTGCTTATTAAGGCCACGTGGTTTCCAACTTGAAAATGAATTGAATTTGTGGGTTTTTATAATCAAAGCATATGGACATACATGGAAGGAGTATCAATTATGCCCAAGAAGATTTGTAGCTGATATGCAGCTCAACAATGGACCAATATGAAATGGTTATATTTTGCAAATATTGAAGAGATATCATATCTTCCCCGAGAAGATTTTTGGCAACGGTCTGCTTCCACAACGTTACATTTATTCAGCCTATAAAAGGAGCTTATGCAAAGGAAGAAGGCACCAAGCAATTTCAGAGCAATCGATCACACTTCACTTTCATACTATTATTTCGAGAGCTTTGAGAGCAAAATTTTTGTATCTACTCTTTCAGAGAGAGTTCCACTTCACAAATTCTTTGTACTTAGTGTATTGAGAGTTAGCAATAATTCTCAGTGAGCTACTACAAAATTGGGTTTTGTTCTGTGGGTGTTTTTAGAGTTTGGGAGATAAACTCTAGCGGTTCGGCTAACTCCTCCGGAAAGTTAGTGTTGCGGTCGTAAGGTTTAATCGGCACCAAAAACTGGTTGTTTGATTAGTAAAATAGCGACTCCTTAGGCCAGTGGACTATGCTGAGCAGTGGACAAAGCTCGGACCGAACCACTATACATCTCTGTGTGATATCTCTTTCCCTTATCTCATTTATTTTTCTGTTGTGCAATTAATTATTTATTTGCTTTAACTATTAATTTTTCTCATTCACTTAACATTTTTTTATTTCAGCATTGTTGTTGGCAACACTATTCACCCTCCTCTAGGTTTCCTCTTGGGTAACAAAGGGTGACCACCGGATGGAGAGTGTGCATAGATTATCAGAAATTGAATGCTAGCAAGCGCAAGGACCACTTTCCTCTTCCCTTCATTGATCAAATCTTGGAAAGGGTAGCCGGTCATGCTTTCTATTATTTCTCGATGGGTACTCCGGATATAACCAAATTGAGGTCGCTCTTGAGGATCAAGAGAAGACCACCTTCACATGTCCTTTCGGTACTTTCGTGTATAAGCGCATGCCCTTTGGCTTGTGCAACGCGCCCAAAATCTTTTCACGGTGCATGATGGGCATTTTCAGTGACATGGTGGAGAAAATCGTTGAAGTTTTCATGGATGACTTCTCGGTATTCGGGGACTCGTTTGAGTCATGTTTAGCGAATCTAGAGTGTGTGTTGGAGAGATGTGAGGAGAGGCAGCTTGTTTTAAATTGGGAGAAGTGTTACTTCATGGTGACTCATGGGATTGTCTTAGGCCACATAGTGTCATCGAAGGGGATAGAGGTAGATAAAGCCAAAATTGATTTAATCGCGAACCTCCCTACCCCTAAGTGTGTGAAAGCCATTCGGTCATTTCTTGGGCACGCTGGCTTTTACCATCGGTTCATTAAAGATTTTAGTGCCATTTCGCGTCCCTTGTGTCACCTCCTCTCGAAAGACGCACCATTTATTTGGACACCTGCATGCGAGGAGGCATTCTTCAAGTTGAAAGCTAGGCTCACCTCTCCACCGATTGTGCGTGCTCCCGATTGGGACCTCCCATTTGAATTGATGTGTGATGCGAGTGACTATGCGATAGGGGCCGTGTTGGGCCAAAGGAGAGAAAGAGCCGTGCATTATTTCTTACGCAAGCAAGACTCTCAATGATGCTCCAATGAACTACTCCACCACGGAGAAAGAGTTGTTCGCAGTTGTTTTTGCTCTTGACAAGTTTCGGTCTTAGTTGATAGGGTCTCCTATTGTGGTGTTCATGGACCACGCCGCATTGAAATATCTCATGACTAAACAAGATGCAAAAGCGCGGTTGATTAGGTGGGTCCTTCTCCTTCAAGAATTCAATCCAATAATCAAGGATAAAAAGGGGGTTGAGAATGTTGTTGCGGATCATTTGTCTCGTCTTGAGTTTGAGGATTGCTCCTCAAATCTCCCTATCATTGACACATTTCCTGATGAGCAATTATTTGGTGTCTCTTCTTGCCCGTGATTTGCGGATATTGTGAACTATTTAGCCACAGGCCAACTCCCTACCAATTGGACTCCCCAAGAGAGGAGACGTTTCTTAAGTGAGGTGAAAAGATTCTTCTTTGATGATCCTTATTTTTTCCAGTATTGTCAGGATCAAATTATCCGGCGATGTGCCCCCAATGTTGATCAACAAGGAATCCTTGCCTTTTGCCACACCGAAGCTTGTGGGGGACACTTTTCCGCCAAGAAAACCGCCGCCAAAATCCTTCAATGCGGTTTTTATTGGCCGACACTTTTTAAAGATGCATTCGAATTTTGCATAACATGTGAATGGTGTCAACAACTAGGTAGTGTCACCCGGAGGAATATGATGCCCCTCACTAATATTCTTGTGGTTGAGGTTTTTGATTGTTGGGGCATTGACTTCATGGGTCCATTTCCGATGTCCATTGGCTACCTTTACGTCCTTTTCGGTGGACTACGTGTCCAAGTGAGTTGATGCGATCCCCACTCGAACGAACGACCACAGTTGAATTCTTGAGAGAGCACATCTTGGCTAGGTTTGGAGCACCATGCGCGATAATCAGTGTTCAAGGGACCCATTTTTGCAATAGGCCCTTTGAAACGTTAATGCGTAAATATGGTATCACTCACAAGGTCTCCACGGCCTATCACCCTCAAACCAATGGTCAAGCCGAACTTGCGAACTCGGAAATAAAGCACATTCTTGAAAAAACAGTGAATCCTAATCGGAAGGATTGGTCAACTTGTTTGGCCGATGCCTTGTGGGCCTATCAAACCGAGTACAAAACTATTTTGGGGATGTCCCCTTATCGCTTGGTTTATGGGAAGGCGTGTCATTTGCCGGTGGAACTTGAACACAAGGCCTATTAGGCTAGTAAACAATTGAACTATCGTATGCTCGAGGTCGGTAAGCATAGAAAGCTCCAACTCAATGAGCTTGAGGAAATCCCAAGAGATGCTTATGATAGCACGGCAATTTATAAATCGAAAGTCAAAGAGTTTCATGACAAGAACATTCAAAGGAAAAATTTTCATGTGGGTCAAAAGGTGTTGCTTTATAACTCTAGACTTCATCTCTTTCCAGGAAAATTGTTGTCACATTGGGAGGGTCCGTATGTTGTGAAAAAGGTGTATCCTCACGGTGCTATCGATGTTTTTAATCCAAGTAATGGTAAAATCTCTAAAGTGAATGGTCAAAGGTTTAAGCCATTTTTGGAAAATTTTGATGTTGAGGAAGTGGATGAGGAGTTGGTCGATCCCATTTACCCGGACGACCCCTCCGTTTGATTTTATTTGCGCTTGAAATGAGTCTAGTAGACTATAAATCCTTGGAAATTGAAATACCTCTAGCATTAGCCGTAGCCGTGCTCAAACGGCTATTGGTGGTCTGGTATAGCCACCCGAAATTTGAGCTATGTATGGAGTACCTAGGATGTTGGAAGCCGAGGCAAGCGATGAGATCGGGAACAATACTGTCCAACAATGTTTGATTTTAGTGTCGAGCTCCATCGAGATTGTTTCAAAATGGAGTAATATTGCTTGGAGTCTAGGGTTCTGGGTAGCACTTTTCATAAAATAAGAGAAGTGTTTCACTTGACTCGAAAGGGAGCGGTAGCCTATTAGATGATGGCGCTTCTCCTCGAGTTACACCCGTACCTCGTCTATATTGTCGGTCCGACTAATAGGGAAACACAGTCTCAAGTTTCAAAGAGAAAAGTAGTACCCGTTAATCGCGTGAAGATTTGTTTGTTGGGGACTCGGCTATCACGGAGCGAGTCGATACTAATCATTTTCTCTTAGTAGGTAGTTGGCAATTCAGTCTTTTATAGGGTGACCATGTTATTGTACCAGCCTTGGTAGTTTGGGTCTAACTTGGTGGCGATTGCCGCATTCAGGAGCCCTAAGCATGGGTACGACAAAATGTCGCAGTTGTAAGGCCTACAAAGTCGTTGGGGATGGCCCTGTGCGACTAGCTGTGGTCCCACATGGGGTCGAAGGAGGAAGCCTTGGGAGCATTGCCAATGACGAACGAAGCGGATGATGCAAAATCCTCAAACTTGGTTGACGTAGCGGGTGGTTGACATTCCACCCCGTCGGTACATTTTTGTTCCTCCCTTTCCTTACTTTTTGTCTCATGCATTATGGACACTGCACATTTCAAGTTGGGGGGGGGGGGGTTGGATTATGCTAATCCTTTCTATTTTTGGTTTTTGCATAAAATTATTATTTTTTTGGGCGTAATCTTCCCGCTTAATTAGTCATTTCTTAGGTTAGACACTTTAAATATGCTCAATTTTGTTCATAATGGCAAGAG
The DNA here is from genome assembly GCA_020921065.1 of Vaccinium darrowii. Lineage (NCBI taxonomy): Eukaryota > Viridiplantae > Streptophyta > Magnoliopsida > Ericales > Ericaceae > Vaccinium > Vaccinium darrowii. The sequence continues at coordinate 156,044 of CM037162.1, forward strand.
TCGGTACCCCGGTGAATTTGGTTTTGTGTTTGAACCCACACTCATGCATATACATGAACTCTATTGAACAAGTTGAGCCGTTGTTGGTCAAGTGTCGTACATTATTTAGAGTGAAAATTCATTTTGAAGCATCCCATGCTTTTTGTCTCTCAATTCTCGCATTCACGTAAATAACACTCTTTTGTTCATGCTCAAATAGTGTAAATATCTCGTATGCATCGCATTGGAGTTGGTTGGTGTACATAGGATATGATACAAGGCAATTTTTGCATGATTATACCACAAAAGTGTCTCCCTTGTCCTTGATTTTGAACCGTAGTCTGTGTCCCAAATTTTTGTTTAAACCTAGGAATCCGGATGTTCGAACGGTTGGGGGAAGTGATTTTAATGTTGAAAAGGCGTTTCAGGGGTGTGTGAATGGGTTGTATAAGGTTGGAAGTTGGCTGGCTAAACTGGAAATGGGAAACAGAAAATCGCTTGAGGATACCAGTATCAAATTTTTCCACAACCGGTATAGGGGGAACAGAAGGTCAGAATGAGTGAAGATATCAGTATCAAAAAATACACTACCGGTATTAAATGGGAAAATTCAATTTTTTTTTCTAAGGCCCAGGTTTCACCTCTACAATATAAAACCCATCTTCATCCTTTACTCACACCCACAACCAACGAAAACCTAACCCTCTCACTCCCTCATCCCATAACCCACGCTCCTCTCTTCTTCCTCTCCACAAAACACCCAATCCACCGTGACCCATCACCCGCAACCCCTGTAACCCAACCTCCCATCTCGTTCTCTCTCATCTCTCCACTGTGGTCCACACCCAAAACCACCCACGAAACCCAGAACCCCAATAACCTGAAATCACCTATTCTCTCTCTCTCTCTCTCTCTCTCTCTCTCTCTCGGTTCATCACAAAACCCACCAGGAATCAAACCGAGAAAACCCTAACAGTTGTGGCACCAATTTTCAGGAAATTTCTTGAGGAAAACATCATGGTCTGGGGGTAGATCGCTCATCTTCGTGGAACTTCTTGACAATCAAGGTCAATCTCCCGCTTGTCACAGTTTCACTATCACGAATCAAGGGTTTCAGTCGGACTTTCAAGGGGTTTCGACCAATTTTGAGATTTTCAAGGTAACTTTCACTCCCTCTCTCTCATACTCCGTTAAAACCCAGAGTAGGGGTCTGTTTGGTTCACCGTTGTGCTCCAATGGAAAAATTTGTCATGCTCTGACTATTTTGGGCTGAATTTTTTAGATCTGTGTGTGTACTCTGAACTTCCGGTAGCTGCATTTCAAATTTGGTACCACGATTGCTCTGTTACTACTACCTGAATGTGTTTTGTTGTGGATGGGCTGAGTTCGAAGCTTCTTTTCTACTGTTGCTCAATCTATAGTGATTTATCTAGGTAGTGCTAAACCATGGGCCGGAATTGGATGCCAATGTTGTACAGTTTGCGAAAAATGGGTTGAATCTGGGCTAACTTTGAGACTTATGTTTGCTGCTACTGCACTTTTGTTTTTAAGAGGAACGTTAGGGCCAATTTCTGTGATCTGAATCTGGGTTTCTATTTGTTGCTATTGCTCTGAGCTAAAATTGTGAGTTTCTGTCTGCGTTTTGTTGCATCTGTTGTAGTTCAAAAAATGAGCAAAAAGACAAGGGGCTGTGAAAGCAAAGGGGCACTCAGCGGCTGGGCCGAGTCAAGAGCCAACTAAGAATTTGGGAAAAAGGCCAGCGATTGAACCAAATGAGGGGGAGGAGAGGAAGAAAAAGAAAAAGAAAAAGAAAAAGAAAAAGGAGGATAAGGAGAAAAAGGATAAGGAGGAGTGGGTTAGGGAGTTTACTTGTGAGAGGCAACTCAACCGGGCAAGAATGGTTGGAAACCCCGCTGTGGATGCCATCAAGCAGCACGGACTATCCTTTTTTCTTTAAACCGGTGGGGAAGTATAGGAAGCAAATGGTTAAGAGTTTTTACGAAAACATGGTGGTAGTCAAGAAAGAAGAGAGAATCATCTCCCAAGTCAGGAGGATGACTGTTGAGGTGACTCCCGACTCCATTGCCCATTACTTGAAGTACACGCGCCCTGATTCCACCACCTACCCTGGAGATTTGAAGATGGAAGACGATTAGCAAGTGGAGATTCTTACCAAGCACCCCAAGTCTATCAATCCTAACGAGTCGGGGAAATATGTGCAAGAGAAGTTGAGGTCTAAATACTGCACCTTGAACAAGGTCGTTCACTACAACCTTAGCCCGTTTAGTTTGGAGAAGACACCGACGAGATATGACGGCAAGGTTCTGATTGTGTTTGGGTCAGTTGAGCACAAGGTTGATTGGGCATGGTGGATTTGGGAGGAGATGAAGAATTTCAAGAACAAGGGGAAAAACAATGGCAACATTCCTTTCCCGGTCATGATTACAAAGTTATGTCACGATGCTGGGTGCAAACCAACTTCGGGGGACAGTTTGTCACCAACATCTCCAAGGCCAATCAACGGGGGCACATTGAAGAAGAGTGAATCCGCATCACAACCCCCTCGCACCGAGACACTTGCCGCCTCTCTTCCCACTGCTACGAACAAACATGAGCGAATTGAACAATGGTTCAGGATTATCCATGCCCGCCAACAGATCATTTTGGAAAACCAACAGAAGTTGAAGATTGAACAGAGGGGCGCAAAAAGGAGGGAAGGGAAGCTGATTAGATTCTCTAAGTGGATGATGGCATGTGAGGGAAGGGGGAGAGGCGCAATGACCCGTACAAGGAGACCGAGGAGGATACTGATTCAGAGGGTGAGGGATTGCACAACTTTGAGCAAGTGGATACCGAGGAGTAGGAGATCGAGGAGAATATTGAGGAGGAGGACGACGATGAGTAGGAGTGTGGTGGTATTACTAGTAGTAGTAGTTCAGTATATGTTATGTCACTGTAGGACTTTTAGTTTTAATTTCAACTTGTACTAAGTTGTTTTTGGTTGGGCCTGCATGTGGCCTTGGAATTTGTTTTTGTGTGGTTGGTGGTGGCCAAGGGTAGTTGACCGAGCAAGCATAGGGCCACCACTCTTTTTTGTGTCCCTTTCTTTTGGAAACCAAGGTCGTTTTAAGCCATTAAAGCCCTTAGTTGATCCGAACGTACGCTAATTAAACTCCACGTGATGCATAGTTGATATTTGTGTTTGTTCAAGCATGATTTCCTTTTTAGTTAGTCTAAAAGTAAATAATTAGCTTGCTTTCGTACTTCGGCGCTCCTTTGATAGCATGCATAACACTTTTGTCTCTCGCTATTGCATTTACTCGCTAGCGTCTGTCATGGGATGTGATAGTATTTCACTGTGTAGAAAATTTGATTGTGGAGCGTACCCTTGTGAGATTTTGGAATCAAAGCTCGACATGATGCATGTGTTTGACTGTGTTTGGCATAGTTGTTCACTTTAGTTCATGGCATGCATTTGTATGGGTTACATGAGATTGGATCTACTAGGGTGCTTGAATCTTGCTTGCCTTTTGTTAATAGAGCATAGGTTTCGTGTCTTTTAATTTTGGGAAGTCTGCATAGCTTAATGTGGTTAGTTATATATATCTAGTTTTCTCGGGACGAGTAAAGTCCAAGTTGGGGGGTGTGATAAGCCCCCAATAGTGTAAATAAAGGGGCTTATCTCTCTCATTTTTGTCACACACGCATGCATTTCATAGCTTTAATCATTTGATTTCGCGCGTAGTTGTGTTTTTGATAGTTTTAGGTGAAACTTGTGAATAAGGCGTGCTTTGACGACGTGATATGACCAAAGGGGTATCCGAGTACCCAAGGCCACGTGGCACCCCGTCACCAACCTCCAAGAGCCGCAAATGAAGTACCGAACAAGGCTCAGAAGGACCCAAAAGCCAAGAGTGGGTCAAACGGAACAAGGAAGAAAAACTACCCAGAAGATACCGGTAGCCCAATTTTCCACTACCAGTATCTCAAGAGCAGAAGGCACAATTTGTTGGAGATACCAGTAGCCCAAAAATCCACTACTGGTATCTCTTGAGAATTTCAGCAGATTTTTGGCCCGACTTAGGTTTAATCTTAGAGGCATTTTAGACTTTTTTTGTACACATTTTTGGGGGCTAGAAAAGCCACCCAACATCAGATTATTAGGTTATCTTGCAATTTTACCTTCTCTCTCTACCTCCCTTCTTCTTCCCCACCCATTTTCTCTACCTTCTCTCTAGAAATTAGGTGTTAATCGTTTCAAAAAAAATTTGGTGTTAATCTTCAAGAACCAAGGCTACGACCTTCATTAAAGTTGTAAGCACTCTTCTTATCTATCCAAATCTCTAGTTTATTTCTGTTTTCATTATGGTTCACGTTTTCTTGGCATTTCCATGTAGTATGTTCATTTCTTCCATGATTATGTGTGAGTAGTGTAGCAAGGCTTGGTCATGGGGTGCTCACCCCATGACTTGGGTTATTTTGTTCTTCTCTCAAAATGATCATTAAAGTTGTTTGCGTAAGAGTTAGGGTTCAATTTTATGTATCAAAACTTAGTCTTGTTAATCTTTTTAATCTTGCGTAGGCAAGGGCTTGACTACTTGCTACACATGATGCTTAGAGCTATGGCATTCAAAGTGTTTGTAAAAATGCCTCAATGAACCCTACTCTTGAACAAACCCATTTTCTAGAATCCAAATGTGCTAAAATGTTAAATCTTCCGGTTAAGCATGTTTGACTACATGACTTAACCGAATAACCTTGAGAGGAATAATTTAATTCAAGTTATGGGTGTTTTGAACCCCTTGACTTTGCCTTTAGTTTAAATTTGCAAAACTTTCATTTTCTAGTCTTTTAGAGGTAGAGAGAGAATCACCAAACAAAACCACCAAAAGTTGGCCGTCTTAACGCCAAAAATCTCATCGCAAGTTAAACTTCATGCCGGTTGCATTTGGTCCCTGTGAAAATTGACCCCGGTCTTGCCGGGTTACTATGCTTTCAACGACCTAGCCCTACGCTTGGGGCGCGCTAACTACAACAACGCTAGGTCGCAGGCACCCACAAGGGTCCGACTTACAAAACCAAGTAAATGACCATGCTTTCTAGATTCTCTAGCATTAACGTGTACTAATCTGGATTGTCAAGCATAAGAGAAAGGTCAACGAGCGTAATCTGGGACAACACACCCACATATTCTTAAGGGTTGATTATTACAGGAGTGGATCTGCTTAGTAAAAAAAGGATGAAGAGTGGATCAGTAATATTTTGAAAGATGTTTTACCATCAAGAGCGACAACACACCCACATTCTTAAGGGTTGATCATTGTTGAAAAAATATTTATTGGATCTTATAATCTGATCAATAATCATCATTTTTTTTTCTTAAACTTTATGTCATAATTATCTTCCTTTTTTTTGTAATTTATTGTGTTGTCTACATATACTATGACGAATGAATAGAATGATGGAATACATTTTAAAGTTCAGTATGGGCTAACTACTTATTTGATAGTTCTTTTTAAACTTTTTGTCTTTTATGACCTTTCTTTATTTTTTTCCTTAAATATTTGGCCGTTACTGATACATCTCGATAAGAGAAATCAAAAAATTAAAAATCTTTGACAAAAAATTCAGGAAAGTTCACTAAAGACAACAATAATTAAAAAAATAGACAAATTTGTATTGTTTTGTCTTCAATTTTAAACTTTATTTATTAATTTTTAACTCTTTAGATTCCTCTTATCGAGATAAATTTATAATCTCTAAAGATTTAACGCAAAAGTACAAATTTTAGGAAAATGATCCTATAATAAACTTAGGCAAAACCCCAAGTCCCGTGCATAGTATGGGTTTTACGATAGTATAGAGAGTAAATGTTGTGCAGAAGAGGAAACCGCAAGTGGGGGCTGGCTCAAATGATAGAGCTCTTAGGTGCCCTACATTGTATATTGGAATCGAGTCTCATTACCTGCTCTCTCCATGTAATAAATTAGGAATGACAAATGATAAAAGAAAAACAAAAAGAAAAACAAAAGAAGAAGAAGAAGAAACCCCCGATTTTCCTCCTGAAAAACTGTGAAGCGCTAGAGAGAGTAAATGTCCTTCCAAAATCCTAGCGTGACGTGGATGATCCGCCGGATCCAGGGACGGAGGCACACAGGGGCACATGAGTAAATGTCCTTTCAATTTTTTTTTTTTTACAAATAACGAATATCAAATCTAAACAAAAAATAGAGGAGGAGAAGGCTGTCGTCTAAACAAAAAATAAAGGAGGATAAGGCTCACTAGATCCAAAAATAAATAAATAAAAAATCGGATGATCCGCCGGATGGCCCGATCCATTGATGACTTCACCGCGATCGATTAGGTGAAACGGTTCTGAAAAGTGTTTTGAGAAAGCGGAAGCTAGTAAGCTAGTACAAGGACATGCGTAATTGTTGCCATTTGGGTGGCCTGTTAGTGTTTTGACTCCAAATGACTACGTTTTCATTAGCTGAATGTGCTCAATGTTAATAAACAAAATTAAAAAAAAAAACGTGTGCAACGTGTTACAGCCGTCTAATTGTGCAATTGGTAAGGTGGTGTGCGGAGAGGATTCGGAGTGCTAGAAATCAACCCCTGCAAATCACCCTAAAAATCGCCCAAAACGACGTCGTTTTGGGCGCAAAAAGGGAGAAAAAAAATAAATAACTCAAAACTAAGTCGTTTTGGGTCGTAGGAACATAAAAGATAGGGCTTTTTTGGAAACTTAATTTCCGCTAGGTCAAGGGTTGAAACTTACTTACCATTAGGTCAAGTATTTTTTTTTTTTTTAAACTGAAACAATCATGTGCATTATTCTTAGGTCAGTTTTTTTTTTTTTTTTTTTTTTTTTTTTTTTGGGGGGGGGGGGGGGTTTAGGCACTTAGGGTATCATACGGTTTCATGGGTTTTTAGAAGTTTAGACACTTTCATGGGATTTTGGGAGTTTAGGCACTTTCATACGTTTGGGGGTTTAAACATTTTCATAGGTTTTAGAAATTTTGGCACTTATTTTGGGGGCTTAGGTACTTTCATATGGTTTGGGTATTTTGGCATTTTGGGTTTAGGGTTTAGGCAATTTGAATTTAAGCACTTTGAAAAGAAAAAAAAAAGAAAAAAAAAACCAACTTGACCCTGTGGGAATTATTTTGATCAAAAGTGGACTTAGTGGTAATCTCCCAAAACGACGTCGTTTTGGGTGATTTTCAGGATGATTTGTAGGGGCTGATTACTAGCACCCCCGGATCCGTGTTGGGGAAGGTTTTGGGAAAGGAAAAGATGAGAGAGGAGAAATTTTTCAATGTCGAATGGGTATCACGTTAAATCTGGATCATTGATAACGATGGCTCGACACATACCACATAAGCGCTATGTGGTACTCGCCCGAAATTGTAAAATTTCTCGATGCAAGAGTATCCAAATTCAGAAAATGACATTGACTGTTGGTCGCCGATTGGACGGCCGAGAAAGCTCACTACACGCCCCCCAGATTTGACCAAGTAAACAGATGTAACGCACCTCAAACATCAAACAGCTTCAAATCAATTTTCTTTTCGGTGACTAGTTTTAGATCAATTAGAGCGATCTTCATACGTCCATAATCTGATGAAGATTTCATCAGTCAATACAATTTTTCAGTTTCTTAAGCACCAGTGATCATCAAATTAAATTATCAAACCGAGATCATTTCTAGGAAAATGATATTCAAAATCCCAACTTTCACCATATTCTGTTGGAAATCCAGTCTTTAAAAATGTTGATGGCGTTGTCTCCATTGAAAAATCTGGAACAAAAATCACATTCGAGGCACGTTGTAAAAACGCTTTTCTAAAGACAGTATTTGCCCCCACCAATCTAAGCGAATTTGGTGTACACCAGGTTAACAACAAATTTGCCTTCAAGATACAAAGAAACCGAACTCGTGTCTGACTGCGTTTGCACAAACGAAGATAGACAAAATATCCGCTATGAAAGAATAAGAGAACCAAAAACTGATATTCTATGTCAGCAGAATAACAGAATATCAGTATGCCTAAAATTCTAGAAATAGAGTGTGTAGAGGAAGAGCAATTCACTACAGAATTCAAAAAAGTGCCTATTTGTAGATTTATAGGTACTCCTATGTAAAAGATCATGTCTTTAGAAGAGACCCATTAGAACAATCGTGTCTTATCAATAGATACTTCTTAGGAAGGGTCATGCCTCTTGGTGCACCCCATTTATTGTATCTCTTCCTATTAGGCACATCCATTCTAATAAACACATCCCAATTTAATTGGGTTTGATAACCATTCAATAAAATTACAACTTCTGTAAAAAGGTGTTGCACCCATTCACATAAATCTCTCTTTGCACCTTTTCATAAAACCCCCAAATCAAAATTATTTATTATTTTGAAAACTCCAACATATTCAACTCCCTAGTCCTTTACATATTAAATGGATCCATGTATATGTGTTAAATATGAATCTCCAAAACTACTTATATAAATAGGTAAACTATTGTGAGTAAAATATTATACTCCATCTAATTAACCCAATTGACGAGTAATACTCACTCGATCAAGAATACGCAATCGTGGATAGGAGAGAGAAATGAGAGCAAATTGTTTAGCAGAAGAAGCAAGATTTTAGAATCCAGATGAATCAGACAGAAGGTTGAATCTCCCACCTTGAAACTTGGATTTGATACAAGGCTTCGAAGTGAACATTGAATTTATTTATTTATATATATTTTTTGTGGGTCAGAAATTTATATTAAGTGATCATCGATACCAAACAACAAACTCGGTAGATAGTTCTCAGGCAATCACAAGTTGAAGAACTTCATTTTTTTCCCCCTTAAATTCGTGAATCCCTTCCAACCAAGTATTTCACAAGAGTAGAGAAATAAGCCCACTTGACAAGATATGAAAGCAATAGATCACCAGTTTAAGATATCAGCTATCACGTTTTGTATTGCTAATACGTAATGGTTTTTGAGCCTTGTGATACCTTTATTCCAGTGAGATAGATAATCACATGCATATGGGCAGGTTCTTGTACGTATTGGTCTGTTTTTGATTCACGGATTGCTTCCAACCGATACTTGACTATTACGGGTGGTTTAGTTACGCAAACAAATTTTTTCCAGTAAAAATAGTTTTTAAAAAATCACGACTACGGCAATCGGTTCTTGTTTTGTGTCGTTTGATACTCCCAATACTATTACCATGGACGGAGCTACCTAGAGACAAGAGGGGTCACTTGACCCCTCTCACTTCAATTTCTCACAATAATTTATGATAGTCTAAAGCTAAATGTTGCAATTTTGCCCCCCCAAAAAATTCAAAAATTGCCCCAATTTACTGAAAATTCATAGAATTCTTAAGTTTTTTTCATTTTTTTGAGAGTTGATAGTTTTACAAAGGAGGTTATCGAACATTGTTTTTAGAATATAATAAGTAATTGGGATGAGTTATAGAGCAAAAATACATGTATCACTGTATATTTATGCTAGAGTTCACCTTTTAATTTAGTAATTTCTTTGCAGGAGCAAATAAAAAAAATAACTTGCATATATATCTAATTTTTGACCCCGCTAACTTAAAATCCTAACTCCACCCCTGAGTCTATTACACCACAACCGTTTCCATTGTGTGTCCTGAGACTATTATTAATTACTATAATTAAGCTTGGACCACATAAAATAAAGGGTCATTTACCATTAGGTCACCCTTGGATCCCATAATTACCATCAGGTCAAGCCCAACTCTAAAAAATTTCCATCAACTCCCCAACCCGTATAAAAATGCCTAAATCATAAGGCAAGCCCAACTCTAAAAAATTCCCATCAACTCCCCAACCCGTATAAAAATGCCTAAATCATAAGGTACCCTATGAAAGTGCTTAAAATCCTCGGGTACCCTATGAAAGTGCCTAAATCACTAAACCCTATAATAGGAAAGTGCACCCTAAACCTAAACTCTAGGGTACCCTACGACTAGGGTACCCTTATGACTAGGGTACCCTACGACTTGGGTACCCTATGAAAGTGCCTAAAATCCTAGGGTATCCTACGACTAGGGTATCCTATGAAAGTGCCTAAAATCTTAGGGTACCCTACGACTAGGGGTACCCTACGACTAGGATACCCTATGAAAGTGCCTAAAATCCTAGGGTATCCTACAACTAGGGTACCCCATGAAAGTGCCTAAAATCCTAGAGTATTCTATGAAAGTGCCTAAACTACTAAAACCCTATAATAGGAAAGTGCACCCTAAACCTAAACTCTAGGGTACTCCTATAACAAGGGTACCTTACGACTAGGGTACCCTATGAAAGTGCCTAAAATCCTAGAGTACTCTGTAAAAGTGCTTAAACTACTAAAACCCTATAATAGGAAAGTGCACCCTAAAATAAACAGAGGTTATAAACTACACCAGATGGATTGCATTAATTAACTGGGGATGTAATTAAGAGGTAGACGTAATCACACGTCTATGTTTATTTTTTAATACCACTAAAAAAAACCAACTTTCATAAAATGGGACGCTTGAATCGTGATGGAAGCCTTCAATATCTTGAGTTGCTTGCAAGAGTCGTACGTGATCAGTAGCTAAGGCAAACTAATTAAAATCCCCAAAAAGGAGGGGTACTAGTGTGTTCTCTCGCCGTCTCATCAAATGGCTCCTGCTTTCGACCTTTCTACTTAATTATAATAATTAGGCCCAATTTTTTAAAAGATTTTAGCACTCAGGTACTAAAATTATGATATTTCAAATCAAAAAAAGAAGTGGTTCCGTGTATCGTTTTTTAATTTTTTTGCACCAAATTAAAATACACCTCGAGTACTTTAATTTGGTGCTAAAAAAATCGAAAAATGATACACGGAACCACTTCATTTTTTGATTTGAAATATCATGATTTTAGCACCTGGGTGCTAAAATCTTTTGGAAAACTGGGCTGGACCCAAGTGCTAAAATCATGATTTTTTAAATCAAAAAATGAAGTGATTCCGTGTATCGTTTTTCAATTTTTTTCGCACCAAATTAAAGTGAGAGTACTTTAATTTGGTGCGAAAAAAATCGAAAATGATACACGGAACTACTTTATTTTTTGATTTAAAAAATCATGATTTTAACACCTGAGTAGTGCTAAAATTTTTTGGAAAACAGAACCTTAAACCCCTCCAGGCCGGCCTTAATTTCTCTTCCACCAGTAGTACCCGGGCCCATCCCAGCAGTACTTGACTGTCCCATGGCATTTTTCATCTCTCATAGCCTCTACCTACCTCCCCCAGCACTTTACAACAAAACTAACACCTCCCTCCCTAGCTAGTACATCGATTCCCCACCCCCACAATCAATATATATATATATATATATATATATATATATATATATATATATATATATCTCCCTGCAGTGTAATGATATGTATATATCAGTATGTAGGTTGATTTCTACGGTAAATTTTTACGTCTTCCTCTACGCTGTTGGGCTCTGCGATCGATTTTATTCAGGATACAATTTGCTCGGCTAGCCAGCACTGGACTGGACTGGAGTCAATTGGTTTTTTCTATTGCGAGTATAGATGATGGGATCGGCGGTGGCAGCAGCGTACAAGGAAGAGAGAGATGAAAAGCGCAAGGAGGTGGTGATCAGCAGCAGCAACAAGAGCAGATTGAGGAAGATAATTGTGGGGACATGCTTAACTTGCTTGGCTTCATTGTCAATAAGCATGGTTGGAGGGTTGATGTTGTTTTGGTGGGAAACACGGTATCATCCCACAAATCGTCAGCTTTGGATGGTTCCTTTGGCTCTTATTCTTTTAGTTACACCTCTCCTCGTTTGCTTGGCCGCTTTCTTTTCCGATCTGTCTGATTATGAATCTTCTGCTTCCGTTCCACCTGTTACTAAGAATTACTACATCGTTGCATGACGATTGCTCTGTAATTGGTCTGCTTGTTACCTAGCTAGATACATAGGAAGACAGAAAAAACAAGATATCATCATCATCATATTCATTCACGCAAGTGGTATTTCACTTCTGAGCTGAGTCCCACGTTCCCCCTACTCCAGCAGCGATCCCTTCTTTTGGTCTTCACTTTTGTTTTGTTTTGTTTTTTTTTTCTTTCCTCGCTTTTGTTAACATTAATTTTCACATCATTTGCTGGCTTTACCCTCGAAAATGCAATTTACAGATAACTTACATAAACTGGCATATGTGTAACTTTCGTAAATCCACGGTAATGCAATTTATGTGTATGCTGAAATGATCCACGGTAATGCAATTCATGTGTATGCTGAAATGATCGATAGGAATAATGTGAGAAGCGTTGGACGACAATTTTAATATCATTAAGACTTTTCGTTGGAATTAAGATAAAAATTGAACAGATGGTAGATGTCTGAAAGATGTACATTCAGTAAAATACGTTTTATAGATCTTGTAGATAATCATAACTACTTATTGGTTCTATGCATTGAAGTTCGCTTTCATTTTTATTAAATTTTTAATGGATCAAATTTCCTTTTACCTTGTGATTCGTATTCATTTGTGAGCCTATGGCCACCCTGTAGAGAAGTATATAGGCTAAGAAGAAGAAGAAAAAGAAAGAAAAAAAAATCAGGGTATGAGGTCACGCAGGTAGGTGTTAACTTCTCAAAGAGAGATCTTTAGGTCATTTACATCAGATTAATGAAAGATATAAAAGAATAACGATGTTAGGAAGGAGGATAGGCCGGCAAGGCAAGAATGTAACCTTCTCCAGTCCGTATAAATTTTTTTGGAATGACGAGACTAGTTGTACCCAAAGACTCTTGATCATGCCGGAGTTCAATACTAAACTAGTCAAACATAGTTGTCATACAGGAGGAGGTTTTACATCTGTTTTTATATGTCAAAAATAGTTGACTTCAAAGTTCAGGAGTTTCCTATGTATCAATCCCCAATGCTAGTCCCAACACCTACACACTCCCTCTTTTTTTCTTTTCTTTTTTTTTTTCAAATGACAAATCTATCAACTTAGCACAGTTCAATCACCTGTTACAAAATTATTTACTAAGTAATTCGATTGGTATGGGAGTATAAGAACGTGAGAAATTCTGTGCTCAGTCGAAAAAAATAAAAGCCTAACTACTACAGTAGTAATTCTGTTTTGTTTTAAAAAACAATAAGTAATAGTGATTGCTAAGCAAGGGGAGGGGGAAGTAACAGAAACAACACACACTTCAGTGACTTCACTCTCCGGTTACACAGATTGTAAGATGCTTTATAGGTTAAAGACTCGACTATTCCAACCTTTTTTGGATTTGCATGCTCCAGCATGAATGGCAATTACAGACAAAGGCAAGGATAAGCAAACTACAGAAGAGTACGGTTTAATGAGACCGACTCAACCAACAAAACTCACCAAAAACTTGATCCTCAGGAGAATTAATGCTCATCAAATTATTCATCACCAAACCGAAAGAGGAGTGCAAGGCTAAGACAATAAATTTGTTTCATAGTAACTAGAGGGCAATTGACCAAATACATAGCCAGCAGCTAATTAAAAGACAAAGCTCATTCTTTTGTCCAAATCAACCACGTATATACATCACTTTAGACACACGCATCATCGTGAGAAATACACCCTCCAAAACAACTGACATACCTACTGATACACAGCCAGTTAGCCTAAAAAGGTGAAAACGACTTGAGTGTTATTAAAACCAAAAGACCAAAACATATATTTTCCCACAAACAACAGTAGAAATAAAGAAAATAAAAGAATGAACCAATTTCAGAAATTCAACTTTCAGAACCTAAAGTCCAATTCCTATCATGTTCTTACATAATGGTACACAATTCACTTTAACTGCTGCTATAAGGTCAAAAGACTTCACACCTCAACATCTGGATGTGTTGGAAAATCTAGGCCTTGAAGTGCAGGTATGTTCTCCAAATCGTCCTTGGAGAACAAAGGAAAGAACCATAACACCTTCCTAGTGCCAAAAACCTTCAAAAAGAAAGAACACGTAAGAAAATAAGACCACTATTGATGAAGGCCAATTGTTGATTAGATTGTCTATCTCCCACTTGGGCCACTACGGTGCATGGTCGACCTCAAATTTCAACTAATAATCATGCAACATTTTGCCACATGATTTGGTGAAAGCATCTTAGGTACGGAGTTCTCTCCAACTATTCTTCAGAACTTAGGTCCACAAACATTACGGTTCTTTTTGCAAGAACTAGGATAGAAATCCTCAAAATTCACCCAAGAACTAGGATAGAAATCCTATTGGCATATCAGATTTCTTCTTTTTGCAATCCTCTCAATGACAAATGGTTGCTGATCTGTGTTTCCTGTAAGCTATTAACACTGGTATAACTTATTGTGATGATTATCACTGCAATAATTGCGGAGAATTGGTACCGGAAGGTCAGATTGGTGAGAAAGTTCTTATAATCAACATTGTAGGGAACAGTATTATGTACATGTGTATACCTGCTCGAAATTCTTCCTCCGGCCAAAGTCATACTTCCACCTGACAGCCTTTTTCTTCTCGTAGACCTGGATCACATGATGATATCAAATATCAATTACCCAAGGTTGTCACCATTCACAACTCACAGGGCTCGCATTGCAGCCCTCTGAAGATGGATTAGTTTCTACCGGTAATATTTCAGTTGTGAAGTTTGGTTATTTGGTAGTTGGCTAGGTTATTGTACGCGAAGACAGCTAAATCTTAGAGCTTTTCTCTGGTCTGGTCCTGATCTCAATAAAACTGGGGCCAAGGTTGCTTGGAAGCACCTATGCTCACATCTGGTTCCTCATTTCAGATGGAGAACAATCAATGTGGTGCCAATGGGTCAAATCATACTTAATAAAGGGTAGAAATTTTTGGAACCTTAAAATGCCCAGTAACCCATCTTGGGTTTCGAGGAAACTGCTCAATCTTAGGCCCATAGTCCACCCATATCTTGTCAGTGTTTTAGGTAATGGGATAAATACATCATTATGGTATGATAATTGGCATCCACTTGGCCCTTTCATTGATAAATTTGGTCCCAGAATTATTTATGATTCTAGTATTCCAAGAGATGCTACGGTGTCACACATTATGCGGAGTTCAGGTTGGGTATTTCCTATTACTCAAACTCCGGAACTAAATGGAGTAAGGGGTGAATTGCCACATTTCCCCAGTTCTAGGAGTGGTGCAGATATCAATGCAAGTGGACCCTTACATCCAATGGTCAATTCATAATTGGGTCCTGGTGGGACAAACTGAGAATTCAATTCCCCAAGGTTCTTGGCACAAATTAGTCTAGTTCCAAGCACATATACCTAAATGCAGTTTCATCACATGGCTTGCTATACAAAATAGGCTCTCTACTGAGGATAGGCTTGTACTATTTGGTATAAAGCCTTCCTCTCATTGTAGCCTCTGCCACGGTAGTGAAAGCCATGACCATTTGTTCTTTAATTGTCCTTTTGCCAATTAGTTATGGAATAGTATCCTATCCAAACTGCATGTGGTGTGGCCTTCTAGATCCTTGGCTGATTGGGTCTCTTTTCTCTCCAACTTTCAAGGCAAATCACTTAGGAATATACTTGTTAGGTTGGTATTCACTTCCTCTGTATACCACATATGGATCGAAAGAACTGTGAGGAAGTTTCACAACAAATAATGCACCTGTGAGGTAATTTTTCATAAAATTAGTAACCATGATTAGAGGTAAACTTCTCTCATTGCCCAAATTACCGCAAGGGCCTCAAGCTGATTTGATTATCAATCAATGGAACCTCCATGAAATTTAGTGATATTGAATACTGGTCATTGATTTCGATCGTTGTATCAGATATATGTGCAGGTTGTTCTGTGGCATATTGTTTCTCCCAGTGTGTGGTTTACATATATTGAAGCAATTGCTTCAGACCTGTGTTGATTTGAAGTTGTGGCAGATGTGTGGCTGGAAACACTTATATTACTTCTAATTATGGAGGTAATTATCTTTATCCTAATTCTAAGCCTTAAGTGGCTGAGTCCCATGTGAGCCTAAACAGCTCTTCTACATGTTCGTTGTGTTGGGGAGCTGCTAAGTGGCTGTATGCTGTGTGCCTTAAGTGGCTTTATACATTTCGTGGCTGACATGAGCATGAATTTGTGGTTAGTGGCAGCAATATCATTTTCCATGTAGAGATTTACCCTCCTAAAATGTGTCACGTTGTGAGAAGTGTGTTTGAGCCTCTATTCTGTGTGAGTGGAGGTAATATGTAGAGGGGTGTTAAGTGAGAGGAAGGATAGGGTGTTGAGGTCCCTGGGTCCCTTGGCCTTTGAGGAAAAGTAGAGAGGGAGAGTGAGGATTTCAAGGGAGTTTGTCGTGTGATCACGTTAACGGCCTTGGGACTCTTCTCTTCTCTTCTCTTTTCTGCCTTATTCGGAGCCACTGTGTGGTGTTTTTGCCTATTCAAGAGGGGGTTGTCATCTGGCATCTCAATTCCTCACTCATTGAAATTTATTTCCATGTCTGTTCCTAGTATCGGTGAACAAGTGCAGTCAAATGCAATCTTGCTGTTAGTTCAGCCCATTGGTCTTCCATATTCCAGGTTGAAGCATGTCCCAGTTTCTCAATTCTGGGCTCCTTCAAACCATTTGTAGGGAGCCCCACGCAAGGCCCACTGCGCTGGATAATGCCTATTGAGGGGATTGTCCTCAGAACTCCTTGCACAGTCAGTCAGGAATCCATCAAGTACAAGTGCTGGTTGTGATATGTCTGACCCGGCCCATTAGTGATACAAGCCCATGATTGATAAAGCTCAGGTCGAAGCCCAATTAAAGCCCATGTGGAAGCCCAGATTCGGCTTAATAGCCTTTGGATATTTTGTAATCTCATTGTATTATCTATTTGGAGCATATTACGTAATTGTGTTTTCTTTCCCTCTATTAGATGCAATTGAAACATAGTAGTGGATAGGTTGCTCTAAATCCTAATTATCCCCAATGCAGCCGATGCCATTTTCTTTTCTTTTCTTTTCTTTTCTTTCCTTTCCTTGGTTATTATTTTGTCCTTCTTGGGGTATGCCCCTTGTAGGGTGTGTATTCGGTTAGCCCCTTTTTTTATTTCAAGCTGATTTATCCAAAGACAGCTAAATCAACTGTGCATTTTAAAGATAATGTGAACTATCAGCATTTTGTAGTCTGTAGTAACTGGTGATGTTCTATCAAACCTAAACAATTATTCCACTAATATCCTGATTGCATGTAGCAAGAGTAGGAGTTGCATGACTAAATGCAATGATAGATGCAGCAACAATGACTTATTTACCTCTATTGAAGTGGTATTGCTCGACAGAAGAGATGCATGCATAACTACGAAACAAAGGAGGCTCAGTGCAAAAGCTAGATTCAAAACTGCATCAACGAACAGAATCCATTAGAAACATGGAAATGATGATACATAACGAACAAGTAGAAAGCTTTACCAAATGCCAAAAAAATTATAGCAAGATGGCCTGCTGAGGCAGCATGATTCTTGGCTTCTTGGAAGAATCTTACGAAATTGGGCAGCAATACTAAAGTGTTCATCGTTGTCTCCAGAAATGTATATAGCTGAGATATAAATAAGCATGTGAATGAATGGTGTGAATATGTAGAAGAGAAAGCACGAAAAGCAAAAAGGATCACTAACAACTAAGAGTGATAAAAGAAGAACAGTGAATTGAGGCTGACCCTGGACATTTCGGAACAAAACAGCATTATAAATTTGATTCGTTCCAATTCTCTTATCAAAGTTCAATCTAGTTTACAGAGGCCCATGCACCAATGATGGAGAACAGGTACAAGTAACTAGTAAGACAATAAGCACCCTAGCTAAACATTATCAACCAATGAAGTAATGCGCAATATTTGATGAAGCCTACTCTATATATGTGTTTTGATACTCTTGCCTACATACCCTACAAAGATTGCTGTCTAGAAATTCTAGCAGCCCTTCCCTGTATTTCCAGAAACCAAGCACCTAAATCAAGTTGGATCCCTCCTCTCTCACACATGAACCCTAATAGCTGAAATAACATACAACCAAGCTGGGTCACTGGTTACCGGTAATAACTCTAGCCCTCCAAGTTCAAAACTTGTGTCTTTATGTCGCGCCTATTTGTACACTTAAATCTTACCCCTTTGTTATACATTTTCAAAACCTTGAAAGTTGAACCCATATTTTCAATTACACTTGGCCACAAAGAACTTCCTATAAGTTTTGGTATTAGAGCAAGTATGAGCGTGTCACAAACACTCGTCCTGCATCACAAGTTGCCAAGGAGGGAACACCCCCCCGGACCCCCCCCCCCCCCCCCCCAAAAAAAAAAAATAAAAAAAAATAAAAATATAATAATAATAATAATAAAAATAAATAATTGCATATTTAACCACTGCCGTCTCTCCAAATGTATCCCTGCCGTGTCCCCATAGTGTCCCCCTAAAAAATGAATTAAACTTATCGGACAAGCCAATACGTATTTTACCGTGTCCCCGTGTTGGACACGAGGGCACGTCGGCCTTTAGGATTGACGGTGCTTCATAGGCTACCACTAATGAATGTGGCTGAAGGCAAAGGGAAGCAAATGGCCACAAAAGATTCAAATCTGTCCGGACAAGTCGAAAAATCAGCCTCAGATTTTCAATTCAAGCCATGTGTCCTATCTATCCAACCGAACGACCCAAGATTCAAGACTCGGTTTTATTTCCCAAGCCATGTGTTTGGTCCATCCAACCGACGATATCTGGCATCCAATTGGACGGATTTCACCATCCAACCAGACTAATTTAGCCACCCAGCAGTCTTTTTCTTTGGGTTTTGGTATTCTTAAAGGCCAACTTTGGCAAAGGAACTAATTGAGATAACAACTTACCTTGGGGCTAAAGGAACTAATTTCAAGGTTAAGCAAAGGAAAAAAGGGGAGAGAGCAAGAAAAAAGAAGAAAGGGAGAACAATTCAAGGAAGCATGAGTTCACATCCTAACAAATTGAAGTTCTCTCCTCCCATGGCCGGCTAATTAATTTCCTATTCTAGGGTTAGATGAAGGTTTCTTTCCAAGTAGTTTGAACTTTGTTTGTGCTTAAGGATTATTTATTCAAACCATGTGTTATATCCCCAAGTATACTACAGTTTATTGAATGCTTTGAATGTTTTCTATCAATCTTTTGTGTTCGTATGCTATACTTCAAATACTTGCGTACATGGTATGTTATTGTTCACGAAGAGATAAGTTACACTTTAAAGACAAGGCGCGCTATTAGACGAACCGTACTTAGATACGTTCGTGCTAGTGAGACGGCTAGTACTACGCGAAGATAGTCTATGCCAATTGGTTATCCATGAATATCTTGTATTGATTTGACTGGATACCTTTTGACCAAGGAAAATCAAGTTACGAGAGGAAACTGGATTCAAAAGCCTAAAGCTTTTTTCCCAACCGTTTTACAAAACTGCAGCTCTTTTGATTTCCTAGTTTAGAATTGAATACCAAAACTTGAAACTCATACTTGAATTGAAGTAGAAACTAGTTGAAGCCGATTCCATAACGTATTCTTGTCCCTACCCTATGGAATGATGCTCGAATTTTTACCACTATTCTATGGAGTAGTTGAAATTGTTATGTTTTAACTAATAATTTTGATACAGTAACATGTGTTAATAGACCAAACCAAACAAAAATAAGCCCTTGGGTCCCAAGCTATTGGGATCGGCTACATGAACCTTTTTCCTCTGTCTCTACTGTCAAGGACTTAAGTTGGCCATTTAACATATTAAGTTTAATGAATTCATATCCTTTTTTACAATAGCATTCAATGTCAATTTAGGCTTCCCCTTCCATTAACAGTTATATTATCATAACATGAGTAAATCTAGCCAAACTCTATTCCTGCCCATCCATCAAACTAGCTAGTACATCATCTTGTCCATTCAAAAATCAAGGGGATAGCCTGTTAAATCACCAGGAAAAGGAGAAAGAACTTGTAGTTACGTGCTCCTACACAATTCACGACCCATATGCAATGGTGATCCATCTTAAGGACACATCTTTGGCCTGCACAAAACATAACCAACATCAACAGTCAATGATATCACATTTAAATCAGATATCAAAGTCCCATTACTTGATGTTTAACCATAAAGAAAAAGAATCTAAACCCTATAAGAGATTAAACGCACGTGCAACATCAAAGCAGGTTGTAAGTCATCTTCAATGAGGTTCTCAGTTACCAAAAAATTAAAAAAAGTGGCTCGTAAATATAACATACAAACAGAGCAATGATGGCAACGTGGAGGCTTGCCATTTCCACATTGTCTGCAGTAGCGTACATGTCTTCTTTCCATCCCATCTGAAGAAGATAATGCCGATGCCAAAATCTCAGGCGCTGCTGAATCTGTCAATGGCATTGAATTACCCTCCTCCAAATTCCCCTCTTCCACTACCATTTTCCAGTTTTCAGGAACAGAACCAGGGTCGCAAAAGACTACCATGAAATAGCACCACAATAACATTACAAGCTGCAAAATGGAAGGCAAACTTAGTTGGTGGTAAACATCTTACCTACCAAGCGTATAGAGTAGTAATCCTCCAATGAAAATATCACACCTATAAAAAGCATCTGAGATACAAGTATCAGGAGCTTGCAAATTCCTAGTAGGAATATCACGCTGTTTGTTTCACGGGAGATTCAACATGGGACTGTTAATAAGGCTTACATAGATTCTTATACAAGGAATTCCAATGACCCTTCTCAAGTTGCAGCTTACAATTTGCCTAGGCAATCCAAATGAGTCTGGTTTTAAAATATTATACCCTCTTTCGCAGCTCCACTACGCAGTTGTTACACCAAAGTCAAGACTCATATGTAATTGCAAGACTTTAAATCTAATCCATTATAAATGTACATATAAGAATATATATGTATACGAGTACATGCTACATATCACGGGAGAAACTCAGCTAAGCCTTTTACTTTCCACAATTGTTTCGCATAAAGCACAACCTGAAACTCTGTTCAAGGACAAAATTTGGAATTTCATAGAACATGTGATCGACAACCCACGACAAAGATGTGCAGACAAGTCTATCAGCCTCACGTATTCGTCTTCGACACATGTCCAATACAAACACAATAACACTAAGACACATCTCAGACATGCCTAAACATGCGTCAAAAATTTCTAATACTAAATTTTTTGCTCAGACATATTGTGTACACTCTAGGACATATTGGGGACACTCTTCACACACGTTAAGGACATATTGGGAGGTTATACTACAACTATAAATGTTGGCCCAGAGTCAAAAGTTTCTTGAATATTTTGTTCATGAACGCTTAGGTGACTGTTGATGTGTATAATTATAATATTAATACTCTTTCTCGTGTTTATCTTAATTTGATAAAAAAAAAAAAAGTTTTTGATCTTTTATATGAATTTATAAGACATATCTACAATACAAAATTATGTTTCTATTGACGTGTCAACGACGTGTTCGTGTCGTAACTTTTATGTCCTAACTTTAGGGTAAATATTCTAAAAGCACGCAAATTTTCTTCTCTCGCAGCTCCACCACAGAATCTACCGTGCACTCTAGTCTCTAAGCCAATTTCCATTCAAAAAGCTTACCAACCAACCATTGCAAGTTTCACTCTGATCCTTCATTTTCTGTCACAAATTAACAGTAACCTTTATTGTTGTCATGGACTCCAATAATCTCCCTTCACATCTATCTCTTACATTACTCTGCTATTAAGGATCTCTCCCCAATCTCTGAGACTTATATCCCTAACTATCTATCTCTCGCTTTCTGGATGCGCTGCAAAATCCAAAAAGTTACACAGGTTCTATCTTCTCTAAGCACTATACTTCTATGTCTGAAACTCACATTTTGGATCTAGACATCTAGCTAATCTCAAAATTCTATTTTCTCTTGCTTAATCCCTTTCATTTTTATTTTTCCAGTTTTGGTTTGTTTTTCTCCATATTCTACCCCATAGAAGTAATCGAATAAGGCAATGAAGAAATAAAAGAAACAAATGAAAAGGACACAGGGTCCATCACTGCCTAAATTTTTTGGCATGACTATTTACCTAATTCTTGATTTTTGTTTTGGTTGAGATTCTATTTATTTGATTAAATAAAGTATGTAATAACTTACCAGACAAAAAATAAAAAATTAAGTAGATACTAAATAAACCAGCTCATTTGGTCGGGCAAAGAGATTGAATGTTCTTGAAAATTTAATGAAGTTTAACTTCTTCTTTTCTTTGATTTGATTTAATAAAATTCCCAAATCTTGCTTTTTGTGTGCAATGGAAATTGTGGCGTTGGTTTTGCTTCTAGTCTGATATGGTGAAGCCAATTACATGTAACCACACGCATGCTTGACAGAGGCCCCATTTGGTGCAGATCATTGAAAGCTAAAACCAATAACTAAGCATATTACCAAAAGCACATCTTCCAGGCTTATGTAAGGTGCAAGCAGTAAGCTTCACCCAACGCTCGAGCACTGACCGTAAATACAAAAAGAAACAAAGGGAAGAAAAACAAAAATTCAAAAAGAGAAGCCATAAAATCGAACCTGATAATCCGCAAGGGGGCAGAAGCAAATCAAATGGGGGGAAAGGTAAAGGACACAGATGGAAACGAATAGTAGTATAAAGTAGGGTAGCAGCGGCCGGGTGAATCGGTGAATTACCAGGAAATGAAAGACAGCGATGATGGTGAAGGATAGGAAGGAATTGAAGCCACCTTGAAGCAACTTTGGGCCCCAAGTAAGGATGACGACGGCGTAATAGGAGACGGCAATAATAGCGGCGACAAGGAGGATCATGAAGTAACCCAGGAATTTGAGGCCGGAGCATAACTTGAACAGGTTCAGATCCATAGCAGCAGCAGTAGCAGTGGGATTAAAAAGTCGACGACCAACCCCCCGGGTTCGGAGTGGAATTAATTCTACCCTCCTGCTTCGGAGTGGAAACAACCGTTTCCAGATATCCGAATCCAGGATTCCAACGATCCTAAGAATACAGAGTCTTGAAATTTCCTTATCAAAGACAATATAATATATGTGTAACAAGATTTTTTTTTTTTTTTGAGGAAGAAAGAAGTTTCATTGGATAAGCCAAACTTACGACAAGTACCATAAGATCCAAGAAACACAACAAAAAACAAAACAAAGCTAAACAATACATCATGAACTAGAGGGCTGAACATGAATTCCATCACCGGTAAGCATACTTCGCAAGTAAGTGAGCAAGTAGCTGAACATGCTGACGCACAACCTTCGAAATCCTATAAAAAGACAATTTTGAGATCTCCTTCGCCAGGTTGCGCAACAAAAAAGTGTCATGATGATGACACTCAGCCCTCCCTGCTATCTGCAAAATGGCATTAAAACAATCAGAATAAACATAAACGTCATTCAAATTATGTTTTAAAGCTCATTTAATTGCTTCATGAAAAAACTCGATTTCCGCTTGGATAGGTGTCGAACTATAAGAAGATATGGCTAGCTGATCAATAAGGACCCTATTAGGAAGGCTAGTTGTAAATCCCAAACCACTCCAGTCCTTATCCTTTTTCCAAGCACCATCAACATGGAGATTACACGTACAGCGGATAGATTCAAAAGTAGGACAATGCTTAATAACAAATGATAGATTCCTGTCAATCTAGGATTCATGAGAAGAAGCTACTGAGTTGGATTTGCAAAGCCAATTATAAGCACGAAGAATCCATTGGGTAGAGTCCTTAGCCATACAAATAGTAGCGTCCATATTGAAAGGTGAGTCCGAGAATACCGTTCGATTTCTATTTTTCCAAATGGCCCGGAGAATAGAGATAAAATAGGAGAATTTCCTTTTGTCCTTATGAAGCTGTATAATCCAGTCAAGCAACCAGTCAGAGAAAGGCTGGTCCTGAGAGAATCCTAGAGAAAAATTCTATAAGTCACTAGCATCCCATACAGAGGTAGAAATCGGGCAAAGACAAAACAAGTGCTAAATGGATTCCTCCGTGTCACCACATAAAGAACAAGTAGCAGGAATATGATGCAAACGGGAAGCCACATTCTGTCGAACTGGTAAAATCCCTTTGAGGCACTTCCAAATAAAAACATTTATGCGTTCAAGAAGATCAAGGTTCCAAACCAGGTTCCAGACATTGTAACCATTATATAGCCAAACAGACGAGCCATTAGAGGATAAAGGAGACCTTTGTTGGTCATACAGAGACCTATACCCTGATTTAGAGCTGTACTTTCCTGAGTTAGTGAAAGGCCAAATCAGCTGGTCAAAGCAGTTGTCAACAGAAAGCGGGATAGCTAGGATTTCTGAAACCAAGAAATTTGGAATTAACTCATTTACTCTATCCACATTCTAGGTTTTCCCATTAGGTCCATCATCCAGAAGAAACGACACCTTTAGATTATCCGAGCCACTGTATGGAATGAGATGGGCAAGAGGCTTATCCAGTTTAGGAATCCATTTATTGTTAAAAAGATTAATCGTGGACCCATGACCAACCCTCCAAGCAATATGCCTTGCTATAAGATCTCTACCAAAGAGAATGCTTTTCCAAACCCATGAGGAACCTGGATGAACCTTCACATTGATTAGACTTTCCTTAGAACGATACTTTGAAAGGAGGATGCGAGAAATGAGAAGATCTAGGCAATTGAGAAGCCACCAACATTGTTTTGCAAGAAGAGCTTGATTAAAGAGTTTTGCATCGCGAATTCCTAGACCCCTTTCACGTTTATAGGCTGAGATATTCCGCCAATAATAACCAATTAATCGGTTTGCTATCCTTAACCTTCCACCAGTAACTTGCAGAACTAGCATATAACTTATCACAAATAAAGAGCGGGAGCTTATAGGTAGAACACAAATACAGGGGCTATCCCACAAAGACAAATTTACCAAAGATAGTTTCCTAGCTTGAGATATTTTAGATTTATAACCCACAAGAGGCTTCTCCGCTCAATCAACAATAAATTTAAAGCATTCTCGTTTATTTGCAGTAATCTCCATGGCAAGGCCTAAATATGGGACCGACTCTGAACTAATCGAAACATGGAAAAAATCCTTAAATCTTCTACAGAAAATTGAGGGAGTATTTGGGCTGAATGTGATATGAGACTTTTGACGATTAATATTTTGACAAGAGAAGCGACTAAAATCGTTAGCTTTTTAGAAGCGACTAATATTTTGGCCAAAGCTCTTTTAAGGTGACCACAACTTTCAAGAGTAGGCTTAAAGAAAATGAGGCAATCATCAGCAAAGAACAAGTGAGAAAGAGATATACCAGTCCTTGATAGCTTGAGGCCTTTGCATTTGTCAGATGCATCCAAATGATTAAGGACACACGAAAGCGTCTCCAAGTAAATAATAAATAGGTAGGGGGATAAAGGATCTCCTTAATGCAAGCCTTGCTGCGGGTTAAACCTCTCCGTTGGAGCACCATTAATGTGAAGGGAATAAGAGATAGTTGAGAAGCATTGGCGTAACAGATTTACCCATTTTTCAGAAAAGGCCATATTTGTTAAGGTAAGAGATAGGAAATCCCAATTGACCCTATCAAAAGCCTTACTCATATCCAGCTTTAAGGTTGCTTTAAAATTATTCCTTGACTTGGAATGAGATATTAAATTGGAGAATTCACAAGACAGAAGAGAGCTGTCAGAGATCAACCTACTAGGGACAAAAGCATTTTGAGATTGGGATATATAGGAAGGAAGAATGACCTTAAGACGATTGGCCAGGGTTTTTGAAATAATTTTATATAGAACATTGCACAAACTGATAGGCCTAAAATCAACCGG
Organism: Vaccinium darrowii; assembly: GCA_020921065.1. Classification (NCBI taxonomy): domain Eukaryota; kingdom Viridiplantae; phylum Streptophyta; class Magnoliopsida; order Ericales; family Ericaceae; genus Vaccinium; species Vaccinium darrowii. Next base: position 181,874 of record CM037162.1, read on the forward strand.
GGTAACTGGAGAAGGAATTTTTGGGATAAGAGCAATGTGGGTATAGTTGATCTGCTCAAGCAAATGTCCCGAGTTTAGAAAAGAAAGACCAGCAGAGGTGATAGAAGGGCCCACAATATCCCAATATTTTTGGTAGAAGCATCCCGAAAAACCATCTGTCCCCAACGCCTTGGAATCACCTATCTGAAAAACTGTTTTCCACACTTCGCAAGCACTGAAAGGCCTGTTTAACCAATCTTGATGTTCACTCGACAAACATTTATCAAAAAATTCCCAACCATTCCAATTTGCCATGTTTCCGGAGAGGTTAGGTTCCTGATAGGCCGAGGTAAAACGTGCCATAAAAAACACGATGAACATCTTCCTCCTTATCAATCCACAACCCCTGATCATTGCAAACACCCTTGATGCATGACCCTTGGCGCTTCATTGTTGAGATTCTATGAAAATATGAAGTATTTTTGTCTCCCAAAGCCAAGAATCTAGTTTTTGCCCTCTGAGCCCAGTAAATCTCCTCTTGTGCTAGTAAACTTTCAAGTTGGTTGCAAACTGCAGCTTCTTGAGCAAAATACTCTCTGAGGCCAAGCCTGACTAAATATCATTAAGAAGAGATCTAGTAGGTGAAATATGACTAGCGAGGTTACCGATACCCTCCCTCGACCATCATAGCAAATTGTGCCTTGTTACGCGAAACTTAGTAGTTACAATAAACAATGGGAACCCTTGGAAACTTTCTTGCCAAGAGGATTGTACAACAGAATAACAACCATTGTGGTGAGTCCAAAATTTCTCAAACTTAAAGAGACGCTTGTGAATAACCTGAGCCTGACTAGTACTAAGGAGAATAGGGGCATGATCTGAACCATGAATATGGGGATTGGTAATTGAGACGTTGAAATTAAGATAAGAGCAATCGCCATTGTAGAAAGCTCTATCAAGACGCTCAAAGGTACAATCACTACCAGAGCGATTATTAGTCCAAGTGTGGTCCCGCAGATTAAAATTCAGTAAGACTAAGATTGATGAGAAACCTCTGGAAAGAACCAACACCCGGGATGTAGCTAGTAGGAGACCCCAACCTATCGAAGAAGAGAGTATTTGGTTGACATCTCCAATACACAACAAAGGACCATTGAGTTGGCTCAACGTAGCATAGATGGAGTCCCAGACCATCTCCTACTACGCCAAATAGGGCGATCCATAAATAAGAGCCAAATGCCAAAGCAAATTGAAATCATCCTTGATCGAAAGGAGAATTAAATGATTCAAACGAAAGAGAATTGAAACAAATAAATTGGACTTCCAACCAACCCAAAGACTACCTCGAAGTCCATCAACATCAACACCCGTGGAGTCGCTAAACCCTTTATTACGAAGAAGAAGACTTACATTAACAACCGATGTTTTAGTTTCCATTAGAAAAAGAAGATTAGCTCGTCGATCTAAGAGCAAACGCTCCACGGCTCCAGAGTGTGAACTGACAGGAGGTGGCCAAGTCTTTTACAGTTCTAACTTAAGAGTTTCGCTGTTGCTGCCATGGTTGAACTCGAGCAGCCACGACAGCCATGGAATTTAAAGCTCCAAAAAAGTAACTAGCAGAACAAACCCTCTTAACAGGAGAAAAAATTAGTTCATGATCTCTATCGACATGCCGTCTTTTACCAAGACTCAGATCCAGTTTCATATCAGAGATAGAACAGCAGCAGATCTTCTTGGCAGGGGATTCCATAACCCTATGAGAGAGATTTTCTAGAAGACCATTTTGGCACCTTTTCCCCAGAATTGTATTAGAGGGTCATTTTTAAATTTTGAAATTAGGAGTAGTTTCCTTTCTCTTTACCTTGAGAATATCAGCTCTCAAGAAGATGACCGGCAGTGTAATACCCGTTCCGGATATTTAGGTTTTAATTCGCATTTTCTAAAATTGATGATGGGCTTATATGCATGTATTTGTTTTGCAAGGGGTTAGAGTGTGGGTGGTGTGTGGCATTAATTTGTGAGATTGGAGTACATAGCTCATGGGACACACACACACACAATCATTTTATTTTAAGAGGCCAATAATAGAGCTTAAGGGGATATTTTTGTTGGAATTTTTGGGGGCAGCGGAAGCAAATAAAAAAGAAAATAGAAAAGAAGATATTTTTGGAGATGTAGGGCGAAGCCCTACAGAGCTCCTACACATTAGAACTTTACCATAGAGCTTGCTAGATATAAGATGAATAGAAAATGATAACTTGATTTATTGATACTTGGCTCTCACTTGATATATCTTAAACCATAACATGTGATGTCCTTTTATAGGACTACATAGAAGAAACTAGGGAATGAATCACAAGTCCCTAGAGGACTTTACATATTCCACTGTGATAAGAACTACTAATACCATGTATCTAGCTGTAGATTCATGCATCCCCAATAACTAAGAAAATTATGGATTACATGTTCCAACAATTTTCCCCTTCACATCTAATTTCTACGTTGGAGAGAGAGAGAGAGAGAGAGAGAGAGACCGTAGGAAGAGGAAGAGAAATAAGAAGGAGAAGAAGAAAGAGAGAAAGGAAGAATTAAGGGGGAAAAAACCTAATTCAAGGTAAGGTTCTTGATTTATGATCTTAATTTAGAAGTCTTTGTAGCTTTTGGGTAGTAGAACTGGTATCTTACATTCGGGAGGAAAGTTTTAGGGTTTTCTTTTACAAAAAAATCGTGATTAAGCCTGTTAAGAGTGGTTGATTGTGGTTGTTTGCTGTTAACTTGAATCTTCCCTGACTTTCGGTGATTTTTTAGACATGGTCCCTCAATTCGTAATTTTCTGAGATTTTTACTGTAGCTACCCATACAAGTCGTTTATGCTCTGTTAAATTTTCAGAATTTTACGTGGAGTACAGAAAATATGAAAATTCGTGAACCAATCTGTTGTCAGGTTCGTGTTTGAGTAGACTGCACTGTCACATCTTACGGGAATGGCTATAACTTGGTCTAGGAAGCTTGGAATTTCAATCCGCTTGTTGCGTTAGAAAGTAGACTCGTGAGGCTTTAAGAATTGATAGGCCGTGTAGCTTGATTATTTTCCAGTTATAGCAGTTTCTGATTTAAAGTTGATAATGAGTCTAGTTAACAGGTTTTTGTTGTGTGTTTGGGTTCATTTGATAATTGGTTAAAAATAGTTATCGGGTACAAAAAATTCTGAGTTTTTAGTATGTTGTTTCTGCTTCTGTTTACAGTCTACGGTGAAAATATTGGGACTTTCGGGTGGGTAGATTAGTTCTATAAATTCGTGGACCGCAAGGTATCGGGTTGTATCGAGTATAATTATGCACTTTATATGCACATAAGCGCGGAGGAATTGCTATCTTTTGGACTTAATTGATGTTCTACTATAAACATGAATGATTGTTGTGCTCATTGTAGAGATCGGATCGGGCACATCCGAATTGCCGAAACGATAGTTGTTTCGTTCTTTCTGGGAACCGAGGTGAGTGTTGATTCATAGATGGAATTTATTTAGAGATGACATGTGATATTAAATTGGGCAAACGTGCCGATATTAAATTGTGGCAAACGTGCCGATAATGGGGCCATGGGCCGGTGGCATAAGTGCCGATAAATGTGGCTTAGAGCCGATCTTTTGAACTTTGATGTTGAATAGTCAATTGTTAGTGTTTGTGCTGTGGATTGGAACTTTACTCTTGTAAGTTGTATCTATGTCTCACACACACTCCTGGAACCCGTTTTGGGTTTCAGTTTGCAGGCTGTTTTTGTTAGGTGGTGTCCACTGCTAGTCCCGTGGTGCAGTTGTGCTCTCGTTCAGGGACCCTTGTTGGGACTTGGTTGTGGCGTTTTGGGGGCTAGAGGAATATGGCTTTTGATCAAAGTTAGTTGTTGTATGGACTGTTTAACTTAGTAGGTGTTGTTTTTTTTTAAGACTTTCGTTGTAATTCACGTGACGAGTTTATATTTTTGAGTTGTAAATTAAGTGGTTTGAGTTTCTTTTGGATCTATAATTCTTAATTGTTTGAGTTGGGAGTCAGGTGATTGCATACTGGGCCAGATTTGACCCGGTATAGTGTCAAATCGGGGGTGGGTTGTTACAGGCAGTGTTTCGGTTACAGGCTCATTAACCGATTTGCGGTTTTTTTTAAAACGTGTTCAACAAACACGCATTCTAGAAAACGTGTTTCGGTTTTCACGCTTTGACAGTGGGTTAAGACGGATTAACCTAAAAATTATGTTAATCCCAATCCGGATTAACCTAAAACGTGCTTAGTAAACACAAGTTTTAAAAACGTGGTCAAGTACCTTGCTTTCTGAAGGCGTGTAAGGGGAACACACTTTTTTTTCCTTATATGTACATCAGCTGGGCCTTTAAGAACACTTAGCGTTTTTTTTTTTTTTTTTTTTCCAGATTGAATTTCCTCCTCTACGACTCTTCCAGGTCAGAAAGTCCACCGATCATCCCAACCAGTCCGGTCCGGCGCTCCTCCGCCAGTCACTACTCCGGCGCCGCCTTCGTTCCAAACGTGCTTCGTCCTCTCACGATCAAGGTCGCACTGGATCTACAGGTCAGGACTGCGTAAACAACTCGTCAAAATTGTTATAGGATACAACTCCTTAGCTAAAGGCAATTGGGTAAACAACTAAGGGCATCCTTATCAGCCTCACAAAAAAAAAAAAAAAAACACTAAATTTAGCCTCAAAAACACCTTTTATAAATTAACAAATCATTTTTTCAAAAACTCACAAAATTAGACTCTCTATTCTAACTCCATTACATTAAACTATTCTCATTTTCTACTCCTACTCCCTAAAAATAAAAAAATAAAAAACATACTCAAACCAAGAGAGAAGTCAAGAGAGAGTGATGGAAAAGTAATTTGATGCGTGAACAGTGCCTACTCAATTTTGAGTAGGCACTATAGCAAAGTTAGAGTTTTGCAAATTTGTTCATTCATTTGATGTGCCTGATTTTGGGGTCTTTTTTAGTTTGACTTAACAAATTAGCCATCGGGGGGGTTTGATGCCCCTGATGCTGATGCTCTAAGGACCCAGGTAAACAAAATCTTAAAGGCGTTTTTACAAACACACCTTCTAAAACCCGTGTTTTGTAAACACACTTTCACTCTTTTGTTTTCACCGGCCAATCAGACAAGCTAAAAGCGTGTTTAAAAGCCACGTTTTCAGAAATCGTTATTAGTAAACTCGTTTTCAAGCTGGATTAGGATTAACTTAATTTTTAGGTTAATCCGTCCTAACCGATTGTGAAAGTGTGGAACTGAAACACGTTTTTTAGAAAGCGTATTTGCTGAACACGTTTTTCACGTAGTTTGGAAATAAAGTTCGAAAACATGCGTTTTATTTAATAAAGTTTTAAAAAAAATGCGATTCGGTTAATTAGCCCTGGTTATACTAACAAATTGGCTGATTAGCCGATTTATGATTTTTTTTTAACTTTATTAATTAAAACATGCGTTTTTAAACTTTATTCCCAAAATACGTGAAGACGTTATTAGAAAACACGTTTTCCGAAAATCGTGTTTCCGGAACATGCTTCCTACAGTGATTATGATGGATTAACCCAAGAATTAATTAATCTTAATTCACCTCAAAAACGTGTTTTGTAGACACGATTTTTGAAGTCGTTTATGGGAACCACGTTTTTGCCTTAAATATGTGTCCGCTTACCCTTAACTTATTTCCTCTTTTGGACTTCTTCTTCTTCCTCCTTGTCTGCGACTCAACCTCCCGCCATTTTCACCGATTGTCTCAACAGCTCCGGCCCTCCGTCACTGGTGGCCGAGCTGTGTCCTCTCTCGCCGTCGTCGCTCTCATTCTTGCGATTTGTAGATCTTTCTCTCTGTCTCTCTGACTTCGTCTCTCACTCATCCCTCTGAACATCGCCTTTGTTTGCGTTAGAGACCCAGGTGATTGAACATTGGTGTGTGCCTTTGTTTGGATTCCATAGCTGTGTTCCACCGAAGCATTAAAAACGTGTTTACAAAACACATTTTTAGAAGCGTGTTTTGGAAACACATTATAAGTCGAATTATAATTAACTCAATTTTTTAATTAATTAGTCTTAACCCACGGTGAAAACGTGAAACGGAAACGTTTTCTTTCTAGAAAGCGTGTTTTCTCGAATTATAATTAACTCAATTTTTTAATTAATTAGTCTTAACCCACGGTGAAAACGTGAAACGGAAATGTTTTCTTTCTAGAAAGCGTGTTTTCTCAACTTGTTTTTACGTACTTTGGGAATAAAGTTAAAAAATACGCGTTTTATTTAATAAAGTTTAAAAAAAACGTAAATCAGTTAATGAGCCTAACAAAGAAGTGGAGAATAACCATTTCATTTACATTTGGTTTCCAAATAGAAGGTGAAAGGAAAAGAGTGAAAATCAAATACTCATTTTCTTTTATTCTCTTGTGGGTGTATAGTTTCTTCTCTCTTTCACAAAAGACAAAAAAGTTTCTCTGTCATTTCTTTCTTTTTAATTTCTTTTTTTTTTTTTTTCTCTTCTCTTTCTATTCTCTTTCACAAGTTCGAAAGAGGGAAATCCTTTATCTATCTACTTTTATTACTCCTAAACACCCGTAATTTTGAAAAATCATTTCTTTCACCCACTCTCTTCTACCATTAACTGTTATAGCTTACACCCCTTCTATTTGTTCCCAACTTAAACTATCGTCTCTTCTTTGTGTGTATATACGTCTCATTTGAACAATTTTAAGTACTATAAACATCACCAATCTTTCATCAATTTAATGAGAAAAAAGAATAAAAATAAAACTCCAACTCCTTTTAGCTAAAGTTGTACTCTATCTAATTAAGGCCCAAGTTTTCAACATCTCAAGGATGAATATTATTTTAAACAAAATAACTAAAGTAATTGATCAAACTACTCCACTATACAATATAGTAGCTAGAGAATCACAATTATGGAAAAGAAAAAAAAACAAGAAAACCCTTTATCTTTTCTCTCATCGCCCCAACTTTCTAGAATAGGGTTTGCAGTTTGCTTTAACCATTTCCTTTCTCTTTCCTTTCAACTCAGACCTCCCTAGTAAGTTTTTCCTTCTTAGACTCTAGATTCCCCGTTGTTTTGCTTTCTTTATTTTATTTTATTTTTTTTTGTTTCGGAAAGGCGTGAGATTGAAACCCATCCTCTCTAAATCCTAGTCATAGGTTTAAGAACTATGGAAAAAAATAAAGGTGGTGGTTTAAGCAAAGGAGGACTGACAGGTTCTATCGGAATGAAGCAATCTCTACAAGATGCATAAATTAAGAAAAATTTAGTGGCAAAATCTAGTAAACACAATACTAAAACCGCCTAGAGTTTTAAATTTAGAGAAGATTTAAAGAGAGAATGCACGATTCCATGATGCTTTTATTGTGTGTTATACAAGCAAAAATTAGAAAGGTTTTGCATAGCATAAACCGAGTGATGTGACGTAGCAACTAGGACGGAATTTGGATTTTGCTTTTGTAGTGGCGAACATGCATACTTTAATATTTAGGTAAACTATGATATGAATAAGCAAAAATAAAAATGAAGGCTCTAATTGTAACGACCCGACCCGGAGCTGCGTCCTAACGAGTCCAAATCCAAGCCAAACAAGCAACTATAGCCCCACAACCAACAGCTCACGATGCTAGCAAATTAGTTCAACTAATATAACAAACTCACTTCCTTAACAACTTCAGAATTTACTATTTTTACGATAGAACAGCGGAAGACTTTCAAAATTTAATAACAATACAGCTAGACAACCCATTATACAAGACCATGTACAAACTATGCTAAACCTCCACGTCAACTACCAGCTTGATGCTCCAGTATAAGAGCCCTGAGCAAGGATACAACACACGGACGCCTAACAGTGGACAACATCTCTAACCTGCAAAACTGGAATCCCAAGAGGATTCCAAGAGTGGGTAAGTCGAAGGTACTGAACAAAGAACAAACATTCATACACTATATTGTAACATCAAGTAATTAAATTGAATTCATAACTTCCAACTCAAATCTTATTCACACAGCTTGTAACCCAAAACGACACGAAGTCTACTGGCACAAAGCCAGGCACAAGGCCAATATCAGGACTCAATTGTCCAAGCGGCATAAAGCCTTAACACGACACGAAGTCTACTAGGCACAAGGCCCCATCACGACACGAAATCTGCTAGGCACAGAGCCCCATCACGACACAAAGTCCATACTCACATTTAAACAAGTTTAATTCAGAATGAAATGCACTTATGAGTCAATCACTCACCTCGATCTTCAAAAAGAAAGACACGACTATGGTTTCAGCACCTCGGACGTGCCTGTTCCAGTCTCTTGAATTAGGTTTTTCCCCCAATTTCCCCTCCCCTTTCTTCTTCTTCTTCCCTTCTTCTTATTCTTCTTCTTATTCTCTCTCTCGCTCTCTCTGCACCGCTCTGTTTGTGTGTACGCTAAGTGTGTGTATATGACTAAGCAAAGAAAAGAAACGTGGAAGCTTATATGCCTACAAGGAAAAATTATTCCACGCTAGACATCTCATGAGATCATGGTGCTCTGACCAATAAAAACATTTCGTTTCGCATACTTTTTAAACAATGCCAATTAACTCAAGTAACGCGCACAATTTAGATAAACACGCACAAAATCGAACACATAGACATGAATTAAAAGTCGGGTATTACACTAAATGTGGATATTTAAACCGTATATATCTTAAATAATAGATACTTATTGACTATTCTGGGAGTGCCCGGATCATTCAGTTTGATACCTAGGATTTTTTGGTCAGACAACTCCTTCGACCAGAGCTTGGAGAGAACATCAATGGCCAGAAAAAATAGATATGGGGAAAGTGGGTCGCATTGGCGGAGGCCTCGAGAAGGTTTGACTGAAGCTCTTTTCTCCCCATTAGCAAAGATATGGAATTTAACCGTCGAAACGCATTGCATAATCCATCGAATCCAGGTTTCATGAAAGCCCATCTTTATCATCACTGCCTCCAATAAATCCCATTCAACTCTATCGTAGGCTGTGTTGAAGTCCAAACTAATAGCCATACTAGCTTGCCCACCTCTTCTGTTAATCTTCATGTGATGGAAAGCCTCATGGGCAATGATTATGCTATCTTGAATAAGATGCCTAGGAACAAAAGTAGTAGATTGTTGGGGGGAAATGATATTACCCAAGAGAGGTTTGAGTTGATTAGCTAACACCTTAGTGATGATTTTAAGGTTCAAGTTACAAAGAGAGATAGGTAGAAATTGATTGAGCATCTTGGGGGCAGGAGATTTTGGGATGAGGACCAGATTAGTAACATTTAACTCCTTGAGAAGAAAACCTGACTCAGAAAAGCTCTTAACAAGGTTGAGGATTTAATCGTGTCGCAATAGGTTTGGTAGAAAAAACCTGGGTAACCATCCGGCCGTGGGGCCTTAAGAGCTCCTAATTGGAATACAGCAGCCTCAATTTCAACGTCAGTAACAAGGCGAGTTAGGGACGAATTCATAGAAGAGGAGAGAGATTTGTTGAGCACGGGGTTTACTGTCAAATGTGTTGAAAAACCTGGGATTTTACGTCAATTCATTCTTCATGATGATTGCTATTTGTTCTTGGAGTATACTCGGGAGGAGGCACGGCGTCTTTAATGGGTGTTAAGACTCCAATTGTGAGCAGGGCTGGACTGAAAACAAATGTAATGCACTAACGAGTCCTAGAGGGGGTGAATAGGACGAGAATTTAAAAATTTAGTCTAATTAAGAGATGTCCAATCATCCATGCTCCATTTAAATTGCCACAATTTAATATGCAAGATATAAAACAATTAAAGTAAAGAGACAAGACAAAAAAGATATACGTGGAAACTACTTAGGGTCTAAACACCCTAAGCATAAAATCACGGCCTAGTCCTACTTATGCATTCCGTAAATCAAAAGGTTTACAAGAATTAACAAGACTAGGAATTACCCAACAAGCCCCTTGCGACACCTAGCTCCAATTCTTGATAGTACCCCGTACCCCTCTTTGATTCCATGGACTCCACAAACACACCCGTCTTGATCTCCGAGTCAACTCGGCACCGGTCCAACCGGCTCACGTAGGAACTAAGGCAATCAACCACTATATGAATGACATGATGATAAATGAAGATTTTTGATAAAGAAAATCAATCTAGAGCAAATACATAGTGAACAAAAGTATTGCACTAGATTGACAAGGAAAATAATTAAACACAAGGTTTAAATCATATAATGCATCAAGAACCCATAAAAGATAAAAAAAAGACTTGATTTTTAATTAAGGGTTTTGAATGAAGAAAATCACTCTAGAGCAAATACATGGTGAACAAAAGTATTGCACTAGATTGACACAAAAGATGATCAAACACTAAGTTTAAATCATACTTAAAGCATCTAAACGCATGAATCTAAGAAAAGATTGTTTCTTGATGATGCAATGAAGATTTTGAGAAGAATCAAACTAGAGCATATACATAGATATTAGAATATAGCACTAGAATGAATAAAAGATGATCAAATCAAAATAGAAATCACCTCAAAAGCATAGAACCCCATGAGCAAGTGAAGGAGATGTGTTTCTCTCTCTAAGGTGGGCTAATGCTCTCAAAATCTGACCTAGAAGAGTGAAAAATTAGTTTATATAGTGCCAAAGTCGAAGCCCTAAAGAGGACCAATGAGAAAACGCTACATACACTAGTAAAAAGGCGCTGCGCTTGAAGTTGTGCACGGAGACAAGCAACAAGCGCTCAACAGGCGCAATGGAGATATGCAGACAGGAAAAGCGCTAGTATGTTCAGCAAGCGCAACGGGTAGCGCTCAACGAGCTCTATCTACAGAATCTCCTAGGAACAAAACAGGAGGAAAGTGCTTGATGACAGACGAGCGCAACGGGTAGCGCTCAACAAGCACATATCTCTGAAACTAAAATGAAAGAGCTACATGCCTTTGAAAAACACTACAAGAGAAAACACATTTGGCGACCAAATCAATTTTTGTCGCTGATTGTAGCACCTTCAGTGACCAAATTTTGTTTGTCGCCATATGTAATACTTTGGGCGACCAACCAACATTCGTCGCCTATGCAATGCCTTTGGCAACCAAATAAATTTTGGTCGCCGTATGCAATGCCTTTGGCGACCAACTTTTTTTTTGTCGCCTATGCGATGCCTTTGGCGACCAAATTTTTTTTTGTCGCCTATGCAATGCCTTTGGCGACCAAACATCGGCTTTGGTCGTGGAGACATATGGCGACCAAAAATTTTAGTCGCCGATGGTATATTTCGATAAAATTAAATAATATAATAAAATAAAATAAAATACTTTTCAAAAAAATATATATTATAAAATATAGTGCAATACATAATTTATGATAAATACTGTTATACATTTGGTAATGTAAAAAGGAATATACGAAAAGATAATACATATATATTGTTTCTAACAAATGGAACATAAATGCATAGGTAGCCCAGTGGTTAGGTGTTGGGTAAAGAAGTGGGAGGTCGTGGGTTCAATTCCTGGCAGGCGCATGTGGCACATTAATTTTTTTTTTTCGTATGAACTTTAGGCGACAAAATATTGGTCGCCGTATGGCTCCCCTTTGGCGACAAACGGTTTTGGTCGCCGTATGGCCCCCCTTTGGCGACCAACCAGATTTTTAGTCGGCATATACATTCCCAGACGAGCTTTCGGCGACAAACTGGGCGACCAAAATATTGGTTGCCAAAGTATTAGGGCGACTAAAAACAACCCTTTGACGACAAATTTTTTGGTCGCGGAAAGCAATTTCTCTTGTAGTGAAAATAATTGATGCTCAAACTATGAAGCTAGAATGCAAGAACATGATTCATGAAAAGGTATGAACTACCAAACTAAATGATGATATGATAATGCAACCGTTATACCTTTCAAGAACCGAATCCAAGGAACGCGCAACTCCATTTCTCCAATCTTTCAACCACCGAGTGGAGCATCTAGACTCAATCAAGTAAGCTACCTCCCAAACTCATTTCTCCAATCTTTCAACCACCGAGTGGAGCATCTAGACTCAATCAAGTAAGCTACCTCCCAAACTCAAATGAAAAAAGATAAAAGTACATACTCCAATGGTTTGTCGGAATCCGGAAAATGCCAATAATACTAACAAGGACAATGCATGAATTTGGCAAAATCATAGTAGTATACCAAGTCAAAACTTGTTGGAAGGGGAGAGATTTGTTGGGCAAGGGGTTTACTGTCAAATGTGTTGAAAAACCTGGGATTTTATGTCAATTCATTCTTTGTGGTGTCCGTTCTTGGGGTTGGAGGAGTATTGCTTGGGGCAAACAACTTCTTTTAATGGCTGAAATGGAGGGCTGGGAAGGGCAACACTAATAGTGCGTTTTTGAAAGACATTGGATCCCTCAGGTTGGTAATCCTTACTGTGATGTTAATCATGATACTGTTCTGGTGACTTCAACGGCATACTCCTCTCTTATTTGTGATGTATTCTCCAGAAATCATCCCGAATATCATAGCTTGTGTATATTTCTAGAGTTGGGCTTGCTTATGAGCTTTACTGGGAGCATACTTAAGATTGTTCCTTCTTTGTTATCCGCGTAATTTTGAAGCTGCCTCATCCCGAAATTTGCTCAAATTTTATTTTATATTCTTAGTTTGTGTTCAAGTTTTAAAATATATTAATGTTAGTTAAGGTTGATCGTGCTGCTGCAGTGGCTGCCCATACACTCTTCGCTTCGTGTTGATGTTATTTTGATGTTTCATTAAATTGATGGGATTTATGTTCCTCCCAAATTAAAAAAAAAAGGAAAAAGAAAATTAGAAGGAAATAAGTTGTCTTTAGTTACGAGTCTTGGAAAGAATATTTTCGGAAAGAGCAGGTAAAAGTTGGAAGAAGAAATTGGAAACATTCTTTTTGCTTTTTTAACAATAGTTACAATTGGTCCACTCATCACTAGCAGTATAAGCACGACCTCCTTAACTAAATGTGAAGCTTAAAATCCTTGTCGCTGTTAGAGCATCTCCAGCGGAGCTGACTCAACAGTATCCTCACCAAATTGCCTATAGAATATGTCATACTCATATAATTAGGTAAAATATATCACCTCTATCCAAAAGAATAGCCAATTCACTCAACAAAAAACAAAATTCAAAAAAAAAAAAAAAACCCACATATATACACACACATACCAGACCTACCGCACCACCACCACCGCATCAGACTCACCGCCGCGGCCACCGTCGCCATCAAGCCAGACCAAAATCCAGCGAAAATTCGACCAAAATCAAGACAAAATCCACCCAAAATCAACACACAGAGAATCAAGCCAGACCAAAATCCTGCCAAAATCAATACAAAATTTGTCCAAAATCAACACACACATGCGCACACGCACACACACAGAGAGAGAGAGAGAGAGAGAGAGAGAGAGAGAGGCTTAGGTCTGTAAATCATCACTGCCTTCCGCCATGGCTGCAACCACAATTGGCCGTAGGCCCTTTGGGTTGCCCAGCCATGAAATCCGACCAAAACCCACCAAAATCTGACCAAAATTCAACCTCCGTCAAAGTAATTTTTCAGCGGCTAGAGGAGTCAAACAATGGCACCGTGGAGGCAATGCTGGGGTGAGGGCTACAGTGCCTGGCTGAGGCAGGTAAGCCAAAGTGAAACTAGAAAATGGCAAGACAGTGGGAAAGTTTGTTGGATGCCGTTTTGGGGGTAAAACCTTGCCAGTTTGGTCTCGCTGGAGGAGTCAGCATTTGACTATCCACTAGGGTTGCACAAAAAAACTGGTGAACCGTGAATTCGGTCCTGACCGAACTGATCCGTACGTTTTGAATTTTAACCGTGGATTAATGGTCCAAACACGGATTAAACAAATAATAAACCGTGACTCGCGGTCCGGATACGGATTTTGATTTTGAAACCGTGGATTAACAGATCCGGACCGTGAGATTTTTATTATATATAATTTAAAATATATATATATATATATAAAATTTAATCACTTTTATAAATATTGTCAATTTGATATAGAGTAATACTGTTATCTCCTATAAATATTGTCAATTTGAATTGGACTTTCATGTATTCCACTGCCTTGCATTTATATTGGACTTTGATGAATTTAGTAGTTGTTCATTATTTTTTTTGTATTAAACTGTCTTTGTTTCTTTTCCACTGTGTAAATGAACTAAGCTATATATTTCAACTAGTGTTTGTTTAGGCTCTAGTTGTGGCTCCATCACGTGCTCCATCTAAGGTCTCTTTGTTTTCTACTTTGGATTTTTTAGGATTTTATTTTAATCAAACTGTTTGTTACTTATTTACGTATGACATGTAATCCGTGGATAAAACCGATCCGTGACTCGTGGATCGGATTGGAACCGGACCGTGAGACTTTTGGTCCGGACACGGATTAAATTTTTTAAAAACCGAGACTCGCAGATTAAGATTGGATTCATGTCAATCCAATCTGATCAAGACCGTGTACATCCCTGCTATCCACCCATATAATAATACACTCCGTATTGATTGCTGGTCGTAATTAAAGTCGTGGCATTCTCCTTTACGGCACCGAAGACGTTTTCTGGTCATTTTCATTCACCAGCTGTGTGGTAAGCAGTACACAACCAACTCAAACTCAAACTCAAACCCAAACCCAACCACACCCCCTTCCAACCACCAACCAACCGTCACCCTGTTCATCTTCTACACTTCATCCTTATGCTAGCTAATTAGCTTCTACTACTATCTTTGAAACCTTAATCCTTTTTTGTCTTTCTTGTAGACTTCTAAATCACTACTACTACAATACAACACATTACAAATAATGAAAGAAGAGCAGCAACCACCTGCCCCCCACCACCACCACCACCACCACAACCACCGACGACGGGGGTTCGCTGCTTTGGCTGCCAAGAAATTTACCAAATCCACAGCCTGCGTCATTCTCCTCCTCCTCACTTACTCCTTGGGGTATCTTTCCGCCCCAATATCTCATCCCAGTTACTCACACCTCCTCCTCCACTCTCTCTCCTCTTCTCAACCAACAAGTATTATTCCCCAAAGCATAACCGGGAAAAACACTTCCACCCCCGCAACCGAATGCAACGACCACTACCGTTTCACGACTCAGTGTGCTGACCCAGTTCCCTCCAAACTCGTCCGCCAAACAATTCTCGACAGAGTATTCAACGGTACCTCCCCTTATGACAACTTCCCCCCGGCGCATGCTAGCTCTCTCCTACGCCCAAGCAGAATCAAAGGCTGGGGCTCAACCGGTGCCGTTTTCGAGAACCTAATCCGCAAAGTCCAACCCAGGACCATACTCGAGGTTGGCACGTTCTTGGGGGCGTCAGCGATTCACATGGCTGAGTTGGCTAGCGGACTGGGACTCAAGACCCAGATTTTGTGTCTTGACGACTTCCGTGGGTGGCCCGATTTTCGTAACCGGTTCAGCGACGTCAAGATGGTAAACGGAGACGTTTTGCTTCTGTACCAGTTCATGCAGAACGTGGTTCACGAGAAGGCGACTGAGTCGGTATTATTTGTTCCGTTCTCGACAGGGTCAGGTCTGGAGAAACTGTGCGAGTGGGGTGTGTTTGGTGACTTAATTGAGGTGGATGCAGGCCACGACTTTCACTCGGCATGGTCCGATATAAACCGGGCGTACAAACTACTAAGACCAGGTGGAGTCATTTTTGGGCATGATTACTTTACTTCTGCTGACAATAATGGTGTTAGAAGAGCTGTGAATTTGTTTGCCCGAGTCAATAGACTCCAAATACAGATCGATGGCCAACACTGGGTCATTCATCATTCATCCGCTTAATTAATTACCTCAACAATTCAAAGTCATTAACGGTCCTAATGGATGCCTGCTGCCAGCCCTGGTTCCTCCTTTTAATACTCCCATTGGTTCTAAAATTGAAGATCCAGATGTGATTAATGCATGTTTTAATCCAAATTTACTCTGGATGTAACGAACAAATTTGAGGCTTAGTATACTTGAGAGAGAGAGAGAGAGAGAGAGAGAGAATGGGAAGGCAACGCTCAGATAATGCTCCCTGGGAAGAAGAAAATGAATTGGGAAAGTGGGAAGAAAGTGATGGACTGGCCTTTTGTTTTTTTTTTTTTTTTTTTTTTTTTTTTTTTTGACGTACACACCACATACTAGTATCCTCTCATTGGTTAACAGCTGGCCCTTTTTTTTTTTTCACAATTATGGAGTAATATTGGTTAACGCAGATAGAGTGATAGACTGTAGTGGGCAGTAATCGATGTGCTTATTTTTGTATGATAAACTTAATGGGGATAATTTTGGCCCTTTTGGGGTTTGTAGCCTTTTGGGCAAGTTTTGAGTACTCAAAAATTTCTAAGTTCGATCAAGTGAAAAAAAGAAAATTATCGTGGTGGTTTGTTTCAATCATAGCATTTGTTAAGATTGGTTAAAATGTGACTAATTAAGCTAACAAGAGAAAAAAGAGAGTATACAATCAGTTTTATACATATTGCTAATGATTTTACAAAATTCACGGTCGAGACAACCGATTCCCGCAACGTATCGCCGATACGTCCCGATACCGCTATTTAAAACTATGCTTGAGACATATATAAATGTATACGTTTATTTATTTTACCGTCTATGTAGAAGTTCTATGGGAAGGTGCACATTACATAGCAGTAAATGAATGCAGAAGATAAGGTAATAACAAGGCAGAATTTTTTTTTTTTTTTTCTTTGTCCAATGGTTCTCTTGTTTTTTGTTTGAGTGGATTGTATTTCAGGCCGTTCCATTTATTTCGCTTGGGGCTGTGGATGATCGATCCTATGGAGTTTCAAGGCTGTAATGAACTTGATGAAATAACACTAGATTGGAGACATCCAGGAAGATTTTGTTCGAAAATGACTAAGAAAGACAAATGAAGTGTCTAGATAACTATGAATCTAGATCATTCATTGGTCTTTTCTGGACATTTTTTAGTAAAGTTTTTCAGTATCCTAATATTTTCCTTTCCTTTGTCAAGAAGGGGTTCAAGAACTAAATCAAGTTGTGAAGTTAGGTGTAGTTTGGGGCAAGTTGGTGATTCATAATCTTGTAACACCTGATTTGACCTCTTAATTTATAGCAATTAGTGCGATTTGATTTTGGTTTATGCTTAGGGTGTTTAGACCCTAAGTAGTTTCCACGTATATTCTTGTTTTGGAGTTCTTTCGATTACTAGTCATTTGCCTCAATTGTTGAATTGCTTGATTAATCATGGAAAATGTCTAACTTGTTTAAAATTGGCATTTTTCGATTGTTGGAAATACGTGAATGAAACCGGGGCACTTGGAAATATGTGAATGAAACCGGGGCACTCGGAGAGTCTCCCGAGGCAACTGAGTAAACCCCACGGATTCAAAACGTTATGTAATTAACAAACGCTGGATAATTCCCCTCATAAAAATGGAGAGAGAAAGGGAAGACTATATCGGGGCTCTCTCCTCTCTCCTTCTCCCACACTTTTACTCTTTCATTTTACTAGTTAACTTTTGCTCCTCCATTGGAGGACTTTTGAAGCTCTCTCTCTAGTTTTTCCCATGTAAGTATTTGTCTTATGTTAATTTCATGTTTATTAATCTTGCTATTCTTGTTTAGCTCTTTCAATATATGTAGTTTATTTTCAATTCTCTCAAGTATTTAATGTTTATGTTGTTCTAGCTTCATCCTTAGTAAACACTTGTTTCTATTAGTTGTCAGTTAATTTCTCAAGTATTAAAGTGTTAGGCAAACATAGGATCTTCATTAAAAATCACTTTTTAAAGTCATTTGTTATATTCTTTATTTCCTTCATAAAAATAGTCATGTTTCCCGTAGTTATGATTGAGTAGTCGTTTTAGGCTCGGTCATGGGGTGATTAGCACCCCGTGACTTAGGCTCATTTGCTCTCCTCGCCGTAATGCAAACATTGCTTGTTAATCAAAGAGTATGGATTGATTTTATGTATCAAAATTTGGATTTGTTAATCCCGTTGATCACACGTAGCCAAGGGCTTGACCGCTTGGCACGTGTGATGCTTAGGGCTATGTCAATCAAAATGTTTGTATAAATGGCACAAGAATCCTACTCTTTGAGAAACACCATTTCTAGTTAAACGAGCTTAAATACCAAATCTTCCGTTCGGGGTTGTTTAACGATGTCCCCGAGCCAGTTATTTTAGAGGAGGATGAATTGGCCTAAGTCATTGGTATTGTGAACCCCTTGACTTAGCCTTGTTTTAATTAGTCTTTTTAATCTCGCGTCATTCACAAAGTTAAGTGAATTCCACCCCCAAACTACAAAGCCAAGTTTGCCACTTTAAGGCTAAAACCAACGTTCGCGAATCAACACTCACGCTCAGCGCATTCGGTCTCTGTGGACTCGACCTGGACTTCCGGTTATCATGCTACCGCCGGCCTAAACCCTACGCTTGGGGAAATCATATTGGAATACACTCCAAGGGCACAAACAGCTAGTCAGTTCGCCAAGGCTACCATCGGTGGTGGTGGTACTAGTCGTTTTATACTGGGACGAAGACGTCGGTTCATCCTACAACACCTATGGCAGGCAGTGCATCTTTGTTAAGGGGAGTGTGGTTTCATACGACTCGGTTCATTCTCCAATCTACTGTTTTAGTTTCTGTTTATCTTATTACATTTCTGTTCATGAAATTTGTATACATTGTTATCAATAAGATTGTTCTGTGGAATTTGTATTGCCACTGTATTTTTCCCAACATCGGATTCTGACAAACCATTAGAATCTATATTTATTTGTTTTCCATTTGGGTTTGGTAAGTGGTCTTTTAGTGTATTAAGTCTAGATACTCCACCCGAGGGATCAAGAACCATTACTATGAAGAATGCTTGGATTTACAAGAGGTATATGAATTTCATTTGCATTTCATGTCAAAGTTTTTCCATGCATCACATTAGTTATTAGGTTAGAGGTCTTGTGGGAAAATCTTGTTTTATATTCTATGGCATTAGGTTCATTGTTTGCCTTTTGATTTGGTAGAGAAAATTTTTCTTAGGCATGTATCTCTTTTAAATGAGTTCCAGAGTCAGTGCTTGATGTGCGCTCCCTTAGTGCTTGCTGACTATCAAGCCCTTCGTTTAAAATAGATTTAGAGAACGCTTGATGAGCGCTACTCGTGGCGCTTGCTCTATGTCAAGCGCTATGCTTTAAAAAGGATTAAGAGAATAGTGTCCGTTGTATGCTAGATGTCTTTCGAGTGCCATGCTAGTTCTGTTTGAGGTCATGCATAATGTTACCATACATTTTCTGTGGTGTTAGGTAGTGCTTGTAAGCCAGCTTTTTAACTTTTGCTAGGGTACCACTTTTCTTGCATTAGCTCACTTTAGAGGGAGAAAACATTTTCCAATTTTATTCATGTGTTCTTGATGCATTATATGATCTAAACTTAGCGTTTGATCATTTTTCATATCAATCTAGTACAATACTTTTATGTTCACCATGTATTTGCTCTAGATTGATTATTTTCATATTTTTTACACATCATACATTCAAATCTGCATGACCGGATAATCCGGAGCCATCTTTGATAAGGAGATCGAGCAGTGTTGGACTCGTGGAGGATATGAAATCAAGAAGGGGCTTGGGGAACTAGATCAAGGTGTGAGTTAGTTGTAGCTTGTGGCAAGTTGGTAATTCTTAATTGTATAACACTTAATTTAATCTTTTGATTTATAACAATTACACTAGATTAGGCGGTGGGATTTATACTTAGGGTATTTATACCTAAGTAGTTTCCATGTATTACTAGTCATTTGTCTTGATTGTTGAATTGCTTAACTAAACATGGAAAATGTCTAACTTGTTTAAAGGTAGATTAGTCAATTTTTAAGTGGTAGTCCTATTCAACACCCCTCTAGGACTTGTAATGCTTTACATTATTTCATCGTTGGATCTGTATGGTTGTTTGTAATCGATCATATGATAGTTTAATAGTAGTATATAAACACGAGGATATCCATGTAATCAAATATCTGAGATACAAGATTAAATGGGGCAAGAGGGAAACGACAAACCATTTTCCTCTCGAGACCCAAAGGCACCCAAAATAAAAGGGTGGCAAGAGGCCAACAGAAAACACAACACCTCACCCCCTGAAACGCCTCAAAAAACACAGCACCTCACGAACACGGATCCACGGCCAGCATGGCTTTATAGCGCCCTTCATCCATTTCCTCCATCTCGGCATACTTTCTAATGACTTCCTTTTCATTGCCATTGTAACTTACTCCCAAATTTTTCTCAAAGTCCCAAATTGCTTTCGCCTCATCAAGAAACTTGTTCTTGGAACACACATTGTTGATATCCTCCGTAGGAACAATTTATCCATGTAATCTCGTTTTGATGTAATTAAGAGGGATAATTTAAATTAAAAAAAAAAGCAATTTGATTTCGATTTGAGAACCTCCCGGGATGGTTGCCAAGTTGGCAGTGGGTTATTCCCATTGGGTTGGCTCTTATGAGATCATGGTTCGAGGCGTGCTGTCGCTCCCTCACTCCCATTTGGGTCCCATGATTTGCCTATTGCCTATGGTTGTACAAGAAATACAATATATCGTGAATCAAGTTCGAATTGAACTGATCCGTACGTTTTGGATTGAAATCGTGGATTAATGGTTCGAACATGGATCCAAAAATTAGAAAACCATGACTCTCAGTTCAGTCCACGAATTTTCATTTTGAAACCATGAATTAACTGAACCAGAGAGTGAGATATTTATGTAAAACAAATCCATATGTATATATAGACACACATATACACATATATATGGAACCTAGAATGGGCTTTGGAAACTAGTTGCTGCATTACTAGAACGTATTTTTTGCATTAGCGATTGTTGGGCCTGGAGTGCCCCATGGATTTGATTATACAATGCCACTCCCTGTCTCCATTACTGGAATGTGTTTTTTGCATTAAGGATTACGGGTGCGGTGTCGAATGTCATAAAAGACTTAATTGAAGCCCGTCCCTACCACCAATTGGTTTTATGATAGATGGTGGAAAAGTGGACCAGCAAGGATGTTTGATGGAATAGATTATTCAATGCACAGGAATGATGTAATAGTTTATGTATTGCATTTGAACCTTGAATCTAGAATGCCCTTGAACCTTGAATTTGGAATGAAGCTTGAACCTTTGACGTAGCTCGAAACGTGAACAAGAACAAAGATCACCCCACGAATAAGAAACAACTCTTCTACAATCTAATAACCCGCAAATTAATAGAATTATAGGAAAAAGAGATATTCTCTCTTGTAAAAAAACTCAACATATTAATCAACTCCCCTAGCCAAGAGGCTTACATCATTATTTATAATGGTAGAATTTCTAAACCTAACCAACCTTCCTAAAATATGAAAAATAAACTTAAGGAAATAAAATCAAACTTAATTCTTCATGATTAAGTATCCTAAAAAATAGGAAACCTCAACTAAATAAACTAGGAAACTAAATGCTTCTAGAATATTTTGACTAAATTATAACATATTAAACCTAAATCAATATAAATAAAATATGACTTTTTTTGAAATTCACCTAGCATCAGACTCCCCTGGTTGAAAAAACTCGTCCTTGAGTTTCCATTGCTTGAAGTAACTTGATAAACATTTTCTTGTCAGCATCAATCTTGTACTTCAAATGAATTTTTTCGAACCTGAACTTTGGCCTAGGTGAGCAATCCATATATTCTTGCTGATGGAGTCTTCGATAAATTCCCAAAACTGATCAACAAATTCATTAGCACTCTTGTCAATTGCACCGTCTTCAAGCTTTTCATAAGAATCAAATCTAATTGATTCTTTTACATCTGTTTCCAACAATGCCAACATAGAAACCACTTTTTTTTGCAACACTTCTTGATTTTCTGTAATTTTCTCCACCGGTTTTTCGTAAAAGACTGGTGGCCTACTCCAATCCACTACTAGATCTAGAATATTATCTGTAGTAAAAGGTCACTCAATGGTAGCCTCCGTTGTCCTCTCCCTCGGCTGATAGTTGCCCGCCAAAGGTTTGGTGATAGAAACGTCATCCGATACCTCCTCCTCTTTCGGAAATCGAGGTATAACAAGACCACTACTTGCGACCTTAGATTGTATCGTAGATGGTGTCGCCCCAAGCGTAGGGCTAGGTCGGCGGTAGCACAATAACCGGTAAGACCGGGTCGAATCCACAGGGACCGAACGCACCTGGCGTGAGAGTTGTCTTGCAAGTGTAGGTTTTCGGCCTTGAAGTGACAAACTTAGTTTGTGATTTGTTTGGTGGAATTTTCTCGACTTCGAGAACGACTCGGAAGATTTAAAAGACTAATTAAACTAAGGCAAAGTCTAGGGAATTTTAACAACCATGACCAAAGCTAATCCATTCCTCTCTTGATTACCGGCTCGGGGCAGTGTTAAATGCCCCCAAACGGAAGATTTAGATTTTAAAACCATTTACAAGAAAATGTGTTTACTAAAGATTAGGGTTTTTCGGTTCATTTGGCAAACGATTAAGTTGACATCGCCTATGTAATAACTATAAACCTTTGTTACCTGTGTACGGGATACCTTTGATTAGAAACTCATGGTACTTTGACTTTGACTTTTCAATGGAAGTTGTTTGACTTTAGATCTATCCTACGTGGATAATATTTATATTTTGGTTATAAAAATCGAGGGCGTGACAAGATCTGAGTGGTAATTCCATGGCTTCGTGTAACAGTTTCCATATGGTTCTTAGTGGTATTATTTTTGGACGGCGGTTGATTGCTATTTTCTCTCTCCCACAGACATAGTCCATCTACACTAAATTTTTCAATCGACCACCGGAGGTATTTTGTTAATGGCTGCGAAGACACGACATAATTAAAGTTTTTTTTTTCAAGAAAGAAGAAGAATTTATTATTGCAAAGAGGAGAGCCCGAGGGCCCGAACATCATCAAATGCTAAGGCAGACAACCATGAAGGGAAGTTACCCCTCCAGCTTATCATGCTAGCATCTAACAGGGAGTGCTTAGCCATTGAATGGGCTACCCTGTTGCAATCACGTTTTACATGTGAAAAAAGACAAGAAGTAAAATGCGTGGCAAGTTGAATGCAATCTAGAATAATCGAGTCACAATCTGTAAACGTTGTAGTCTTCTCAAGAGCTTGGACCACTTGCTTTGCGTCTCCTTCCACAATAATCCGGGATAAATTCCAAGACCGTGCAATCACCAACGCATGTTGGAAGCCCATTGCTTCAATAACTCGTGGCGAAAAAGACCCCTTGTAAGAAGTCATAGCAGCTCCAAGGATTCTGCCATTCAAATCTCGTGCAACAATACCTACTCCCCCAGTTCCATTCCTCGAATCTATGGCGCCATCTATATTGATTTTGACGACTCCATGAGCGGGAGGCTGCCACACCTGTACTGGAGTTGATATAGCTTGTTGGGTACAGGCATGCTTTACCGATTCGGCACTATTCTTGAACTCAGCCCATGCATCAGATGCTTTGTTAAAAATCTCCCTTGGACTCCATTGGTTCTGATCAAAATGGGCAGAGTTTCGGCTCTTTCATAAGAACCAACAAATAACCGCTGCAAAGGCTTGTAAATCATGCCCTTTCGCTGCAGGAAAATATGAGAGGGAATTCCACCACTCACAAAATTTCAAACGTTTCCAGTCCTTTGTAGCGATCGGGGCAAGGGGGAAGTGATTCCAGACCTCTTTAGCTCTTTTACATCGAAATAGCATATGTTCAATAGATTCAAATTCTTTGCGGCAGGAAGAGCAAAAAGGATCAACATCGATACGTTTCTGACGAAGATTTGCAAGAACAGCTAAAGAATTGTGTAAACAACGCCAGATAAAATGTCGTACCTTGTTCGGTACAGGGAGCTTCCACACTGTACTCCAGCCCACACTACTATGGTTGGCACTGCTGGATTCCCCTTTCTGTTTAGATCTTTTAGGAATGGCAAGGGATTTAGCTAAAAAATATGCGGAACGTACCGTGAACTTTCCATCTTCTGTGAAGTGCCATACACCCTTGTCTGGTACACCTTGGCTGCTAATAGGTAAAGCAAGGATTGAATCAGCATTCTCGGGCACGAAAAGTTCCTTCACAAGGTCATGCTTCCATTGATGGAGATGTTCATCAATCAAATCTGTGACTTTTTTGATATTGTGCTGCGGGTTCGGTCCCAGTTGAGGTTTGCTAAGAACCTTGAATGAGTACGTTCGAGGGAGCCACGGGTCGGACCAAATATCAATATTCTTACCATCACCCACACGCCATCGCCGCCCTCTTCTAAGCACCTCCCTCCCAGCTATAATACTTCGCCAAGCTCAAGATGTTGTGGTTGGACATTGCGCATTCCAAAAAGAAGAATTTGGAAAATAGTTGCCTTTGAACCCCTTCTGAAATAGAGTGTTTGGTCCCTGAAGCAGACGCCATCCTTGTTTGGCCAGAAAAGCAAGGTTGAAGGCAAAAAGATCTCGAAAGCCCATACCCCCTTTTGCTTTGCTATCACATAGCCTATTCCAACTAACCCAATGAAGCTTGTTCTCACCTCCTTTGCTGCCCCACCAGAATTTTCCAATATACTTGCACAGTTCACTGCAAAAACTTTTCGGTAACAGGAAACATTGCATAACATAATTAGGCATCTGTAACAACACCGATTGAAGAAGCACTTCTCTTCCTGCTTGGTTGAGCTTGGACTCTTTCCACCCCTTAAGTTTAGCACGCACACGATCTTTAACATAAGCAAACACCGCCTTCTTTGATTTCCCAATGATCGACGGTAATCCCAAGTATCTTCCACCTCCATTATCCACCCGAATATTCAAATTGTTACCAATATTGCATTTCAAAGACGCAGAAGTATTAGGACTGAAAAATAGGGATGATTTATCTCGGTTGATCAACTGGCCAGAGGCTCGCTCATACTTAGAAAGCACATTATTGATAGCAGCGCAATTTGAAAGGGTAGCCTCCCTAAAAACCACTGAATCATCGGTGAAGAATAAATGGGAAATAGTGGGGCAGTCACGACCAATTTTAATACGCCTCATAACTCCAGAGTCCGCTGCATTTCGAAACAGGTGGTGGAGACCTTCTGCACACAAGATAAACAAGTACGGGGATAGCGGACAGCCCTGCCGAATGCCTCTTTGCGGTTGAAAAAACCAACCATTTTCTCCATTTACTACTACGGCAAAAGAAACAGTCTCCACACATTCCATAATCCATTTAATCCATCGTGGATCAAAGCCAAATCTAAGCATAACTGCTTCAATGTACTTCCACTCAATCCTGTCATATGCCTTTGCCATATCCAACTTGAGCGCAAACCACCCTTTGCCACCACGTCTTCTATTTTTTAGAGAATGCATAATCTCGTGAGAGACTAAAACATTATCAGAAATTTGTCTCCCACCAATGAAAGCGCTTTGCTTTTCGGAAACTATCAAGGGCAGGATGTGTTTCAGACGATTGGCTAGAATTTTTGCAATAATCTTGTACAAGATGTTGCAAAGGCTTATTGGTCGAAAATGCGAGGGCTTTGTGGGGCAGTTGGTTTTGGGAATGAGGGAAATAAGTGTTTGATTAATGTTGCGAAGGAGGTGGCCACTATGGAAAAAACTCTGAACCGCTGTAACATTATCAGGGCCTAAGATGTTCCAATAAGTCTGATAAAAGAGAGCTGTCATACCATCTACACCTGGGGCTTTTGTCGGGTGCATAGCCATAAGTGCATCATAGACTTCATCAGCCGTAACTGTTCGAGTAAGCCTAAAATTCATATCAGAGGTTACCAATGAGGGGATATTAGTTGTAGTGTCATCCATACTAAGCTCCGGATTCGCCGAGAACAAGCCTTCAAAATACTGTTGAAATTCACCCATAATTTCTGTCCTCCCACTAACCCAGTCACCAGCGGGATTCTCAATCCCGGTTATCTGATTTCTAGCTCTACGTTGTAAGACAGATGCATGAAAAAAGCTGGTGTTCTTATCTCCTTGTCTTAACCAATTAATTCTTGACTTTTGCTTCCAGAACATCTCCTCGTTATCCCATTCCTTACTTAATTGACCCTTCAACTCCTGTAACCGTCCCCGGCTGTGCATGTCTTGCTCATTTTGGATAGAGAGAACTTGTTGCTTGAGCTCGGCAATCTTTTGACCTGAGTTAAGTCGTTTCCGTTTCTTCCAATTTTGGATGGATACTCGACACGCCTTAATTTTCTGGTGAACATTAAAAAAATGAGAGCCCTGGACTTGCGTATTCCATGCGTGTTGAATCACTGAACCTATATCCTCCTCCTGCGCCCATCTTGCATCAAACCTAAACGGAGCTCTAAACTGGCTATATGTACCGTGCAAGTGGAGAAGCAATGCGCTATGATCAGAACCTATAGCATCTAGATGCTCAACCCTTGCATGAGAAAACCTAGTTCGCCGAGAAGGGGAAACTAGGACTCTGTCTAACCGTTCTTGAATGAAACCTTCACCTTCCCGATTATTCCTCCAAGTGAATGGATAGTCCGAAAAACCAAGATCAAGTAAATGACATTCATTGATAAAGTCTTGAAATCCCCTTAGGTTCGACTGCACTGGAAATACACCACCCCTTTTCTCATCGGCACTAACAATATTGGTCATATCCCCCCAAATTGCCCAAGCATCTCCTAAACAATCTTTGTACTGCAAAACAACATCCCATTGGGCTTTCCTTACCTCCACTTTGGAACTGAAATAAACATTGATTAACTGCCAACTACTTCCTCCATCCGTCGCGTTGATTGTGACATCAATAAGCCAAGAGCACAGTCGTTGAACTTCCATCGATTGAGCCCCTTTCCAGACAACTGCTAACCCTCTAGCGAGGCCAGCTGGTTCCACCGACAGAGACCCGTCCATCCCTAATGCGCGTTTAACCACCTCCATCCTAGTCACCCCGTTCTTCGTCTCTGATAAAAAGAACAGGGAAGGGGAGTGGAGTTTTGAAAACTCCTTGAGTTGGTGGAATGTCAGGGGTCTCCCCACCCCCTGAACATTCCAACACATGAGCTTCATTGATCCATTGGGGACCATTTATGGCTGGTCGCCTCCACCAATTTTTTAGTAATTTCAAGATTTTCGTTGACAGGTCGTACCTCACCCTTCCTCCTCTTGGATGATTCCTGAACTGTAGTTGTTGACCCAATAATATTCGCCTCCCCCAAACCAGAGCATGAGATATCAAGTTTAAGTTTACCATATATTGAAACTGGTTGAACAGACACCCCTTGGTGCGAAACAACAGGCTTCTCCTCCTTGGACAACTTTAAGTAATACTTTTTCTGGCCCTCCCGAGAAACTGCAGTAGCCTCTTTCTTCCTTTGAATTGGACATTTGGGACCAGCGCTGAAAATGGGAGCATCCACAAGACCTTGGTCGATAGGAGATATGGGGAGAATTGGGGCAAAGGTGGTTCCAGGCTTTAGGGTTTCAACAGAAGGGGGTTGAGAGTAAACACAATTGGGATAGTTATCTGGGTTGATAGGTGGGACCGGTAAAGGATGAGAATGGGCCGGGTTTGGAGGGGGGGGGGGGGTTAAAGGGGTTGATTCTGGGTTGTTGATATTTGGAAGGGTATTATGGAGTGGTGGTCGTGGACTTGTAAGGGTGTGGGCTTTGGTTGCGTCTTGAGTTGGGCTGCTTTTGGTTGGGCTTATATGGATTGATGGTTTAGAGAGTAATGGGCTTGGGCTAATAGTTTTAAAGGCATTTTCTTCAGTTGGAGATTTAGAAATCTGGGTTGATGCGTTATTCAAATTGGAATCCCGCCAAATCAGCAGAGCCTTTTCTTGTAATGGAGTAAGACCGTTGGGAGAAGAATTACGGATGGGAAGTAAATCCGGAAAATTCTCTCGAATCCTTGATTCTGCCACCAATTCCTCATGAGCCGAAATGGAATTTTTATCTCCCACGTTTCCCGCCGTGCCAACTTTGGGAACTAATTTTGAAAAGGAAGTTGGATTATGATCAGCCTTATCAGCGGCGGAATTCCCGCTGCCTGCCATACTGGACTCCCGGAAGAGGATTGCCTCGCCGGTGACGGGCTAGCTTTGTTCCGGTTTGATTGGGTTGCTGGTGATGCTCTGATCCAGGGTCCATACTGAGCATCTCGAAGATCATCTTCCTCAATATCAAAAAACCTTTTATCACAGTTCAAGAGTTCATGGCCCACCATCCCGCAGTACCTACAAAACATGGGTAGTTTTTCGTAGCGGAATTCCACCCAGAACGGAGCATCCATCGCTAGTTTTACCATACAACCCCTCTGCAAAGGCTCACTAATATCCATGTATACCCGTGCTCGGACGAAACGACCATCTTTACTACCTGTAGCCGGAATAGCTACATCTTCCACAGTGCTGATCTTAGCACCCAGTTTGAGCCCCACCTCCGTGGAGATGAATTGAATTGGCAAACCCCAAAACTGAACCCAGATTGGTGTATAGTTGAAACAATATTGACTGGGTTGCAATTTTGGATTCCACCTCTCCAAGATTAGGAAATGATTATTAAAGAACCAGGGTTTTCCATTCAGGATACGGATAACATCGACTTCAGAGGGAAGAATAAATTGGTAAATACCCTTCCCAACCTCGAGAACTCTAAAGTTTTTAGGATTACCCCATATCAAACCCATGGTAGTCTGGAGACCGGAGAAGTTGACCGGTTTTTGGGATATGATCTTTCCGAACAGGCTAGTCCGGCATTCATCTTCGCTGAACTTCACATCCTCTTGGATTAATGTCACTTCGCTTTGTTCCTCGTTCGTGAGACAGACGGAACGAAAACGGTTTGTCAGATCTTCGTCTAGGATATTGGGATGTTTAGGATCCATTACATGGAGACTTTCAAAAGGTTGAGAAAGGAGATAGACGGGAAAAGAGAGAGAGAGAGAGAGAGAGAGAGAGAGAGAGAGAGAGAGAGAGAGAGAGAGAGAGAGAGAGAGATCTAGAGACGATGAAGAGACGAGAGAGTGGAGAGGGCAGAAAATGGACTACGGTTGGGAAGGGAATAACATAGAGAGAAATGTAAGGTCAACTCCATGAAGGAGACTGGGCTTGCATAGCAAGACGATACCACTCCATGAGGGAGACTCGACCGATTCGACATAAATGGCTAAGCACTCCCTGTTAGATGCTAAACACTCCCTGTTAGATGCTAGCATGATAACCTGGAGGGGTAACTTCCTTTCATGGTTGTCTGCCTTAGCATTCGATGATGTTTGGGCCCTCGGGCTCTCCTCTTTGCAATAATAAATTCTTCTTCTTTCTTGAAAAAAAAAAAACTTTAATTATGTCGTGTCTTCGCAGCCATTAACGAAATACCTCCGGTGGTCGATTGAAAAATTTAGTGTAGATGGACTATGTCTGTGGGAGAGAGAAAATAGCAATCAACCGTTGTCCAAAAATAATACCACCGAGAACCATATGGAAACTGTTACACGAAGCCATGGAATTACCACTCAGATCTTGTCACGCCCTCGATTTTTATAAACAAAATATAAATATTATCCACGTAGGATAGATCTAAAGTCAAACAACTTCCATTGAAAAGTCAAAGTCAAAGTACCATGAGTTTCTAATCAAAGGTACCCCGTACACAGGTAACAAAGGTTTATAGTTATTACATAGGCGATGTCAACTTAATCGTTTGCCAAATGAACCGAAAAACCCTAATCTTTGGTAAACACAGTTTCTTGTAAATGGTTTTAAAATCTAAATCTTCCATTTGGGGGCATTTAACAATGCACTCGCCATAAATGTAAGGTCAACTCCATGAAGGAGACTGGGCTTGCATAGCAAGATGATACCACTCCATGAGGGAGACTCGACGATACCGAGTGCACAAACGCTAGGATTTAGGAAAATATAGCCTACTAGCTTCTGTTACATTTGCTTGAAAATCGGATCTCATACCACTCTCCCTGGCCCAGTAACTCTAGGTATGTTTTTCTCTCGGCTTTAACAAGAAACTGAATGGTTGTAATGATCATATAGAATTGTCCCCAACGAGAATTATGACAGTCTCTCTCTTTGTGACACGCACGCACACAGCTGGGTTGGCTTCTCAATAATTTCTTCTCTAAGGCTATGGCAACCCTTGCTGTAATTGGTACTCAATATTTCAATTCATTAGTTTTCGTAGGAGATGCAAAAATGGACAGAACATTGTGACCTTCCTTCATGTGATTCCATCCAAACACTAGGATTCTTACATCGGCTCTTGGTGTTATATTGCGCTGTGCTTTAGGCACGGGCTTTTCCTAGTAGTGAAGCAAACAAGCCTAAAGACACGATGCAATGCAATCTGACCACAATTCAAAGAATTTGGTTTCTTTGATGGCATGCCAGAACAGAATTTGGTTTCTTTGATGGCTATGATTTATGGTTATACAAAGGATGGGTTCTGCCAAGAGGCTTTGAAGCTCATCCGTCGAATGCAAGCACAAGGCATTGAGGTGGTTGCTCTCTTAGTTTCGAAAGTTCTAACTGCATGCGGAGATGTTGACTGGAATATGGATACTTAACAGGAAACATTTCTTGCAGTCAACCTGATCTTTCATCCTAATAAGATTCCAATTGCAATTCGGAACTCCTCTTATGGAATCTTGGTTGCTGCTACGAAGTTGAGAATCTTACTACAATTTCCATGTTTTGGCATTTTTTTAGGTCTTTAAGTTTTGGCCGAAGGGCCTATTTTGGATGTTGATCTGTATTGCGAAATGTGGGTGTTTTCATAGCCATAGTCTCCTATTTTGGCTATTCGTGTTAATTTATTCCCGTCCAACTTTTTGTTGGATGTTTTGTTTGTGCTTCTGGGTTTATTCCCATCCAACTTTTTGTTGGGTGTTTTGTTTTGTTGGATGTTTTGTTTGTGCTTCTGGGGTCTAACATCTTGCTTCATGTATCAAAATTGATATCATGAGACAAATGTTCGTCCCCTTTATTTTCCCTCGATGTACCCAAGTTATGAATATATCTATCTTTTTGCTGACACAAAATAAAATAAAAGAGATTATTTTTGTATTGAACTAAACTCCAGAGTCTATTCATGTAATTTCATAAATAAAAGAGTCTTTTGGTTATCTATTTAAGAGATTTTTAAGAGATTGCGAAGGTTAGCAATATAGAGACCAATAGTAACATAATCAAAATCGAATAACCAAAACTTTTTTTGTGGGGTTTATGGAAGAGTGAGAATGTTTTGGAGTAATCACAAGTGTACTTGAGAGAGAAAGAGAGAGAGAGAGAGAGAGAGAGGGGTTTTAGTGTAATGATTGGTGTACTTAATTGAAAAGACGTGACGTCTACTAAATTTGGTTAGTAGCAAATGGTTGCCAGTTTCGGATTGACTAAAAAAATGGCAAAAGGATATCTCCGCACCACTCCACCATTATGTTTTTGAACAAATCATACCACACTGTTAATCCGGTTGTGCACGAATTTATGCAACGAATTCATCATAAAAGCTGAAGCACAACCCTTGGACAACAGTTATGTTCATCTCTATAAACCTTCAGTTAGAACGTGGGAGAAAAAAGAAAACTTCCCCAACTTCAAATGCTTCTCTGACTACATTATGTAACCAAACAATAAAGGCAGATATCTATGCTAGACGAATGTTTATTACGGATCTAAACATCGTAAAAATTAGGGGACTGGGCCAACCCAAGTTGCATACTAGTACATCTCAAGCCCCAGCTTCCCCACCCCCCTGTCCCCTATTATTTACAGATTCAAGGCCTCCAAATTTCTTAACTGGCTTGCTCAACTTGTTCAAACTTAGCCTCTCAATTATTCCCTCAACTTACCCAAACCTACCTCTCATACCATTCTACGGACTTCCCCTTTTGCCCATGACAGTAGTGCTTTTTTCTGAAACTGGTTCATACCTCTCTTCGGCATCATTCTTACACCCGCAACTCCTCCGGATTCCTCCATGCCATCGGAGTCTAAAGTGGTACTACTAAAAGTGTAACCAATGGCATGTCCTTCACCGGAACAACTATTGGAAGTTTGGCCAGGTGACAGGCCCATTCTCAGGTTTGATGGATGAGACCTTTTCATGGGGGAGTCCATACACGATAGCAGCAATCTACTACCCTGTGCAGCTGATTCTTCCCTTTCTCTAAGGGTCTTAATAATCAGTGTCTTCAGGAAGTTCATAACTTGAACCGCATGAATTAAAGCAGTCAAAGGATCCGCCATCTGCATCACATAGAAATGGTTAACCCGTCATTTAAAACAGAGATAAGTGAGAAGAATGGTGATCACAATAATGAAATGCCACACGTGCAAGTGGTGCACCCAAATAAATCAGCAAATAATATTAAGCACCTGTGTCATGTTGGGTGCGAATACCATAGATATGTTGCGGGCATTCATCTTATTGTAGTTCTCACACTGAACAACATCTGCCATCAAATTGATGGCCCAATCCAGTAGTGCAGCTTCAGTGGGAGGAAGTAACTTTACAAGTTGGAAGCACTCCTCTTTTGAGTTGCAGTGCATCACCTGTTCTGGGGTCAGAGAATCCAGAACTCCTGCAGGAAGTTCTCTGAACCATGCCTTCAGAACATAAAAATGCAGTTATCAGTGTTAATCTGAGAACTAATAAGAAAGAAAGAAAGCCAATCACATTTCCTTCAAAAGAGTAAAACTGACAGTACTTGTGAGCGACCAAAATATGCGATGCAACTCTTAGACAAAATACTTAATTTGGAATCCACAATATATCTGGCGGCCTTATAAAAAAGATATTTTGGATGTGCTCCACTATAATAAACTAAACCATGACATTTATGTCTGGCTTTGGCTATAAAAAGAACTCAGTTTCTGATGTGGATACATTTTTGAAGAGAGAAACAAGTACTATGAGAAATGCTTTTAAGAGTTATGAAAGGCCTATCAATGTATCTAGAACAATTTAGTAACAAATAGAACGGACATACAGATATAATAGCAATGTAGAGAGGCCACCTTTTTGTTTACACCCAAGAGCTAATGAATCAAGGCTGTGAACCAGTAGTTTCTGAGAATTTGAAATCATCATAAAATCCTAAATAGTTAATAACAATAATGTTCATTCTAGCAGTCTCGATTGTCCTTATCCACGATTAAAGCTGTATTTCTCTCGAGGATCACTTAAGCAACAAGCTAAATCTCAATGCCTTAGGATAGGTACTTCATATCATATCTTCTTTGGGATGTCGATCATGTCAACCTCTCTATCCTAATCTGTTTGCCAAAACAATGAAACACAAAACACGTGGGGCCCGCTCTTCATCATCCTACTAACTCCCATTGTGTCCTCTCTAATCCGCATAAAAGACAGTTACTTTGGATCAAGATTAGCAAATATATAACTTGAGAGCAAAGAAGAAATCCCTGACTATAAGCAGTCAAAAGTTAAAGGGGAGAGAGTAATAAGGGTCTAATGTTTCAAATCATCCCTCGTAGCCCCACCAGATGAAGTAATAATAACCTATACTATACATCCCATATCCAACTTTATTATCCCTTGTTGCCTTTGGATGTTGAACGTTGACATTTTTCATCTTATGATGCCTTCACATTTTTCAAAGTTGGACCACTTTTAAGTAAGATACAACTTGTGAAGATACCTTTATCAACCCCGCCAAACAGTGAACATCGATTCCCTGTGCCACAACACCTTTGTTCAGCTGGTTCCGAACATACTCTTCCTTACTATTCTCAGCATTTATTCGAAATATTCCTTCTGCCTTCAAGCAACATATGAAACATACCTCAGATTTTAAACAAGCTTAGGAGTAACAATGTCAGTAGCCATTAGGAATTAAGAAACACATACTTGAAGGCCTCCCTCTGAGTACAAACGCTTTTGCATCATAAGAAGAATTGTTGGCACACTGTTTCCTCTTTGATCATGGGAACATTGCATTGAGTTGGCAGAAACTCCAAAAACACTTAAACTGGACAATGGAAGGAAATAAAATGAAATATCGAAATTTCCAAAAAAATACTAAGAAAAGCTTGAATTGGGACATTTGTATGGGGTTGTAATCCTATAAATGCAAGTTGAAGATGAATGAATCTGAAGATGGCTTCTATACAAACCAAAAAAAGACAGTGCAAGGTCCACAAAGCAAGTGGGGAGATAGGGGAGGAGGAAGGAACATGTGTTCTTATCCTTCTCAAAACAACACAAATCGAGAGCCATTTTCACCTTAAGATAGCTCTATCAGAATTACAAAACTGGCAAAAACCTTACATGTTTTAAGGACCATGCAAAAGATCCCGATAAGAAGCACATGGGTTACCATATTATTGCTCTCCTGAGTATAGGGCAGGAGTGAGAGTGGGAAAGTAAAGTGGCATACGCCCATTATGGATCGGGGCGTTTGTGGAGGAACAACACGAATGACAAGGATTTATCCAAAAAGAGAGAGAAACAAAACCCGTATGACGAGGGAATGCATATTATACACAGACACAGTTTCCTCCCTTGACAAACCCTATCTTCACAGCCATAATTGTAATCATCATCATCAAGTCAAAAGACTCAAAACCTACCATGGATACCAAAATTCTTTATTTTTCATTAAACATGTGATGGAGATCCCAAAAAACATTCAATAGACTGACAGTTTCTTGGCATGACAAATAAGAGGTCTACATTACATTCAAGCCTCCTTACCATGTATTAAAAATGATTTCAGTATCAGCAGCTTGAAGATCATGGTTAGGGAGAAAAAGCCATGAAACAGTATGCTTTGGCACCATACGAAAATCAAGTCTATAAACAAAGAAAATTTTGGGTGCAAATAGGGTAGGGTACACGTGGTGACCGAGCACCAATCTCGGTTTTGGACGGCTCAGATTTCTCCCTCCTCTCACTTCTTTCTCTCTCTCTCTCAAATCTGGACCGTCCAAAACGCTTTTGGACAGATGCGCGCTGGGTACCGCCACGTGGTACCCAGTCAGCACCCAAGTTTTTCTCCTATAATCATGTAGCAATCTATCTTCAAACTACAATTTGGCTGGCCAAAACCACAAGTCATATGACAGTTGGCTGCAATTTTTCAAACTTGTGACGATATTCACCCTGTCAAACAACAATTAAGCATACAACTATACCAGTACAAACACTCCCTTCTCAACCCATTCATATATTGAGAAACAAAACATCAATGGGCACAGTTTGAGAAATAGGTACTCACAACAAACAGAACTTGTTTGAGTAGTAACCAAATACAAAAAGGAACTACTTGCATGATGTTGAAACAGTTGTTCACATGCATGATGAGAAAAAGGTAATCCACTTTAGAGGAACAGAATCCCAGTCCATTAGGTTACTACTCCCAACAAACAGAACTTGTTTGAGTCGTAACCAAATACAAAAAGGAACTACTTGCATGAAGTTGAAACAATTGTTTACATGCATGATGAGAACAACAATTAAGCTGTTGCTATGTATGGCAGTATGGACTCAAGATCTCCATGTGCTCCGTGTCCCTCAGGTAGAAAAGGAAATGACGTCAAATTTAGGACTCACAGTCACAAATCAAAAGTTTCAAAGAAGAAAGAACCTTGAAAATAAGGGATATTTACTGTGAGAAGATCAGCTCTACAAGAAGATCAGTAACAGAAAAACCTTTTATCAATTCTGCATTTGAAACAAGTTAACTGTTTCAAAACATCATGTCTCCTTCTGGTTTCATGGAAGAATTAGTTGTGCAAGTCAAACCATGCATGGACATTTTGGCTAAGGATTGGCACCCTTATTGATGGCATAGATAAGAAAACCATTGCAAACCTTTGCAGCCTTGCTTCTCTTTCAAATATTGTTTATTTCAAGCAATTGGGTGAGATAACAGAGGATTTAAGCTATTTCCTTCCAATTGAGGGCCAAAGGAGGCATATAACATCGTGGTCACGATGACTAGCTCACTAGCATATATTTCCAAGGCATCCATCAACAACCACAAAATTTTAATTTGTCTCTGTAATGGTAACCATATATCAAGATGATACCACTAGTCTGAATGGGTCGCACTTCGCTAACTACTCAGCACTCGGGGCAGCACCCTCAAAACCTAGACAGGGGTGTTACGATAATTGGTTATAAATACTTGTTGTAAGCAGCATCTAATGTAGCTTGTAATCTCTTCATGATATATAGAGGAAACTGATGTGAGCCATGGATGTACTCAACTACACAGTTGGGGAATCACGTAAAAATCGTTGTATCTTGCGTTCTTGTTTTCTTTTCTTGATTATTCTTCGAGCATGTGTTATTTGTCTTGGCCGATTATCACAATCCAAGAATCTCCCGTCCAACCTAATTAAGATGTCCATCAAAGATTCTATGATTCTCCAAAGACCATCTTGGATCTCCCACAGCCCCAGAAAAAATAAGAGAGAAAAGATTTTCTTTATTTTCCTCATTCTTTTTTGGCAACCCAAATCCACATCTAGTGTGTTTGAAAGAAAAAATTGACTAATACCTAGTTTAGTACTTCAATAAAAGTTCACTAAAAGCTCTATTTGATATCAATCACTCCTTTGCTAAACTGTTGTTTACTCGGAAAATTTTAAATAAAATACCAAGAGCACATCTTATTTCATTTTCACAAGTCATTGATCCTCTTCAGAACCAACTCCCTGGACCGGCCACAGTGGCCAACTGCAGTCGAGAAACAAAAAGATAGCAACTCTCAAGCACCGGTACCATGGCGAGGATGTGTCC
Organism: Vaccinium darrowii; assembly: GCA_020921065.1. NCBI lineage: Eukaryota > Viridiplantae > Streptophyta > Magnoliopsida > Ericales > Ericaceae > Vaccinium > Vaccinium darrowii. The sequence goes on from CM037162.1 coordinate 218,711, forward strand.
ACGTGTGGAAACTTCATTCGTGGCAGTTAAGCTTCTTCAGATCCAACTTCAGCGCAGTCACCAGCTACCACCAAGGGGCTGAGCAAAGGCCAGCCATTGGAAATTGCCATACGGATTTAAAATTCTCTACTCAATTGCATATTTGGCATAAGTTTGAGCTCGGAATAAACCTTTTTCAGGCTGAATTGTACTCTTCTTCTCCAATCCTTCATTTTGAAGTATTGGAGAGAGAAGCTGGGTGGACTCTTTCACTAGGAGTCCAGTCGCTCAAACAAGACATGCGGATTCATTCAAAGCAAAAAGCGAAAACCACAAAACAAAAGATTCAATACATCAAAGATCCGACATTGCACTTAAGTAGTGTCAAATGAGATATAAAAACTCAGAGAGAAGATTGTCGATGAGATAGCTAGTAGTAGTACATAGAATTGAAAGAAAGAAAGAGAAGTGGAACCTGGCGCTAGGAACCTTGGGAGGAAGCTGGGGCTGGAGATCAAGGGGCAAGCCAAGGAAGCCATTGAAGGGATCGAAAGTCACGTGAGAGACGTGGCGGACATCGGTGGGACAGCCTATATCCATGGAATTAGAAACATTCTCCTCCTCCACCTCCTCCTCCGTCTCCACACTAGCACAAGTCACAAGAGACTTCCTCAGCACCGCCACAAAAATATCCAGTATCGGCTGCTGCTGCTGCGATTCATGATCAGGATCGTTCTCACTCTCTTCCCTTCGGTTGTTATTGTACCGATCCTCGAGGCTTATAAACGGCGTCGTAACAGGACTCTCAGCACGGTACTCCTCCTCACCATCGTCTTCTTCTTCTTCATCATCATCATCTTCTTCCTCGTCATAATCTTCACCACCATTGCCGTGTCTGGTTAGATACAGAGACGGAGTCAGAGGAGATGCATTAAACATCGAACCGACGGTCCGGCGGGCAACGCAAGAAGACTTGGATCGGAAGAGCCGAGTCATGCTTAAATTTGTCCACTAATGAAAAGTAAAAACACAGATAAATGCACAAGGGCGAGGAGAATTAAAATGAGCAGCCCCCAGGGGGAATTGAATATTGGATTTCGGGAATTTAGGGTAGCGAGTGATGATGAGAAAGATGGATTTGTTGAGGAGATAGGAGTAGAATGAATGAATAATTTGGTAAGAGACCTGGTGCGGTGCGGTGCGGTGCTATGCTATGCTTTAGAGATGACGACGCTGGTGATATATATATATATATATACAATGGTGGTGACTGGTGAGGATTGATGTGGACATATGGTCCTAAATTTGTTTTTGTTTAGAGATGAAGTTAAAAAGAGAAAATGGAGGAGGAAATAGGAATCGATAATGGTTCGTGAAAATGGAGAGATGAGAAGAGACAAGATTGAGACAGACAGATAGACCGTAGTAGGTGTACTGTGGTATTATTACTCCCCCTAGTAGTACTTGTTTTGGGATGGAAAAAGTTTAATACTCCAATAATAATAAGTAATGTGGGGTTGCTGTGACTAAAATTAAGCCGGCGGATCATAAAGCCGGGCAGGCCCATCAACCTGGCTCTCCCATCTACTCCCCTATGCTCTCTACACTTCCAATATTAAATTCTTGGCTTTACTTGGCCCGTAGTTGGTTGGCCCCAAACTGACAAATGGACCTGACTATCAGTACCGAAACTTTTGAGTACTGAAAATGTACAGCGGCATGAAGGATCTTTTTGTGCATTTCACACGAAATTATCCTAATTGTTCATTAATTTTAAAATAATTTTCGAATGTCCTTGAAAAAATCAGCACAATCAGATATGCGTAAGTGATTAATCTAGACTTCAAGTACTTATTCAAAATTCATCATACTAAATTTGGAATGAGATATTGAAATATTGGATCACCAACTTATCCATATCTAATTGAGCTTAATTTTTTCAGGGACATTCAAAAATTTATTTTAAAATTAACGTAGGGTTCGGATTATTTGGGTGGGATCCAAAATGGGTCCCGCGCGCTGTTGTACATTTTTTGTACTCAAAAGGGTCGATACCCTCAGGTTTATCACAAACAAAAAGGGGTTTAATTTCCCAAATGATTATGTCCCTTCAATTTGATAATTACATTTAAATATTTGTTATTTTTAATGAGTATGTGCATTTTGAATACTTAAAAACAAATACTAGACTGTAATTATCAAAAACTGAAGTGTGAAAATCAATTACCTTTCTTTAAGATAAAAAATGTAAATCATTTTGAATTGTCATTGGACAAAATTAATGTTTATAAATGACAGTCGTCATTATTCCATTTGTAGTATTTTTTATTTTTTGTTTTAATTTTCATATCATATTTTCGACTTGACGAGGAAAAACTAGAAAAATATAAAGTATAGACTGAAATTGAATAAAGTTTATTATTGTGCTTCTTCCTTATTGCTTGTACATCGCATTGATTGTCTCGGCGATGCTAAACATACTCAAAAATTGTCTTTTCCAAAATCTTTTTCGTCTCTAGTGAATTTATTTCAACTTTGTCCTATGTTTTTGCATTTTTCAATTATTTTCGTCAAGACAAATGATTAATCCATCAATTTTGATAAGAATTTGATAAAAAAATAATGAGAAAACAACCCAAAAAACCCTCGATAGGAAAGACCCAGAATTTTAGGCCTAGGCCTTAGACAACGATAGTAAAATGACAAGTCGCAGATAGTACATGCATAGCGGAAAAAAAAGTGGCATATTATTTACTTTTGTATTCAATACTAGAAGTTTTGCGTTATGTGAATATTTGAAAGTCATCACCTAATAATATGTCGCGTAGAGATTTGGGTGATTATCATCTTATAGAAGCATATGCTCCTAAGGGGTGTAGAATAAATTGATTTTTTACAATTTTTTATGTGATGTATTGTGAGATATTGATCTGTCTAAATTTAAAAAAAAAATGTTTTTTTTTTTGGTTAGTGGAACCACCCTTAACTCTCTCTTGCAATGTAGACAGACTCATTATTTATGAAATGATAAATTTCCAAGTAGTACGAAAAAAGATTTTGTGGAGAAAAACATAAAACAAAAAAGTTTTATGGTTGAATTCCTCATCTCTTGCCATGTAGACTCATCAACCTTCGCATGCTTCACTTGTGTTTTATTCTCTCGTGCGTTGAACCAAAAGAATACAGGATGCTTTGGAAATTGGGGTTTTGGAAACACATGATGGGTAAGTCTATTTTTAAGAGAATTACGAGTTTTCTTTCATCTAAGGTTCATTTCCTTTGCCAGAAAACTCTTGGGTTGCTGGAGGTTATGTTCGATCATTACCTTCAGAAGCTCCAAAATTAGTTAAGGTGTGCGTAAGTTAACCGAGATATCAAATTATCAAAAAAAAAAGGTCTAGTATTTTTAAGGGCATATATATCACGGAGTTTGGTTTCCATTCCCCACATCACTATGTTCACGTGAGGAGGGCACATGGGTTGAACCTTTTAATTCTCTCTCCATCTGCAGGACTGGTGGGGCTCTATATTTTACATTTTACTCCACACCTTTATGGCCACCGGTAACTTGCACTCGTAGCTAGGTCCACGCCTTCATGCACGTTTTGTTGGAAACGAATTTCAGAACCCAATAATTACGCATACAGATTAAATAACAAAAATAAACACAAACCCTATAAGGCGGAATTAGGGTTTACCTCTCATCCACAGACACAAACGCTGGTTGACTTGTTTATTTTAGAACTTGACAGATCCAATTACTGTATGGAACAAACTCTGCTCGACAGTACCTCATGATCTTCTGTCATATTCCCTTCTATCTCGATCACGTAGTGAAACGTGGACTTCTACGTGGTCTCTTTGTTCTCTTTCTCACAGCCTCTCTTCTAATTTTCTGAATGACTGTTGTGACATCCAGAGAACAAAACGATATATTTATAGGGTTAAAGCAGAGACCTGAGGAGAAATAAATCTGGGCTCCTTGTGTGAATAAGAAAACTTAATCCCACCCGGATTCTATTCTTATCTCACAAATTATAATTCACATCACTAAAAATTATAATTGTACTCCCGTCTTTGTCTCTATTATATTTCAAGCTTCACGTTATTAAATACTTATTAATCTCCCTACGTTAAAATTACAGATACCCGTTGATTCCATTAAATTACTTACATGTTTGGCTTTAGAGAATCTCCCAGGGCACTCTCTAAATTTTGAGTAAATTCTTACCACTATATCTCTCTTTTGGACAAAAATAAGATTCCTAAAACTCTAATCTATTTCGGAGGATAAAGTTTAGTCCTCCATTTTGGAGGATTGAAGGGGAAAAAAAAATATCTCCAAATATGATTGATTTTTACATTTATATTTCACAAAACTTGTAGTGCATTGTAGAGCTATGATTAAAATACCTTTAAATATTCTTTATAAAATTAAAAAAAAAAACTATGTTGAATCCTGGAAGAAAAATGAAAATTTTGTGAGTTTCCTAGTGATTTTTTATTATTTAAAATAGAGCATGAAATCGAGGATCGGGTTGGAGTTGGTAAGGAATATAACACTCTAAAATTAATTTAATTTTCTGATAGATTATACTACCTCCGTCGCTTTTTAAGTATGTTACTTCGTAAATTCAACTTATTAAATAAATATCATCATTACTTTTTTCATACCAACTTTTACCTCTATTTTACACATTTTACATCAAGTTTTACCTCTATTTTTCAAAATTATCCTCCACTTATACCTATTAACTTTTCAAAAAGGCAAAAAAATAATTGTAAAAACTTTTACCTATTAACTTTTGAAAACACACACTTATTAAGAGACAATAAAAAAAATAGAATACTCAATTATTAAAAAGTGATGGAGGGAGTATTATTTTTATACTTTAAAGTAGTACAAACTCTAAAATTGCTTTATGCTAATGTGCTATCCATAGCGCTTCATAAATAGTAATTGAACCAGATATCGTCATATCGTTTATTATTATTTTTGGTGTTATGGTTTCTTGGCTTCTCTCGACGAGATGAATCTAAAAAGTATAAAATTATTAGCCAAACTTAAAGTTTTTAGAATAAAGACGAAAAAAATCCAAAAAACCGGTTTATTTTGGTTTATTTTCGGCTTTATTCAAAAAACTATTACTTTTGACTATAATTTTATACTCATTGGATTCTGCTCGACGAGACGAATCCATAAACCACGAAAACTTGAAATAAATTAACACTCCTCTCTCTCACTTCTCCCCTCTCCCTCCCTCTCCCCTTTGATACCGAAACTAATCGAAAACCCTAAACCCAGAATCGAAAACCTTAACCCAGAAGATGAAGATCGATCTTTCTCTCTCTCACTCCTCCGCTCTCTGTTGCATCCAGATCGAAACCTAGCGAAGAAAATCTGGGTTTCAAAAAATTTGGCTTTCTAATCGCAACAAAACCTGGGTTTCAATATCAAAAGCAGGCTTAGGTTTGAAAGCTTGGGTTTCCAAAAATCTGGGTTCGGTAATCTGGGTTTGGTTTTATAAGTGTTTTTGGCTACACTATATTTTTTGCCCAGAGAGAGAGAGAGAGATACCTAGTGTGTTTGGTTCTCAGAAATAAAGCAAAGAGAGAGGGAGAGAGATGGAATGGATAATGGGTTATATACACCCATGTGAGGGCATTTTGGGCTTCAATATTTTGTTTCAGTTAAGTTTTTAAATTTTTCGTCCAATTTAAGCCTTCTTTTTAACAGATTTGGATGGCAGGGGTGTTGTTGCTTGATTTTGAAAGTTTGGAGAGTGATGTTGGCACGTTTGGTAGTTTAGGGGGTGATGTTGCAACAAAGTGATAGTTTAAGGGGTGTTCTTGCAAATTAGCCACATTAATTAAGTGGATCTCTTTCCCAATTTATATAGTTATCGGAAGAAATTACTCATGGAGATAGTGTATGCCCACCATTACTATCATTTTATACTATCATATAACGTAATTGTATCAATTTTTTTTTTTTTTTTTTTGCATTTGTTAGTTTTGCATCAAGTCTTCGTGGTTTATATGGTCAAAATTAATTTTTTTTAATAATGCAAAAATTAAACCAATAAACTGATATATTTTGGTTTATTTTCGGATTTATTAAAAAAAATATTACTTTTAACCATAATTTTATACTCTTTGGATTGGTCTTGACACGAAAACTTGACGCAAATCTAATAAATGCAAAAAAAAAAAAAAATTGAATAAAGACAACCAAAAAACCAGTTTTTGGTTTTTTTTTGTCAAAACACCCCTTAGTAGCAGGAGGTGATCTAGTGCATGCAATTACGTTGTATGTTATGGTAATATTAGTTCATATTCTGCATTATATAAGTTTGTTCTCTACAAAAAAGAACAAGAAAAAATGCATTGTGAGTTCGCCTATATAATTTTACCTGAATTAATGCATGTTTGGTACAAACTTTTTCAATTGTACATACATTTCACTGCCAAGATAGGAATTGTCCATCCGCTCAGGGACGGTTCTACATGTTCCCCCACTCAAATCTAAAAAATTACTAATAATGTAACGACTCACGTTAGTTGACCTGCTAACCCTTAACCTAACCACGTGACTCAAAATGTATTAGGTACCTTATATACCAATTCCTATTGTTATGGCCAACCGATGTGGGATTGTCACAATCTCTCAACCTTGTGATGCAACGTCATCGTTGCATTGCCCAGCAACCTTCCCCTGGTGGCCATGATGTAGTACTTGTTAAGAAATATTATCCCATATTGCTTAGAAGTGGAATAGGTGATCACTTAATATATGTTAGGACCTCTCCATTCATTGCCAATTGGTTTTGAGATGAATAAAAAGTTTTCACATGGTATCAGAGCGGAGCCCATTTCATCCCACATCTAAAAAAAAATTCACAATCCACACCCCACGATGACAGACCAGCAAAAAGGCTACACGATGATAGGACCCAAAAAGAGGCCACACGTGATAGACCTTAAATGCGGTTGCACGTGAGGGGGGATGTTAAGAAATATTGTCCCACATTGCTTAGGAGTGGAATGGGTGATCACTTAATATAATGTTGGGCCTCTTCGCTCATTGCCAATCGGCTTTGAGATGGATATAAAGTTTCCACATGGTATCAGATCGAGACCCATTCCACTCCACACTAAAAAAAAAAATCACAATTTACGCCCCACGATGACAGACTAGCAAAAAAAAAGGTTGCATGATGATAGGGCTAAAAAAGTGACCACACGTGATAGATCTCAAATGCGGCTACACGTGAGGAGGGATGTTAAGAAATATTGTCCCACATTGCTTAGGAGTGGAATGGGTGATCACTTAATATATGCTGGGACCTCTCCACTCATTGCCAATTGGTTTTGAGATGGATATAAAGTTTCCAGAGTACTTAGTTTTCCATAGCATTTTGTTCCAATCCCAGGATTCAAGAGGTGGCTCATGTAGATTTTAGAGGGGGCTCCCACCATGTAGACCAGGGTTATGCTTTGATACCACATGTAACGAGCTGCGCTAACTGACCTGTTAACCCTTAGACTAACCACGCGACTCAAAAGGTTAACCTTAGTGGCGGCTCCACAATTTTTGAATAGGGTGTTCAAAAATTACCTTGACTAAGATATTGTAGCTAATAGGTTTTCATAGATTTTTTTGACACATGCTCTAATTTTGTAGATATAGAGTTGATTATTGTTCAGAGAAAAGTCCAAGAACGAAATCGATACCAATAGATAATTTTTTCCTCTATCTATTTTTTGAATTTTTTCATTAAGAGTGTATTTTTTAAGCTAATATATTAGGTCTTCGATTATGAATCTCATGGGTTAATGGATGGTCATAGTATAGGATTGAGTGCTCAAACAAACCCGAGATAAGATTATTACCTGTATTTGAAAATACAAAAGAATTTATGTTATTCAGTTGACCATGTATAGGAAGTTATAGTTGCCTGTGACTTTTAATTAGGTTGTTTACATTTAATTGGTTTGTTGGCTGATTTTTTAGGGTCGTTGTTCAAACTTTTTTGGATTAGATATTCAAATATTTTTTGTAGGGTGTTCAAAAAAGGGCTAAACTAAAATAAACTATAAATATTACACGTATTATAAACAGTTTTTTTTTAGGGTATTCAAGTGACCACCCATCTTCCTTAGTATGGTTAACCTCGAGTTAATAGTAGTTGATGGATATTACCTCATAGACGAATTCCTATTTTTATGGCCAACCAATGTCGGACTATCACAAATAAGTTTATATATTTAGCACATTCTTATTAGTGTCCTACTATATTTAGCAAACACACTTATATATATTTCAAATATAAATTATTTATTTCTTTAGTGCTTTTATCTCTTCATTTTCTTTATTTTTAACTGTAGTAGAGAAATATCTTAAAAGAAAATCATTAATAAAACCATCTATGTCATATTAACGATTTGTCGATGTCGATGTAAACCATCCTTTAAAAGTTTTGTCTAGGATGCATTTAAAATTGTTTAGTCAGTAATGAATATGTTAATTTAGCATGATCTTGCGGTGGCAGGTTAGGTAAAAAAAAATTTCACAGTTATTAATTATAAGGAGCTTCCACTGTATTAGATTCCTAAATCTATCCCAGCATCCGCTAGTGATTTCACATATGAGCCAAAACTTGAGCAGCTAGAATAGTACGTATATGACACTCGGTTGAGATTTTCTGTGTTAATTAACCTATTGAAGATTGTTACTTGTGCCAACAAACTTTCCATATATGACACTCGGTTGTTAAATATGAAGTGATCAATATTTACATATATAGCTGCAAATTAATGATGACGCTAAGACTTTATTAATAAATAACCATCACACCAACACCATTACATACACACGATCTAGAAGTCTATTGATCATTCTTGGAAAATGGCTTGCAGTTAAAGCATTACAAATTCCTATTACGCAACACCGGCCAACTGATCATGCAAAAGAAACATGCATGCATTAATCAATGCATATAGAAAGGAGGAAAAGGAGGCAAAAAGGTAAGAAGACCGACCGACAATCTGCTTTTCTTCCTTCATTTTCTTTCCAAGGAACCTTGTTGCGTAATATTTGGTGAATATATATGTTGGTTGAAATGGTTTCGTTCAAGCTACTCCAAGTAGGAATTATTAATTTCAAATAAAGAAAGACTATTAAAATAATTTTCAAGCCACGTCGCACTTGCTCAAAATTAAGGGTGGCCTGTGGGCCAGAGAAATATAATCACACAGACCTCTACTAGCTAGTACTACTGTAGTGTTTTGGCTCAACTAAACCAATTACTGTATTATATTATTCCCTATTAGTACTAACTAATTGGCTTCTTAACCGAAACTAAGGGCATCTTTAGTGCACTACCTAAAATCGATCACTACCTAAAGTGTCCTAACTAGTTAGCTAAATGGGTCTCATTCTAAAAGATAATGAACATTTTTAGAGAGCTCCATTCGAGTACATTTCTACTTACCAAGCTAACTGAGTTTTTAACAAACAAAATAGGGTCTCACATGTGCTTAGGTGTACACTTTAGCAAACATTTTTTAGGTAATGCACTAAAGATGCTCTAAAGGTTAAGCTTTTAAGATACCCGCCCCCTCCGTTCCAAAATAATGGGCCATTTTGGGATTTCCGACTCTTTAAAGGGACATGCATTAAATTAAATGCACGTCTCTTTCCAAAATGAAATTTCATTTCCAATACTACCCTTTAAATTTCGCTTTTAAAATTATTTTTTATTATTTATGAGGGATAAGTTTTGGAAATCAACATACTTTTTTCTTTGATTTTTTGAATGAGACTATCATTTTAGAACATCGAAAAATGAAATAAGGGACTATTATTAAAGAATGGAGGGAGTACATATCTAGTTAGTATTTTAGTGGTTGTGCATGTCCAGTCAAGCTTATTCGGCCAAACGGGTTTGTTAAACTTCCAACTTTTGATCAAAGTGTATCAAAATGGCAGGAGTAGGAAATAGTAGCTATTTTGCTATGAGCATAATCTTTGTTGGCACTTGGGTACCGGAATAAAGGGTAAAGGGTTTCCATTACTTGAGCTAGTTAATTTATGGGGTCTCTATTCAGTAGTGATTTCAATTTATTAACCGAATGTGGAAATACTATCTCATTAATCAACAAGTCGAAGTAGACAATTAATCTGTAACAAATACACCTTGCGACGATGTTCACATTTGGTTCAACAGCTCCGAGCTCAAGATTCTTGAAAAGAGATGATATATGTGAAGACTCGAAATTTTATAAATCCACTCCCTAGGAGGATAATATTGTAATTTTTATTGTGTGGGGCCCACTCTAACACTTTTTTCTTGATTTTTTCTACTTCCCCCCTAAAATGTGAATCTTGTCATTTACATTTTTAAGGCCCTTTTTTTTTTTTTTTACTTTAAACTTGATCTTAGCCATTCATTCTACATTAATCTCGACCCTCAATTTTGACTCGTGGTCAAGAATCAATCCTAGCCTTCTATTTTTCTTGGTGTTAGCCATCTATTTTGCTTCATGGCCAAATATTAATCCGAGTCTTTCATTTTGCTTGATGGTCAAGTTTCTTAAATCATCACAAAATACTTGACTCTTACACACACCATTAAACAAACCTTTCTCTTATCTCTTGTGTTTTTTTGGTCCATTTGAAGGAGAGAGGTTGAGGTTGTGTTCGATGGCAGTAGAGTGAAGTTGTTTGGATGTATAGTTCACGATAGTAAGTACTATTTGAGGTAGCCACCTGCATAACATATGCTTCTGCTTTCTAATCTCTGTTCAAACTTCAAAGAGTAACCTTTTATATGTATACAATATGCTTCCGCTTTCTATATTTTGTGCGAAGAATACTAATCTTTTATATATTCCTCGTTCAATAACCATTTTGATTATTGTGTCCATGCTTCCACCAATGTGATTTGGTTGATAACCATTAATAATGATTTGGTGCTTATGTTTATTGTGACTTGTTGTCATGGTTGTGTACCAATGGACAGATTGATACACGGTCATTGAACCAAAAGCTAATAGCCAAAAACTAAAAACATTAGCCAATAATATACTCGCCAATAGCCAAGGGTAAGCTTTCGAGTTGGTGAGGTGAGGTGAGGTGAATTGCTCTTTTTAACTGAACTACTCATCTCTTATCATAAACTCATTTGAACTCATGAACTGTTTTTGCCTTCGTAGTACCTCTTTCATTTTAAGAGCTTGGTACCCGACTTGTCGTATGGTATACTGCCAAGTTGGTCATTATTTCAGGTCGGAACTGTAAGCTGTTAGCTGTGGATGTACGCGGCTGTAGCGATACTTGGAATTTGAATTTGTGGATCGAGATACATGGGAAAGAATAAAATATGAGTAGATATAGCTTAGTAATTTGTATTTGGAGATATTTTACTATTTCAGAGAAACCTAAAAATTTCTTGAGAAATGGGGCCTTAAACTTAGGAAAATAACTTGTATTCACTGTAATTTCATTGAAAAATAAAGGTCGTCATAGGGTAGATGGCCTGAAAGACAACGAAGTTGGTGTCTTCAATTACCTCTGGTCACAACCCACGTCACATGTACGATAAATTGTTGGGCCCGGAATGCCCCCATGAATTTGGTTACACAATGTCATTCTTTGCGGGTGCGATGTCAAATGCCATAAAAGACCTAATTGAAACGCTTCCAACCACCAATTGATTTTAGGAGAGTTGGTGGAAAAGCGGTCCGACAAGTGGTATCAGAACCAGGAGGTCATGGGTTCGAGTTGCGGGAGCATCATCGTAAGGGAGGGATTGTTGGGCCCGGAGTGCCCCCACGGATTTGGTTACATAGTGTCACTCCTTGCAACCGCTCTAAAAACAGACTTGCGGGTGCGATGTCGAATGCCATAAAAGACGTAATTGAAACCCTTCCTACCACCAATTGGTTTTAGGAGAGTTGGTGGAAAAGCGGTCCGACATAAGTGCAAGCCTCGCTCATGCTTCGGTGAATCACTTAAGGCTTGATACATTTTTGGTGCAACAGAGCTAGCTAGACTAGTGAGCTATTACACTTGCTTCATAGGATGGCTGCTTCCAAGCCCACCTCCTGTCATCGCTTAATCACTTCCTTTTCCACTAAGGGATTGATTAGGGAACTTAGTACTATTGATGGGAAACCTATTTCAGAGACTGGGAGAGGGCTTTTGGAAATCCCATCCGAACGGGAATCAAAACCGTCGGGCATGGAAATTAAAATGTCATTTTCACGTTTTTTTGGGTTTTCTATTGGTGTATTCCCTTGCAACGATAAAAGGGAACACTGGGGCAGCCCCCACTATAATCTTGATGATTCTTCATCATAGTGAAACCCCCCAACACCCCGAGGAGTATCATTAATCGATTTGCTTAAGTCACTGTGGGCGTTCGTTCGGGAGCCCACACGTTTTCTTTGGTTGTATTTGTGAAAAAAGGCGATCCGGGAAAAAGGAAAAATTTAGAGTCGCCACCCGGGGTTTAATTTTTGGAAAATGTCAGGTACCCGAGAAACCATTTTAAAAAATAATGACTCTTGTGCCGCAAAAAAAAGGGTTTGATCTGCGAAAAATAGAGACTTGGGTTTGGGAGCCAGGTTACCCGCGGGAAAGGTTTTGTTCAAAAAATGCACCCCGCGTGCCCGGAACTTTCCGGTCTTTACTAAATCTTTGTGGGATTTTTCTGAAAACATTTATTGAAAACTTTAAAACACATAAACAGTGTAAAGGAAACAAATAATGACGACGAATCAAATAACATATAATCAAATATATAAATGCGAGAAAATTGACCAAGAGGGGATATAAGTGCAACAATAGAAAGTATAGGGGGTTAATTGCAATTTTTCCACTGGTTTTTCCCAAAAAACAGAGCGTCGGATTTCAGAAAATAGAGCATCCAAAATGTTTTTCCAGTGACACCGTACGATGTCCAAAATCACACTGCACGGTACAAAAGGGATGCCATACGGTACTTCTATAAGTTATGATTTTCGAAAATTCCGGATTTCACCTGATTGAAAGCAAGCTCTATTTTTGTGCAAAAATCACATTATTTGTTGATGAAAACAAGTTTGGAAAATGGTTTTATTGAGTGAATGTACCTCGTTTTTAGGGACGACATCCCACGACAATAGATAATATCACGAAATACCCACCCGAGAGGTTTGAACTTTGTTGAAATATTTCCTTTTGGACTCAAGGAGGAGCTACGGGGCTCTTCTTGAGCCCGGTGGAAGTTCCCCTTTGAAGATTGCTATTTCAATGAACGCGAATATATACCTCTGGGTTTGCTCTGTAAAGACCAAAATCTTTGAGAAGGATCGATTTGGAGGTTGGAAATGGTAGTTGTCGGCTTATGGAAGCAAGAGTTTTTGTGTATGGTTTGAACCGGGAATGTTTTTGACAGAGTAACGAGGAGATGGTAAGTTTTGTTTTGAGAGAGATTTTGCTGAGAATTGGTGAACCGCCCCTTTTTTGGCCTTGCCTTCTCACGGCTTATATAGACGAAGCATCGGACGATCTCATGATTTGGGTGATTCCCGTACGCCAGGAATCGTATCATTACAGCATCGCATCATTGCTTTGAAGCAAACGCGGGAACCCTGCTAATGGGACAAGGGTGTCGTACGATGTTAAAAGTGTACCGTACGGTGCACAAATTGACACCGCACGGTGTACGTGGCTTTTCAAGCCGTGCGGCTCAGGAGATGAGGCCGTACGGTCCAGGTAAGTTTGTGTTTTTGGTTCTTCCGATCTATTCGACTCAAGGAGCTGTTCCGAGGTACATTCCATGCGTTCTTCTTTTTCATCATCGGGCATGCACAAGTCATCAAAATTGGGGTGTCTACAGTCACAATCACTTATGTCTTGTGTGTTGCTTTTAATTGCTTGTTTCTTTTTGTCAGACCTGTTTTTCACCATCTCTCCTAAAACATGGAATTGTTCTTCTTGCCCTAACAACTAATATAGAGCACCCAGGTTGAGCGGGAGTAGCGATGGGAGACGTTAGAAATTAAACGGAATCGAGAGGTTCGATGGAATACATTACAGATATTGAAATATGCAGATAAAGGATTATCTGTATGGGAAAGGCTTAAATGCTCCGCTGGATTGGACGAAGCCTGCAACTTTTTTTACTACTGATGAATGAAATACCCTAGACATGAGGGTTTTGGGGATTATTCGATTAACGTTGACAAAGTTGGTGGCTTAAGTACACTAAACAAGAGGGTTTGGGGAATTATTCGACTAACGTTGACAAAGTCGGTGGCTTACAACATTGCGAAGGAGAAGACTACCAAGGATATGATGACTGTTGAGTATGTATGATAAACCCTCGGCGAACAATAACGTACATCTAATGAAGAAGTTATTTAATCTTAAGATGACGAAAGGCAATCATGTTGCGAATCACTTTAATGAGTTTAATACTATTACAAATCAGTTGTCTACTGTTTCAATTAAGTTTGATGATGAAATTCGTGCCTTAATTGTTTAGGCCTTGTTACCCAATAGTTGGGAATCTATGAGAATGGCCGTTAGTAACTTTGATGGTAATATGATGACATTTGAAAGTTGATCTTGAGTGAAAAGGTTCGTAGAAGAGATGCATCTTGTTAGTCTAGCTCGGGTTCCACTTTAAGTACTGAGAATAGAGGTAAGAGTTCAAAAAGGGGTTTAGGCAACAAAAATAGATCAAAGTCCAAAAGGAAAAGAACAAGTCTAGGTCAGGTCAACGAAAGGTTAAATGCTGAAATTGTGACAAGATGGGCCACTATAAGAGAAACATTAAGGAGCCAAGAAAGTAAAACAATTCTGCTAATATTGTTGAAGGTGATAATCAGGATGCATTACTTCTTTCTGTTGGTAGTCCGATAGACTCGTAGATAGTGGGTATGGGAGATGTTTGAATCAGACTGCAGAATGGGTCGGTGTGATTGCTACAGAAACTTCAACAAATTCCTAAGTTGACATTGAACTTGATTTATGTGGAGTAACTCGATTTTGAAGGACACTTGGTTACATTCGGTAGTGATCGGTGGAAGGTCAGCAAAAGAAGCACTGGTTGTGACTCAAGGAGTCAAAACAGGGATGCTATATATGATGGAGAGCACAAGGGATATAGTTGCAATTGCTATTGCAAACCTATGGCACTGCAGGATGGGTCATATGAGTGAAAAAAGGGATAAAGGTATTGTTATCCAATGAGAAACTTCAAGGGTTGAAGTCAACTGAGTTTGGTTTATGGGAGGGCTATATTTTTCTGGAAGCAGAAAAAAGGTTAGTTTCTTGAAGACAAGCAGACCACCGAAGCAACAAAAATTGGAGCTAGTACAGAAAAATATGTGGGGCCCTTATGGCCTTCACTAGTTGCATCCATTGGGGGTTCAAGATAGTACATCAGTTCCATCAATGACATAAGTAGAAAGTTATGGGTGTATTTTCTTAACTATAAAGCCGATGCTTTTGATACCTTTAAGAAGTGGAAAGCGGCGGTGGAGAATGAAACTACTTTAACACTAAAATGTCTTAGGCCAGATCATGGATGTGAATATGATGGTAAGTTTAAAGAGTACTGCGCGGCTAATAGGATTATGATGTAGGAGACTGTCTTAGGACACCACAGTAAAACGTTGTGGCTTACCGCATGAAAATAAATTTGAATGGAGGAGCACAAAGCATCAGGTTGCATGCCGGGTTTCCAAAAACTTTTTGGCCTGATGCGGTTAGCACTGTGGCTTACTTACTAAATCGAGGACCGGCGGTTCCTACGAGTTTCAAATTGCTTGACGAGGTTTGGAGCTGAACGATGGTAAAATTTGCATTTATTAAAGTTTTTGGTTGTGTTTCATATGTTCACATTGACTCTAATGCTTGTAATAAATTGAAAGCTAAGTCTAGGAAATATTTTTTTTATTGGCTATGGTGATGAAGAGTATGTCTACTTGTGACGAACTTGATTTTTAGAGCCATAAAAAAAAATAATAATTGCATAGGCGTTGCAAAAACCATTTTTTTTTTACATAAAAATATATACTTTTCACGCAAAATAAAAGTACAAATTAATTTCTTTTACAAATTCTCTAAATAGGAATTCGGTCCCGTTACACTCAATATCCGACCCCATCGCCTTTCTCGCTTTCCAAGCCATCCTTCAAAATAGATTAAGCCGGGAAGTATACAATATGAGATAATACAACTGCTCAACAAAGGATTCAATACAACTGCTCATTGGCATAATACAACTGCTCACTGAACCACGTACTAGGCCCTTTTTGGTACATGACCGGTGGACGACCTCACCCCCTCTGAGCTAAACCTCCTTTTTACTTTATTCCCGACTACCTCTGAGCCAAGCCTTCTTTTGGCTTATTCCCGGCTACTATGTCAGGATCTTGGTAGGTCCACTCGATCAACGTACCAAATAGTCCCATAGCATTTTAACGTGATCATAACATAGAATCCAATTAAAACGTAACATCAGCAAAGGAAGTACAAAATGAGAAGAACAAGAAATACTTCAAAGATTTGAGGAGCATATTGTTTACCACCCGGTTTACCTTAAATCGGAGCCCTTGATTCGATGACCAAACTTTCTTTCTCTTTTTTTTTCCCTTTTTTTTTTCTTTCCTTCCTCTTCCTCCTTTCTATTTTTGCCCCCTTTTTTTTTCTTTCTATTAACCGTGCATGTGCTCTCTCTATGTGTGGTATTGGAAGCATAGCCTATTTATACTAGACTAGATAGAAGTCTTGGTCATGATAAGATAAGATCCATTGTATCTAGCAAAATCAAATTAATATCTAGTATAATCTAAATTAAATCTAATCATTAATGTTAGGGGGAACTCGCCCAATAAGAGAACTCCACCTCACCTAGTTTCTGGAAAACTTCACACTTGGGCACCAAGGATCCTTCCTTGTGCTGACACGTGTCCCATTCTACTCTGCTATGCTAATTCCGATACCGAATAGCTATGAAATATATATCATATTTTTCAAAATAATACTAGAACTATTTTAATGTAGTAAAAGTAGGACAATTTTATAAGCTAAACAAAAAAATATAGGCATTAACTAAAATATGGGGTATTACAATCTTCCCACCTTAGGAAATTTTGTCCTCGAAATTTGACCGCGAACTATAGTGACAAGTAGAACTATATGGTTTTGCTACGCACTCTGATAAATTAATGGTTTCCTCTTTGTTTTTCTCTTCTTTTTTTTTTTTTATACTAAGAAAATAGGTTTATTTTGCAATAAAAATACATATTTTTCAAAGACCTAACTAAACTCTCCCACATGATCCCATATAAGACCTACTACCCGCTCTGATACCAACTTTGACGACCTTAATTTTTCGAGCCATAAAAAAAAAAAAAAAAACTGCATAGGCGTTTTGTACATAAGAATGTATATTTTTCACATAAAATAAAAGTACAAATTAATTTCTTTTACAAATTCTCTAAATAGGAATTCGGTCCCGTTACTCTCAATATTCGACCCCATCACCCTTCTCGCTTTCCAAGCCATCCTTAAAAATAGATTAAGCTGGGAAGTATACAATATGACATAATACAACTGCTCAACAAAGGAGGGAAATTATCAATGAATTCAATCAAAACTATCCGTATCACTGAACCACGTACTAGGCCCTTTTTGGTACATAACCGGTGGACGACCTCACCCCCTCTGAGCTAAACCTCCTTTTTACTTTATTCTTGGCCCCCTCTGAGCGAAGCCTCCTTTTGGCTTATTCCCGGCTACTGGGTCAAGATTTTGGTAGGTTCACTCGATCAACGTACCAAATAGTCCCATAGCATTTTAACGTGATCATAACATCATATAGAGCAATATCAATTTTAACATGAACAAAACATGGAATCCAATTAAAACGTAACATCAGCAAAGGAAGTACAAAATGAGAAGAACAAGAAATACTTCAAAGATTTGAGGAGCATATTGTATACCACCCGGTTTACCTTAAATCGGAGCTCTTGATTCGATGACCCAACTTTCTTTCTTTTTTTTTCCTTTCCTTCCTCTTCCTCCTTTCTATTCCCCACCCCCCCCCCCCCTCCCCCCCCCCCCCCCCGCCCCCCTTCTTTTCCTATTAGTCGTGCATGTGCTCTCTCTGTGTGTGGTATTGGAAGCATAGCCTATTTATACTAGACTAGATAGAAGTCTTGGTCATGATAGGATAAGATCCATTGTATCTAGCAAAATCAAATTAATATCTAGTATAATTTAAATCATTAATGTTAGGGGGAACTCACTCAATATGAGAACTCCACCTCACCTAGTTTCCGGAAAACTCCATACTGGGGCACCAAGGATCCTTCCTAGTGCTGACACGTGTCCCATTCTGCTCCGCTATGCTAATTCTGACACTGAACAGCTATGAAACATATATTTTATTTTTCAAAATAATACTAGAACTATTTTTATGAGTAAAAGGAGGACAATTTTAAAAGCTAAACGAAATATAGGCATTCACTAAAATACATGGTGTTACACTACTGGTTTTGGGATGCTTAAAATTGGAAGATTGTTAGAAACCGGAATGTGATATTGAAATGAATAGGTGACGTACAAGAATTGGCATTGGCAGCTTTACAGCCATCAAAGGATGGTCACATGACCACCCCAACAAATTTTTTTTACGTATAATACATGTAAAATTTTAGGTAAGTCTATTCTTTGAATACCTAGTTCAAATATGGATGAACACCCTGTCAAATTTTAAATTACCACCCATCTAAAAAAATTAGCCCACAAATTAATCCACTTTGAACAATCCAAATTGCAGGCAAGTAAAGTGGTAGGCGCCATGTACTCTCATACATTTGATAGGTGTTCAAATCTCACTAACTATGACCAGGGCAGTTAGCCCAGTTGGTCGTGTAGCCCTTTCTATAGGAGTGAAGTTCTGGGTTTGAATCATATGGAGAGGAGGTCAACCCTTGTGGTTTACTTCAACCCTTGTAGTTTACTAATAGCTAACTTCGCCTGTGACATTCTTAAAGCCTTATCTTTGGATCTTAGCCGGTCCCAAGCCCGGATAAAGGAGGAGGGTTGTGCGTTAGGTAGCTGACAACCAGCACATAAAAAGACCCGTCAAAACCTTATGACATGAACCTTAATCATACAGCGAGACATGCTAGGGCGTTCCCTTTCAGCGACGCATTGTGCCAGCCTTCGGGTGCTTTGAAAAATGGGCAAAGGGTGCCACATCGGCGCCCGGGTGTGGTGATAAGTGAGCAAGGGTTCCCGCACGTTCCTGGACGAGTGCGGGTAAAGAAGCTAGCCCAGGATTAAAGGATCCGCTTAGCAACTTAGAATATAGAGACTTTAACGGGTAAGACTAGGGAGCTAGTTGATACCATGATTAGGAGGAGAATTAGTATAGCTTGCCTTCAGGAGACTAAGTGGGTAAGGGAGAAGGCTAGAGAGATAGAGACTAAGTGGGTAAGGGAGAAGGCTAGAGAGATAGAAGACACAGGATATAAACTTTATTATACAGGTAAGGATAGGCATAGAAATGGGGTAAGCATCATAGTAGATAAGTACCTTAAGGACTCGGTAGTCATAGTTACGAGGAAAGGAGACTGGATTATTTTAGTTAAGCTTGTGATTGGAGAGAGCATAGTGAATATTATTAGTGCTTACGTGCCCCAGGTAGGCTTGGATGATCTCACTAAAAAGCAATTTTGGGAACAGATGGATGATGTGGTTCAAGAGATACCTTGTGGAGAGAAGCTTTTTATAGGAGGAGATTTCAATGGTCATGTGTGAGTGCAGAGGCAAGGGTATGAGAAGGTACATGGTGGATTTGGATTTGGATTTGGTGACCTAAATGAAGGTGGTAGGAGGATTTTGAATTTTGCGGAAGCTGGCGACCTTATAGTTGGGAATACTCTCTATAAGAAGCGTGAGGAACATTTAATTCCTTTAAAGAGCGAAGCCAATAGAAGCCAGATTGACTACTTCCTTGCTAGAGGTGCAAATCGCTTGTTATGTAAAGATTGTAAGGCCATTCCCGGAGAGTGTCTAGTGGCACAACATAGACTTTTGGTGTTAAATATTGGTCTCAAGGGGAATATTAGATAGAGAAAAGAAACTAGAAGCCCACAGACTAGATGGTAGTTCTTAAGAGGAGAGAAACTAGAGGTGTTCAAGGAGCGTATGTGCTTGCGCCCTTGGATTGTATTTCCAATATTATTTCCCCAAGTGTAGGGTTTAGGCCGGCGATAAGACCAGGTAGAATCCACAGGGACCAAACGCACCCGGCGTGAGAGTTGTCTTGCAAATGTAGGTTTTCGGCCTTGAAGTGGCAAACTTAGTTTGTGATTTGATTGTTGAAATTCTCTTAACTTCAAGAACGACTTAGAAGATTAAAATGACTAATTAAACTAAGGCAAAGTCTAGGAGATTTTAACAACCATAACTTAGGCTAATTCGTTCCTCTCTTGTTAAGATTAGGATTCTTGTAATTATTCGGCAAACATCTAGGTTGACATCGCTCCAAGCATCACACGTGAAAATGAGAATCAACCCTTAACTACGAGAGATCAAAAAGATTAACAAACCTAGACTTTGGTACATAAAATTGATCCTAACTCTTTGAACTAGAAATGATGTTCGACAAAGTTTAGGATTCTTGAGCCAATTAGACAAACTTTTAGATTGACATTGCCCAAAGCGTCACTCGTATTTAGGTGAATTAACCCTCGGCCACGAGAGAACAATGAGATTAACAAACCCAAATTTTGATACATAAAGATGAACCCGTGACTTTATTGAACAAGAAGTGTTTGCAATTTGGCGAGAAGAACCAATTAAACCTAAGTCATGGAGTGCTAATCACCCCATGACCGAGCCTATTTAGACTACTCAAACATAGGAATGAAAGACATAACTTGAAATGTAAAAGAAATGAAGAACATGATTTTGCGGAAATAAACTTGATATATATGAAGATCTAAGGATTCCAAGAACTATTAAAGCACGAGAAATTAAACGAAACACGAAACTTACATGAGTATTCTAGAGGGAGAAAGCTTCAAAATCCTCTCCCATGGCGGAGAGAGGTGAGAGCCAAAAACTAGCTAAAGAAGTAAAATAAAATGTTAGAGAAAGAGAGAGAAGAGAGCCCCATATAGTCTTCCACTTCTCTCTCTTACAAATATCCAATAAAGTTCTCACAAGAGCACAAAGTTTCCATTAATAGAAAGTACAAAAAATGCTTGAAAAATGCTCCACGGATTGATGTGGATCGATCCACTATGGGACTGGATCGATCCAGAATGCTTTGGTGGACTTTTGGACTTGAGTGGATCGATCCACTATTGGCTGATGCAGAGTTAGGCTTGAGTGGATCAATCTAGAATTGACTATTGGGATTTTTGACATGAGTGGATTGATCCACTCCTCCCTATGGATTGATCCAGATGTGCCTCATGAATTGACTTCTTTCGGTCACTCCTATCGCCTTGCGTGCCTCCGAATCTCTTCCAAAGCATTTCAATACGCCGTGTGGCCTTCTGGGGAGGTGACCTTTGGTCGCGTGGGTGCTTAATCACTCCCGAATTCACTGGGAGTCCATGTGAGCGTGCGACACAGCTTCTAAGCCATCAGCTTGTCTTTGTGACGTTTCGACTTCCCGGGCCCTAGCCAAATCATCGTTTCTTGGCTCTTGAGGCCTGGAGTTGACGTGCCATGGGGCACGTGGCCCTCGATAACTTGGGACGGTTCCCAATGCTCTCAAAACGCACTTATTTGCGTGTTTAACCTGTAACTTAACAAAAACAACACTACGCTCATATCAAACATTTAAGGCGCAAAATCGTGTGTGTGTGTGTGAGCAAAATGAGCTAGATAAGACCCGGATATCTACAATATTGGGGACTTATCACAGCCCCCAACTTGAACTTTGCTCGCCCCGAGCAAACTAAACAAATGCAACTACTGGAAACAAACTAAAATGAATACGTCTTTTAAAACCCTGGGCAGCCTTGGTAGGATGAGTGAAGTCTCGTGAGGGTTTTCAGTGGCGATAACCCACAAAACACAAGTAAACTAAACACACCTAATTATCTCTCCCATGTAAACTTTCCAAATTTAAAAATACATGACTATGCTCAAAACTTAGTAACCTAGCAAGAGTTCAAAATTATTATGGGATGTCACATGCCGACTCAAACTACAAACATTCCATGAATAAGGATGTACTAATCTTATTAGCAGAACGCGTGAGAAAGGCCACCACAATAGGCTTTGATTCCAATCGAACTTAAGTGAGGTAAAACATATCCCATGTTAAGAGCTAGAAGGTGATGCGATAACTGGAGAAAAAAAGTTATGCATGCTATCAATAAAGCGCTCGAAATGTACTCGAAAGCTATTATTCACAAGTAAGGAGCAAGTTATAACTAAAGTGCAAGAAATATCTAAAATGCATCATACGGAGTCACAAGCGTACATAAGATCAACTAAGGACTTATTTAGCTTATAATGACCTTGGGTACAAGGAAATGGGAATACAAAACGAGTGATGGCCTTATACTTGCTTGGATCACTTACCCATTGGCCACCACTACAATCCTAACTACCCAAGAGATGCCTAAACAACTAGATCGATACTAGACTAAACCACCGACATCACTCGCAATCTTCCTTGTCGTCCTCCTCATCCAAAATATTGGTTCCCAGATGTCTCTTCTAATTCCTCTTTGGCTCTTTCACAATATACTTCTCTTTTTTTTTTACGTATTTTTTTCTTGTTTTTTTTTTTTTTTTTTCCTTTGTACAAACTTAGAGCCTTCAAAGGTAATATTTGTGGTGTGAGAGAGATGGCCAATTTTTAGGACTTGGAGAGTGATAGGCGCGCGAAATTCGTGAATTTAGGCGCCTAAGTAGGGTAGAATTAGCGCGTTAGACGTGCGGTTAATCTTCATTTTCCATTTAATGCGTGCACGTGGTTGGATTTTGGTGTTTGTGCTTAATTTGCAGGAAATTGAGATACTTTGGCGCTGATGAGACGTACTTGGAAAGGCCGCGATGGAATGTGAGAGCAAGCAAGGCTGTGGAGACTAGAAATGCCTTTAGCGCTACCGAGAGCCTTAATTGGCTTTGAAACGGTGGCGTTTTGGTCTTCGTGCGATGCGATTCCATTTTCTTTTAGGATTTTAATTGTAATAACGGGGGTTCTAATATAAATACCCGGTTACAACTCGAAATTAGGGTTGCACAATTCATAACTTACGTTTTATTTTCTTAACTTTGGCTGCTGTTTTCAAGATTATTTCGGATTCAAGTTTAATCAATGTTTTCTAGGTTTTCCAAGCTTGAATTGGTGTTCTTCTCTGGTAATCGGCCGCAAACCTGTGGTATCGTGTTTTATTTTTATTTCAATTGCTAAAATCATGTTTAGATATGGGTTTAATATTATTGCCGCGTTCAATAAAATCATGAGTGAGTAGATTCATAGGGTGCGGCCACGGGGCGAAGGCGCCCCATGGCTAGACTAATCGATGTTCACCTCGGGTTCAACATAATTAAATTTTTAAGCAATTTTGGGATACGAAACTTTTTCTAACGAACAAATCCCGGGCATCGCTGGAGTCCTTGTAAGCGGGGCGAAGGAATCCGGAGCCTTCCTCTCGACTGCACACAGAAACTGGTGACAGGTGGTGTGCATTCGTTAGGGAACTTTTTCCTATTCTAAAATCGGTTATTTGAAGGAACTGTGACCCGAGTGAACATTGGATAGGGCTAGCCGCGGACGCTGGAGTTCCCACGGCTGTACTCTTCTTTTAAATCCATAGTTAATTAATTTCATCCTTTTAGTTGATAAATCAATCGAGTTGCACAAGGGGTGGCTACCTAAGAGCCAGTTTAAACTAGAATTCAACACTTTTGAGTCAAACACCGTTCGCCCGTCTCTGTGGTTCGACTCCGGTACTTCTGGATATTGTGCTACACCGGTCGAGAGTCCTACGCTTGGGATGCGTCTTTAGTTTAATTCATATTCACCCGGTCGGCCAAGCAGAGAGGTGGGAGATAAAACTTTGGGGCTTTTGGTTTCATATATTGGACGGAGACATATCACACAAAATTTTTGGATTCTTTCTCAACTCATCAACTCCCACTTCATTAAGATCAACCCCAATTTCATTAGAATATCACAACACACTCCCTTAACATCCCTCCAAACATCTAGTTGACTAAGATTCACAATGAACGGGACTTAGACTTGGTTCAAAATAAGGATCAACGTGACTCAAATATGGTTTCATAGCAAAGATTGCCTTGAATCATTTCCTAAGGACGCCATAGATTCCAACATGATGCATAGAAGATATTAAAGACTTTATTATATACAAGAGATGATATATACCTAAACTAAAGGGTAAGAGATGAACAAAAAGCATGGGATATGACAAAGATGAATCTCGACTCAAAGTGGTGACTCACTCACAAGTACTTGGCAAAATTAGTTCATCAACTTTTATGTAAATGCTTGTAAGGTGAGCTTAACACGCTAGGAACGAACTCTTGCCATTTAAGAAAACTTTTGAGCATAAGTATCTACACATGAGGAAAGATTACACAAAAGTTTTAAAAATTTGAACACAAAACAGAATATGTACAACCTACACTCCCCCCAACTTAAAATGTGCTATGTTCTCATAGCACGAAGACAGTATGAAAATGAAGAACAAGGAGGGATAAAAATGTACCGACGGGGTGGAATGTCAACCACCTTATACCTCGACCAAATGAGAGGCTTTTTCATCACTCCTACTAAGAGAAAGCGATATTAGAACCGCCCGGCTTGTGTTACTGGGCTTCACAAATAACAATATGTACAAAAATAACACAACCGAAGAATCTTCACGCGATTGAACGGGTACTACTTTTCTTTCCAGAACTGGAGACTGTGGCTAGGCCATACGTAGCTCAAGTTCGGGTGGCTATACCGGACCATCAGAATATACAACATCCTTTCATGTGGAATCCAAACATCCTTTGTACTATGAAGAGTTATAAGTACAAGCATAACATCCCATTTCACCTCCTCCATTAAAAATTATACACGACCATGCCATAAGATAAGATACTTGGAGTAAAGTGATAGCAGTAGTCGCTTTAGAAAATGTAGTTCCACCAAGTGCATATTTTGAACCAAATTTATTTTCAAGGTGTTGACAAGATTTACTAAAACTGGATTGTAAACATAATCATAATTATCAACACCTAGGAAATCAATTAGTTCGACTCTTTCAAGTTCTTGTGGTGGAGAGACTCAATGGAAGTGCTAATAACATTAACCTCAAAAGTTTTCTCATGAAAAGGCATATCAAGGGTACAATAGGAATCCTCTTGGGGAGCATAATCGAAAATAGGCTCATCATCCCATTAGACCTCTGAGATTTCTGTCAAAGCCAAAATAACCCCTTCATTAAAGAACGGAGGTTCTATTTCAATTTCAGTCAACTCGCAAAATTGGGACTTTTAGGCTAATTCATCAAGGTAGTCCCAACCCTCTTCGGCATTTTTACTCAGGAATACTTCATCGGACAACAAATCAATTGGCATGTCATAGAATTCAAATCTCGGCAAAAGATAGCCAAAAGATCCCAAAGCTCATAAATATAAATTGCCCAAGAGAATATGGAACATTTAAATTGCCCCCAATACTGCAGAAAAGACTCATCATCTTGTTGATAGATATTGGTGATGTGTAGAAAAACCCTTCATAGCAACTTCCATAATCAACCATATTTTTTTATAGGATTTTTAGGACTAGCCGAACGGAGGGGTTATGCAACCGCCTCGCCACAAGAACAGTTCCGAGGGGCTAGTCCGCCGCCTCGTTAATAAAACAAGTAATGTATAGAAAATAAGAAAAACTATACAAAATAGTAGGATACTTACAGTGGAGCAAGGAAAAACTCACACTAGATGGACCATTGGGTCCCCGGCAACGGTGCCAAAAATGGCTTGCGCCCTTGGATTGTATTTCCAATATTATTTCCCTAAGCGTAGGGTTTAGGCCGGCAATAGCATCAAAACCGGTAAAACCGGGTCGAATCTACAAAGACCGAACGCACCCTGCGTGAGAGTTGTCTTGCAAGTGTAGGTTTTCAGCCTTGAAGTGGCAAACTTAGTTTCTGATTTGATTGCTGAAATTCTCTTAACTTTAAGAACGACTCAGAAGATTAAAAAAGACTAATTAAACTAAGGCAAAGTCTATGGGATTTTAACAACCATAACTTTGGCTAATTCGTTCCTCTCTTGTTGAGAGTAGGATTCTTGTAATTATTTGGCAAACATCTAGGTTGACATCGCTCCAAGCATCACATGTGAAAATGAGAATCAACCCTTAACTACGAGAGATCAAAAAGATTAACAAACCTAGACTTTGGTACATAAAATCGATTCTAACTCTTTGAACAAGAAATGATGTTTGATAAAGTTTAGGGTTCTTGAGCCAATTAGACAAACTTTTAGATTGACATCGCCCAAAGCGTCACTCGTACCTAGGTGAATTAACCCTCTGCCATGAGAGATCAATGAGATTAACAAACCCAAATTTTGATACATAAAGATGAACCCGTGACTTTATTAAACAAGAAGTGTTTGCAATTTGGCGAGAAGAACGAATTAAACCTAAGTCATGGAGTGCTAATGACCCCATGACCGAGCCTATTTAGACTACTCAAACATAGGAATAAAAGACATAACTTGAAACGTAAAAGAAATGAAGAACATGATTTTACGGAAATAAATTTGATATATATGAAGATCTAAGGATTCCAAGAACTATTAAAGCATAAGAAATTAAACGAAACACGAAACCTACGTGAGTTTTCTAGAGGGAGAGAGCTTTAAAATCCTCTCCCATGGCGGAGAGAGGTGAGAGCCAAAAACTAGCTAAAGAAGTAAAATAAAATATTAGAGAAAGAGAGAAGAGAGAGCCCCATATAGTCTTCCACTTCTCTCTCTTACAAATATCCAATAAAGCTCTCACAAGAGCACAAAGTTTCCATTAATAGAAAGTACAAAAAATGCTTGAAAAATGCTCCACGGATTGATGTGGATCGATCCACTATGGGACTGCATCAATCTAGAATGCTCTGGTGGACTTTTGGACTTAAGTGGATGATCCACTATTGGACTGGATCGATCCACTATTGGTTGATGAAGAGTTAGGCTTGAGTGGATCAATCCACTCTTGTACTGGATCAATCTAGAATTGACTGTTGGGATTTTTGACATGAGTGGATTGATCCACTCCTCCCTATGGATTGATCCAAATGTGCCTCATTATGAATTGACTTCTTTCGGTCACTCCTATCGCCTTGCGTGCCTCTGGATCTCTTCGAAAGCATTTGAATACTTCGTGTGGCCTTCGGGGGAGGTGACTTTTGGTCGCGTGGGTGCTTAATCACTCCCGAATTCACCGGGAGTCCATGTGAGCATGCGGCACAGCTTCCAAGCTATTGACTTGACTTTGTGACTTTTCGACTTCCCGGGCCCTAGCCAAATCATCATTTCTTGGCTCTTGAGACCCGGAGTTGGCGTGCCATGGGGGCACGTGGCCCTCGGTAACTTGGGATGGTTCCCAATGCTCTCAAAACGCACTTATTTGCGTGTTTAACGGTAACATAACAAAAATAACACTACGCGCATATCAAACATTTAAGGCGCGAAATCGCGTGTGTGTGAGAGAAAAATGAGCTAGATAAGCCTTGGATATCTACAATATTGGGGACTTATCAGTATGTGCCAAAAGATGGAGCGGGGAGGAGAAGGTGATAGTGATAGTATGTGGAATACAATGGCTGACGGGATTAGAAGAATATCAAAAGAAGTTATTGGGGAGTCAAAGGGGAAAGGACCAAGCTCTAAAGAGACATGGTGGTGGAACGACGAGGTTCAAACCATGGTGAAAGCCAAGAAGGATTGCTCTAAAAAGTGGCAAAAGGACTGGAATGTGAAAAATTTTCAGAGGTACAAGCAGGCTAATAGGGAAGCTAAGAAGGCTGTTAGTGAGGCTAAGTTGAGAGCCTACGATGATTTTTATGGTAGACTTGATAGTAAGGATGGACAAAAGAATATATATAAACTCGCCAAGCTAAGAGAAAGGAAAGATGAGGAGATCAAGGATAGATGGAAGATGTATTTTGAGAAGTTGTTAAATGAGAAACATGAAGGAAGCTTTGGTAAGGAGGAAGTTGATGTCTCTAGCGAGAAAATAGAATACGAGTTCTATCAGAGGATACAAAAGTTCGAAGTGGCCAAGGCTTTGAAGAGGATGAAACCGGGTAAGGCCTTAGGACCAGATGGTATCCCCATTGAAGTGTGGAGAAGCCTAGGTGACTTGGGGGTGACTTGGTTGACAAAATTGTTCAACAAGATTATTTTATCTAGGAGGATGCCCGACCTTTTCGCGTAGGATTGCACCAAGGGTCAGCCTTAAGCCCGTACCTTTTCGCGTTAGTTATGGATGAATTGACTAGGCAGATTCAGGAGAATATCCCATGGTGTATGTTGTTTGTAGATGATAATTTCCTTGTAGATGAAACGACTAGTGGTGTTAATACTAAATTAGAAATTTGGTGGGAAGCATTAGAGTCTAAGGGCTTTTGGCTAAATAGGAGTAAAACTGAGTATATGGTCTGCAAGTTTAGTGATACCAGAAGTGCGTATGAGGAAAGAGTGATGATCTAAAATCAGGAGATACCAAAGAGGGACCATTTTAGGTATTTAGGCTCTATTATTAGTCAAGATGGAGAGATTGCAGATGATGTGACTCATAGGATCCAAGTGGGTGGCTCAAGTGGAGAAGCGCTACTTGTGTATTGTGAAACAAGAGGGTACCAAAACAATTGAAGGAAAATTTTATAGAACTGCCATAAGACCAGCGATGCTTTACGGGACAAAATGCTGGCCTATTAAGAAGCAGCAAGTGAACAAGATAAATGTAGCGGAAATGAGAATATTGAGGTGGATGTGTGGTGAGACTAGACAACATAGGATTAGAAATGAAACAGTTCGTGAGATGGTAGGTGTAGCACCTATAGAGGAGAAGTTAAGGGAAAATAGGCTAAGGTGGTTTGGGCATGTCTAGCGTAGGCCAGCGGATGCAGTAGTTAAAAGAGTGGATATGATAGCTTTTGGTAGAAACGAACATGGGAGGGGAAGACCCAAATTGACATTAGATGCGGTAGTACGCAAAGATCTGAGTATACTAGGTTTAAGCATTGAAACAGCACTTGACAATGCTCAATGGAGAAAAAGGATTCATGTAGCTGACCCCAATTGATTGGGACATAAGGCTAGGTTTGGTAACTCTACTAATGTATATCGAATGACCAAAAAAAAAAAAATCTCACTAACCATAACTAACAATGCTGACTTTCATTGAGAGGGAAAAAAACCCAGATTGCCGCCTATAATAGGCCGCTCCGCATATAAGAAAATGAGAAAAATTGAACAACCATAATTTGTTTTAATTTGTTGTTAGATTACACGTAGTAATTTTATGTCAGTTGTTGGTTGAACACATAGTCCTATTCTTTGAACAGAACACCAAACAATCCTGATTATTCACAATTTATCACTTACAAAATGAACATTCAGAACTGTGAAGTAATTAAACGTATTTAAATTGCTTATTGTGGACGGCCCACTGGAAAAGGTTCGATTTCGTTTGAAAAGATTGTGATTGTTAGAGTCGCCAACCGGATTTGAGGTCTGAACCCGAGAAACCGATTAAAATGACTCATTTGCCCATTGAAAAAGATTTTACTGATCATGGCGGAACCAAAGATTTCTCAGATTCGGGGGTTTGGTTACGAGAGGGGAAGGGTTTTACGGCACCCCTCTCGCCCGGTCCATGAACCGATCTCTACTCGATATTTTGTGGGATTCTAAAAATGTTTGAAATTTAATTCTAATCATGAAAATGGGAATCGGGGATGGGAATCACGAGAATAATAAGAAAATACAAAATGCAAATCTAGCATGGATGCTTGTGCGAGTGGTTTACATGGAGATGATGAAAACAATAAACGAAACTACTTCAAATATTTACAGAAATAAACCTCAACAGGAACTGTACAACAACTCAAGAAGTTATGAACATGAGGATTACTAAACTGACTTGTAATCTGGATCCCAGAATAGGGATTGAGCGCTCAAAAGTGATAGCTTGAGCGCTCAACCTTCCAAACCAGTTTGAGCGCTCAAGGCTCATGGATTGAGCGCTCAAACCAGTTTCTGACTTCTGTGAATTCAAGCCCTTTCACAGCCTGTTTTCTCATTCTTTGCAAGATCAAGCACTAATAAAAACATTTTTCACGGCGAATTAAGTGAAAGCAGGTCACTTGATCTCTTAAAGAACAAACAAAAGAAGAGGATCACCACAAGTTCATGAAGGAAATGCTTAAGAGTGAGAGAAAAGGAAGGATTCAGATCATAAGCACAGTAATAATAATAACTCACACACACCTCCCAGTCAATTTCCAGCAACACTTTACAAGAGCAAAGCACAAGTATCAAATTGCTCAAGAACAGCTTGAGCGCTCAGGTTCATAACCTTGAGCGCTCAAGCCATAATCTGGCTTTCTGGTTTTTGACCTTCAAGCAAGCTTTTGATACTTCATAATGATCATAAACACATAAACTGAAGATTTATGAAACTGGACAACCACTGCTTTGCACTCAAATACAAGATTTTCAAAGGTTTTGATGCTTGATCATCATAAAATAGTTAATCTACACTCATGCAAATTATTTTGAAGTAGAAATAAGCTGTCTTGAGAGCTAAATGAGCATATCTAACTGTTTAATGATGATCAAAACCAAGAGAAAGCACAAAAATTAGCAATACAAAAACTGTTCAGAACTGAGTTTGAGAGCTCAAAGCCTTGGGCTTGAGCACTCAACCTCTATTAAAACTGCAGATTTTGAAGTGCTTTGTTTAGTTATTTGAGACCCTGTAAGCCCAATACAAGTACAGAAAACTTGCTTAGACCTACTAGTCTTCCTCAGAAAGACCAAAAAAGTGTGATTTTCCCATGTTCAACTACCTTTTTCACTTGTTTGAAGGCTTGAACTTGATTGTGGGTTTGGGAGTGGACAATAGTGGGTGTTTTGGTTAGTATTCTGGATGGGTGGTGCAATGTGAGAGGTTGATTGATGATCAAAGATCAAATCTTAGGCTTGGCAGATGGTTTTGCAAATGGTTTAGATGGAATGTAAGTGGTTTTTGTAGAGAGAGAGAGAATAATGGACGATTTCTAGATAAATTGAGGGTTGGAGTGTAAAGTTTTGGTAACCTCCAAAACCAGGGGTAATGGCTGGTTTTTATAGGAAGTGAGTGGGAGGGAAGAGAGGAGAGAGAGAGAGAGTGGGTTTTGTATTTGAAAATGGGGTTAGGAGTAGTTTTAGGTGTAGTTTTAGGGTAATGTAGGAGTGTATTGTACGTATTAGCATCGTAGAGGATCATCCCAGACGCTCCCATGCAGAAAATCTCATGATAAGATACTCTGCAGATTCCTGACTGAGATCAGAGTTGAGCGCTCAAAGCCTTTGAGCGCTCAAGGTGCTTCTCAGGGGTTTGAGCGCTCAAGGCCTCAAGCTTGAGCGCTCAAGGATCTTGGTGGCAGATTGATGGTTTGGCTTGGTTTGATGATGCTTGGGTTGGTTTGGGTTGTTTGGTTAATTTTAATCAAATTCAAGCCATTTTCACAAGTTTCGGGTAGTCACGATTGGTCCGTTTCATCATTGGGAATGCTCGAGCACATCCTGGGTTCAAAATCGGGGTGTCTACACTTATAACTTTTAATATGGATCTAAAAAAACATGCAATATGAATCTTGTTTGATAGATCTCAATTAGTGAGTTAATTAGGCATCCTATACAAAAAAGATCATTATGATTCCATCCTAAGAGATTTGAATACTTATGATTCCGTCCTGAAATTTAAATAAACCCCAAACTACCCTTTCTCTCTCCTAATTATCCTACTATTTCTCTCTCTTAGTGTTTTTCTAATTTATCTCAATCACTATCTCCTATCTTTTTAAATCTTTCACTTCCCTAATCTTCTCTCCTACTCTCACCTAAAATACCAAAACAAAATAAAAAAATAAAAAAGCTTTCCTGTGACATGAAAAATTCTTATGACAATGAACACAAAAAAACATGATAAGTTATTGAACAATCTTAGACTATGTTAAAAATATGATAAATTAACTAATTAACCATCTTAGACTACGTAAAAAAATGATAAATTAAAGATGATAAATTAACCTATACTTGATCTAATGAACCATCTTTTAAAATATGTAAAAAAAAAATGATAAATTAAAGAACTATCTTAGACTATGTAAAAAACATGATAAATTAAGAACAATTTTCACCGTACGAATCACCTATACATGGTAAATTAATGAATCATCTTAGACTATGTAAAAAAATGATAAATTAAAGAACCATGTTAGACCACGTAAAAAACATGATAAATTAAAAATGATAAATACAGAAAACATGATAAATTAATGAACCATGTCCACTATACCAATCACCTACCATCATAGAAAATACATTACGGACCATGAAACATGGTGAATCAACTAACATGGTAAAACAATTAACCATGAAACTTGGAAGTTGCAAAAATTATGAAGATCACGAACAATTAAATCAGAAAAATAATACCGCTGTACAACAAACATCATAGTCAAGTGAATCAAACCAATGAGTCACCAACCACCATCGTGGTTGCCGTCAAGATTGATTTTTCCGTTGTCGGATTCGTTCTTTTGAAGGGTTGCTCGTTGGATTTTCGTCGCCTTGCCCACTGATTACCAGATACATCATAGCAAAGGATCGATTGGAGAAGACGACGACAACCGGATGTGAGGCAGCAACCGACGATGATTGGAGTTCAGGCAGCCAATCTGGAGAAAAGAAACGACGTTGTCGCGGGGGAAGTATTCGAAACAAGCAACTGGATCTGATATGAGAGGGATGAAAGAGGGAAACGGGTGGGAAGGAGAGGAAATAAAGGAGAATAGGAGGGAAAGAGGCTGGTCGACGCCTGCTGCCGATTAAGACGGTGTAAGGGGTGGGGGTAAGGCTAGGGTTTCATGGTCTGCACGAACAATAATGGGAAATGATGACTAAATAAGGAAATTATTGATTAGATAATTAAGGGAAATGATGATTACCCCAGACTGGTTTTATTAGTGGAATATTTTGAGTGATTATTTCCTATTTGAATTGATTATTCATTACTGGTAGTAATTATCTCTTCTAAAATACATACTAGGGGCACAATGGTCCAATTTCAATTTACAGGATGGAATCATAATGATTCAAATCCACTAGGGTAGAATCATAATGGAAATATTAGTTTAGGATGGCAAATTAAAAGTCTCTTTATTTTATAAAGTTTCAAAACAATGATCAATACTATAATTGGAAGTATATAGACAATTTACAAATACTTAGATATTAATGTGATCAAAAGAGTACTTTTTGAGGGTAAAACTTCAAATTCAATGTATTTTGATGGTTGTTTTTGGAAAGGAGACACTTATTTTGGGACATCCCAAAATAGAATAATGGACACTTAAAATGAGACAGAGACAGTAATACATAAGGTCAAAATAAGGTACATACCTTAATGACAAATATTAGAAAAATGGAGATGAAAATCCTGACTATTCAATCGTTATCATGCAACTTCTCTTAGAATGACAATTAACCCTTTTTTTTTTAACGGAAAAAATATTATTAATGACAATTAACCCTTATCTCCATTAACTATTCGCCATGTAATTTCCTTAAAAGAAAAGGTGTCTTTATGCTCCATTTTGATCTTGCTTGGCTCAAAATATGAATTTTTTCAAGAATAACTGTTATATTTTTTGTATTTTGAAGTCGCATTATAGTATTATACACACTAGCATATTGATGTTTTTAATTATATAATTCGTTCATAGAACTATTAGGGTTAAATTAATTCTTGAACACCCTGTTAAACAATTCCTGAAGTCGCTACTGAATTGGGCTAGTGCAGAACAGGTTGTTTCTAAGCCAGAGCTGGCCGAAGTCAACGCTATATAATTTGTACCTCTGCTCTTCCTAGCAATCAACTTCTAGAGTTTTAGATCTGAACATCCTAATGAGATAGGTTCTAAGTAGGGCTGTAAAAGAACCAAGTCGTTCGTGAACTATTTGAGGATTGACTTGGTAAAAGCTCGTTCGATTTTGATTTAGATATTAAACAAGCTGAACTCACTACACCAAAAAAGGCCTATAGTGAGGATATAGTTTCCTCGCCAAAGCACCAAATTTCCTCGCTAAAGGAATCGGCGGCGAAAATTTCTCACCAAGTTTCCTCACCAAAAGGTCGTCGCAAAAGGTATTCTAGAGAGGAAAAATAGATTTCCTCGCCTATTCTGCCAATTGGCGAGGAAATTTTTCCTCGCCTATTCAGAGCAATTGGGGAGGAATTTTTTTCTCTCCTATTTCGGCCAATTGGCTAGGAAATTGTGTTTTCCTCGTCTATTCTGAACAATTGGCAATGAAATATTTCCTCGTCTATTCTGGCCAAATGGCGAGGATATTTTTCCTCACTAAAATTCCAGTAACGAAAAAAAGAAGAAGAAAACGAAATTCAATTCCCAGCTTCTCCACCTCCGCTGGGATTCGAACCAACGACCTCCTCTCTACCAACACGCGACCCATCAACCACACTAGCTTCCTTTCCAATGCAAAGTGGTACAACTTTTAATATATAAACCTTTCGTAGTTCTTTTCACCTTATTATTTTTTAAAAATATTTTTGTCTAATTTTAGTCTCTTTGTAGTGTTCCTTTAAACTTGTTTCTTAAATCTTTTAATGTTATTTGTTTTACTGAAGTTTTTATTTTAATAATTTAATATTTTTCTATACCCTTTTATAAGTCTTCATACCTTTCTAATTTAATATTTTTGTTTATAATTTAACATTTGTGACAATTTAATATTTTTCTATGACCCTTTTATATGTTTTTCTAATTTGAACCACGGGAAGGAATCAAATCTTAGTGTTTTTGGCGAGGAAACATTTATTAACTCACTAAATCTTAGCTTTTTGGCGAGGAAAGATAATTTTTTTCTCCAAATGGGTGCCCTTTTGGTGAGGAAGTATTCATTTCCTCGCCAAATCTTTGCTTTTTGATGAGAAAAAATAATTTCTTCACCAATCTTAGCTTTTTGGCGAGGAAATATAATTTCGTAGCCGAATGGGTGCCCTTTAGTGAGGAAACGACATTTCCTCGCCAATCTTAGCTTTTTGCCGAGGAAAGATAATTTTGTCATCAAAGGGGCGCTCTTTGATGAGGAAAGGTAATTTCGTCGCCAATCTTAGCTTTTTGGCGAGGAAAGTTAATTTTGTCGCCAAATGGGTTCCCTTTAGCGAAGAAATTCCTTGCCAAATCTTTGCTAGGCGAGGAAATATAATTTCGTCGACATAGAGTACTCTTTGCCAACAAAATCGATTTCCTCGCCATAAAGACCCATTTGGCAAGGAAATTCAAATTTCCTCGCCATAGGTAGTTTTTGTTGTTGTGGCTTGAACCTCAATTTTAAGCTCGTTCAATAAACTAGCTAAATTTGAATCCGACAATATTCAACTCGGTTAAGCTGGCGAACTTGGAGTATGTATGCACATCTCATAATAATTTCATATATGACCTTCAATATATACAAACTATCACATGTGCATAATGAAAATTTTATCACTTGTACATTTATATACTTATAAAAGTACTATAAACTACAATTTTAATCAAAGGGAAAGAATGATCAGTAAAATAAGAATAAACTACAATTTCTGGCTAGCTTCTTCTTAATTTTAATTTTTTTAATCTATCTATTAGTTTCGAAGAGGTGCATGGAAACATTACAAAGATTTGGTTGAAAGTTATAACGACATTGATTAAAGACCAAAAATAAATAAATTCAAAAAAATCTTTTTAAAAAAGAGATTCCAAACAATGCCTAGCAATGTTCAAGAATAGTCTTTTGGTCTATATGGATTTCACCATTTATAAACATATTTATGATAGGGGCCTGTTCTGGTGACACAACATTTGACACAACAATAATCGGAGCCCCACGCTAATAATCAAAGTTGTTCAATTTTGTTTAAAGCATATTTTTAAGAGTATGTCTAAAAAACTAACTCATTCTGATATTGGTAAGGACTTGATCGGCATGATCGATTCACTTAGTTGTTATCCTGTCAAATTTAGGGACAAATGCCGATCAAACCCTTACCGCTTTCTGAATGAGTTGATTTTTTTAGGTATCTCTTAAAAACATGTTTTAAACTAATTGAACGGCTCCAATCATTTGCATAAGGCTCCAAAATAAATGTTCTACACTTAGTGTGTCAAATGTTGTATCAATGGAACTGGCCCCTATGTAATAGTAATAATTTGAAGGAAAACTTCTAAAAAAAACTCACAAGTGTATAGGTTTAAGGACATCTTAATAAAGACGTACAAACAAAGTCGCTCGAAAGGGTATATTAATCCAAACCCTTGCATGTGATTCAAATCATACATGTTTATAACAATCATATATTTCAATTTGGTGCAAATCATACAAGGGGTTGCAATCAAAACTACGAGACAAGACAAATCAAAACGTGAAAAATCTAACGATGCTTGTTTAGAGGTGTTGACAAATCGAAGAATCGAGAAAGCCAATATGCTTATTCAAAGAATTATCATATTTCGTATGTCATGACGTAGAGAAAATGAATCTTGTAATAGCACGCACCGAACAATCGAGGTGGCGATGTCATACAATCCAACCAATTATTATTTGGTTATATGACCAAATTAGCATAAGGAATTACAAATCAAATTTTCCTTCTTCAAAAGAATTGACCAGAAGTTATGAATTGGTATTATCCTTCATCACATGATCATTCAATTACCCCAACAAATTTGTAATTTATAATTGATCAGACTAATATTTCTTAGGTTTAATGGGATGGTTCCAGAGGCCCCGTCTTGTTAATTACTAACCCAAATATTTTGGGTTCGTATTATATATATGGTTTGGATTCTACAGGACCCACCTCATTATATTTATTCAAACGACATGGGTTATAAATACTTTAACATATAAAATTTGATTCTCCATATTTTGGGCCCCACAAGATAATAACGAAGAACACATATATTTGCAATGCGAGCTCATAACTTCCACTTTTAAATATATTTCAAGCTTTTCTACGAAGATTTTGTAATGAGTTTGTTTTATGAATTTATTTATAAACTTTGTGGTCCAACTTATGATTTTTATTTTTGCGGCTAAGCAAAGTGACATTCTGAATAACTTATTTCTTAGGCCACATTTTGCCGATATGGTTTAAATCGTTCATATATATATAGGACATTTGTTTTGGTGGGTACTCACTGAAGCATTTCTCAAAATAGTTAAGTGGTGATTCTAAGCAAACCTCCCTTGTAATTGTACTACTCTCTGTAATATAGAGGATAGTACAATCACATACTGATGTAAAATCGAAGTTTGTGTAAGCATAATCTAGACGTTTGGTTTCTTTAGATTGAACAAGTTTTATCAAATTAGAATATAAGTATCTAGAGATATCATAGGAAATTTTGAAAGATTTTAATCCAGTAGGTCAAGACTTCAAGTTACCTAAGATTGAAATAAGTTTTGAAATATTACCAATGCATTGGCCTGGTGATTAATTGAGATGCCACTGAAGTACTGAACAAACATGGTGTCCAAGTTCAAATCTTGGCACTGTCGTGAATCACAACTTCCATTTCTGATTTCTTTTAACGGATTGCATATTTGCACCAAGAAAGCAAACATATTGATTGCCCAATATGTACATATAATATATATATACATGTGCATATATATATATATATATATATATATATATATATATATATATATATATATATATATATATACACACACACACACACACATTATATGTTTAATATTTACATATTAAAAGTAATCTACAAAATTAGAAATTTAATAATCTACTAGAGTCAGTTAAACATGTTTAGGAATTAAAATAATTCAAATTTTTATTTAAAAAAAATGGATTATTACAACCTACCCCCTTACAGAAAATTTCGTCTCGAAATTTTGGCATACCATCAGATGGAAACAGATGTGGATAATTTGCTCGGATCATGTCCTCGCATTCCCACGTAGATTCCTCGATCCCTCGGTGTCTTATGCTTTTCTCTCCGCAATCTTGTGCTTTTCTCTCCGCAATCTTGGATCTCCACGGCTTGCTCCTCGAATGTTGTATCCTCATCCAATGTGACCTCCTCCCAATTGATTATGTCCTTGCCTTGAATTTGGACATTCGGAAGAAAGGTGTAGTACTATTCATCCCGCGTAGGTTTTGTTTTTGTTCGCGTTACAACTCTTTGTAATTCTCGTCCGGACAGTCGGCCAGGGTTAATACGCCCGTGGGACCACTTTTCTACCATCTCTCCTAAAACCAATTGGTGTTAGAAAGGGTTAAGTCTTTTGTGGCATTCGACATCGCACTCGTAAGTTTGTTTTTAGAGCGGTTGTAGGGAGTGGCATTATGTAACCAAATCCATGGGGGCACTCCGGTTTCAACAATCTCTTCCTCACGATGACGCTCCCACGATTCGAACCCATGACCTCCTAGCTCTGATACCACTTGTCAGACCGCTTTTCCACCATCTCCCCTACAACCAATTGGTGTTAGGAAAGGCTTCAATTAAGTCTTTTATGGCATTTGACATCGCAGTCACAAGTCTGTTTTTAGAGCGGTCGCATGGAGTGGCATTTTGTAACCAAATCCATGGGGGCACTCCGGGCCCAAGAACGCGTTAGGGAATTCGTTTTTCTCTTTGGGTTCCACCCAGGGTTTGATCTCCCTTTTGTGTTCTGCCTATGAATTTGTCCCTAGATATCTGTTTGGTGTTGCACATTGAGTTATGGGTATATTTGGCTTGTTGTATTCTCTCTGTTTGTAGTGAATCCTCTCATTAGAGTATTTAATTTGTACTTAAGCGGGACCACGTAAATCTTTGTGTTTCGTTTTCCCTTGTTGGTTTGTTTTATGTTTTCATACTTCATGTTAGGCACAACAAATTGATATCAGAGCACTGGATTTTCAATCTGAGACTTTTGTCTTCCATTGTACATGTGACTTGTTTCAGTAATCATTCTCCGATTACAATATGTCGGCTCGTTTCGAGGTTTGATGGGTAAAACACTAGCTTCAATTTGTGAAGTATCAAGATGAAGGCTTAATTTGCTAGTACAACAAGGAATACACAAGGCTTTGTTGAGAAAGACCAAGAAGCCTGCTGATATGCATGCATGATAGTGTTTTCAAGGATCTCGATGTGAAGACGCTTAGTTCGATTCAATTGTGTTTAGTCGATGATGTGCTTCGTGAGGTCGGGGAGGAGGATTCGACTACCGGCTTATAAATATGCCATGTGCCCTATTCTTAAATGCATCTTTGGACCTACACTGAGTACGCCGTGATGTGCGGGGCACATCGGCTCCCACTAGTTTGTTCAAAAAATATGCTATAAAAAAAAAATTTGACGAAACATGGTTAGATTATACAAAAAAAAAAATTAACGAAACTTGGAGATGTTTCGGCACGGGCGCGACACGGAATAGCACGATTAAAAAGGGCATGACACGATGCGACATGATTTAGTAAACGGGCCAGTATGACACAGCACGATTAAGAAACAGCACAACCACGATTTAGTAAATGGGTCGGCACGGTTGGCACGAAGCTAAATAGGCCAAGTCAGCATGGCACTGCCCATTTGACACCTCTAATCCTGCATATCAGTAGGCTTCTTCGACTTTCCCAACAAAGCCTAGTGTTTTCCTTGTTGCACCAGCAAACCTTCATCTTGATACACCATAAACTGAAAGAAGTGCTATGCCCATCAAACTTCTCAATTTTGAAATGAGTTGTGAACGAGATGAATACTGAAAACGCAGCAGAAAATCAAAGACTCGGATTAAAAACCTTAAGCTTTGATACCAATTTGTTGTGTGAAACTCGAACTATCTATATAACAAAACAGCATTATTTGTCAATAAAATATTCCCTTTCTACCCAATCTCAGCCTTCCATTCCTTCAAATCCAACGGCCTAAATATATCACTCTCACAAACTAACTTTTGAGTGGCATTCCTGTAAATAACTCGCATGTTTAGGGCTGATTGGTTGCCCATTTTCCACCCTGGGATCCCTCTCTCTTCCAGAACACGCTGCTCTCCTCTCTCTCTGCCTGACCCCTCTCGACTCCACCCTTCTCTCTCTCTCTCTCAAATTTCAAATTTGGGGAAGTTTCTATCCCCTCTATCCCTCTCTCTCTCCGACTTCTCTCGAACATGGCATCACTTCTTCCATGATTGTGGAGGAAAAAGCTTGCAGGGGAAGCCCTAATATATTCTGAACAGTTAAGCCCTTCTTCCATGTGGAGGAAAAACTTAACGGTACATATATCCTCTTTCTTTTGATTTTTTGTGCTGATTGAAGTCTGCCATTTCGATTTACTCTCTATATTCTGATTGAAATCTTGAAGGTCAATGGAGCAACTACCGATCTTGGTTTGCTTTGATTTGTTACACTTATCGCCAAAAACGGTAAGCCCTTTCTTTCTTACAAAAATCAGTTTTGTTTGTTTCATTTCATTTTTTTTTTTTTTTTTGCTTGGTTTGCTTTGATTTGTTATGCTTCACTCTTAATCTAGGATTATTACCAGCTCACCGCAATGTCTTCCTATCAAGATTCTCTCAAGGTTATTGAGGCCAATTTCATCGTCCCAATATACTGTGCGTTTATTATATCTCCAGTTGATTTCTTCTTTTGATTTTTTTTTGGGTCATGGGTTCATTTAATCTAACTGATAATTTGTGAAAATTCAAGTCTATGTCATGTGGGTTGATAATCTGTTTGTCGTTCTTAATTATTGCCAGCTCCCATTTCTACTTGCATTTAATGTGTTCGATGAAATGTGCGAGAGACTCAAGTATGCATATCCCATCTTGCAGCTTCTCTGTGAGTGAAATGAAAAGGATGATAGAGTGTGAGGAAGAAAGGGTTTCAGAGGCTCAAACTTGCAGAATCCGTCCCTCACTTTAAGCCGATTTCTACAAAATCTTAGAAAAATGAGGTACGTTAAATCATTCTTTTTCTACAAGTTGGCTGTCATTGTGCCTTATTCTACCCATTTGGGTTCTTGGTTTGTTTCATAGATTGTTCACATCTCATTTTCCTTTCATTAAATTCCGTATGTTTGTTAAGAGATTATGATATGATGGTGACTTGAATCATTGTATTAAAGCCCAATTCAACAGATGCCGGAGGAAAATTAGTTTGAATGATTGTTTCAGTTCCATTTTGGTTAGTAAAGCATGAGATTTGAAACTCTTTTGTTTATTTAGTTTGCATTTACTCTTTTAAAAGAATCAAGGACTTGGTTGTAAGTGGGGAGTTAGAGCACCAGGATTATGGTTTCATTTTCTTTTTACCATAATCGAGTTATTGTTTGGAAAGTCTCTATTATTTTGATCTCTAAGTTATTTTCCTGTGTTTTTGTTAATGTTAGTCCCACTATTCTCAATTGCAGCATAATTGGTTCTTCGGTGCTCAGAGATATGAAAGGATTTAAAAAAGTTGCACACGTTTAGTTTAGTCTTGATGATGTCATCAAGTGTAGTGAGTGGAGAGAGATAGAGAGAGAAATGAGGGAAATGATGATGTCATCAAAACTAAAACTAAAACTAAAACTAAACTGGGAAGCGAATAGGGCCACTAAATTTTTCCGTTACTTTAATAAGAGCATTGATTATATCTTCTTTGAATTGTTTGAATTTAATACTGTTTTTTACTGAGTGTTTGAATTTGAATTGTTTGAATTCAATACTGTCATGAAGAAGAGGACATGCCATTGTTATGGTTTCATTTTCTTTTTACCATAATCGAGTTACTGTTTGGAAAATCTCTATTATTTTGATCGCCAGCCCGTGGATTATAGCATTCAGTTTTGGAGCTTTACCAAAAGAATTTGAAACAACTATTTATAGGAGTGATCTGAAGAGGCATATATGTTTATTTATAGTAGTACATTTTTAGAGAATTCATTCTCATAACTTCCTACTTGGCAGCTCCAGTGGCGTCCCAACTCCCAAGTTACCCTTGCTTCACTTAATATTTTGTTTCACGAAGTCTGTAAGTTTCTTTTGCTAATTTGATATATTTGTTTTTGTCTATAGATGAAGTGGGAGTAACGAGGTGTGGACGGTCGGCCTGCACGCGCTCGGAAATGGGTTTTTCGAAACGGTTCGAAAAACAAAAGATTTTAGAGTCGCCACCCGGGTTTTGAGAAAGCAGTTTGGGACCCGAGAAACCAATTCGAAAATGATGATTTGAGAGAATGACTTATAAAACCAATTGAAAACCAGAGATTCGTTTTGGATCCGGGAGCCAGGTTACGAACAGGGAAGGGTTTTAATGCACCCCGTTCGCCCGATTAAAAATCGGTCTTTACTAAACATTTGTGGGATTTTATTAGAAAACAATTTTATTGCTGAACATTAACAGATAAACATTTAAATTAAACACAGCACATGATAATAACGAGAAAAACAAATGACTAGTATGTAATTGACAGAAATCAAACGAAAATCCAAACTTCAAACTGTTCCTGCAGGGGGAATGTTCAAATTTCACATTTTATCAGAAAAGTGTACCGTGCGGCACAATGGATGTACCGTACGGTATAAATGATGGGCCGTGCGGTACTGTTCTTCAAATTAACGGTCAAATTTTCAAATGAGTACCGTACGGCACTCAAAATGTACCGTGCGGCACAGTAAGAGTGCCGTGCGGCACACTTGGCTGCAAAACAGTTTGAAACTTTGGCTTTTCGAAATGATTGATCAGAGGCACATACAAAGTATGAAATGCATTCAAAATGAACTACTATAAAGGGAGAAAGCAGTGTATTGAGTATGGGATGTCCCTCCTCGTTGGATCGCTCCGTACGAGGCGATGTTTTCACCGTACGACGCGACCGAGAGGTGTGAAATGAAACTGGACTTGCTGTAATTTGGGCATACCAAGCATGGAAATGATACAAGGAATCATTCCACCCTTGGTACCCCTCCCCTCAGGGTACCAAATTCAAGGAATTTGGCGAAACGGGTTTATACCTTCGGTTTCGAACTCTCGGATTGGGCGTCGGATTGAACTTCCGAATGCTGCTTGAACCTTCTCTGGACCTCACTTTCACTCTAGTATAGTGGTAAGAGGGATTGAAGGCTTAAACTTTGGTTAATTTGGAATGGTTAACTCACGGCTTTGGAGCCAAAAACAGGGGATGGGTCTCTACTTTGGGTTTTGGTTTTGGCAGAGAGAGTAATGCTGATTTCTGTATAGTAGAGGTGATGACTCAGAAAAGTTTAGCAATGGAAAATGGTATTCAAGGATAGAATTTCGTGGTCTTTTCTTACACAGAAATCGTATGGGGTCCGGGGGTCCTTTTCCCATTGGGTTCGAACGGTTTATATAGAGGGTGAGGGAGCCGAATGTAGTCTCCAACCCTTTCTTGATTCTTGCTCATGGAGACAATGGCAGGGGGAGTAGCATATTCCTTTCGGCCATGATCTCCCCTTTCGGCCACGACCAGCAGGGCGGGGGAACCAATCTCGTCAACGTTTTCGTCTGCTGGGAATTCGCAAAAACTGGGAACCCGTAAACAGTATCGTACGGTACACAAACTGTGCCGTGCGACACAACTTGTGTACCGTGCGGCACAACTGGCCGTCAAAATTCAACAATCTGCTGTACGTGACTCTGGCTGTCCCGTGCGTTGAGAGATGAGTACCGTGTGGTACTGTTGACTGAGTTGACTTGGAGAATTTCAATCCGAGAGTTCCTCCGGGTGTTTCCGTTCATCATTGGGGATTAAAATGTACGTGAACGTTCATTTTGGGGTGTCTACAGTTGCCCCTCTTTGACGAGACTTACAATCATTGTGTCATCGGAAGTCGCGTCAAAGATAGAAGACACCCCTCGATGTGGACGTCCTCGTACGAAAACAAACAAGTAATACATGATGCATGTGGTCGCGCTCATGAGAGCTGCCTACGTACCCCGTTGTAGGGATCAGACCAGCGTAGTTCATTGAGGCTTTAGAATGCAAGAGTCGATAGGAAACATACCTTGATCGGTTTGTAGGAATTGTCACTCTGCTTTTCAACGAGGAAAAAATGAATGATGTGCTATTGGTGCTGAAAACCTTTTGTTAATGCCGGAGGGGACTTACGAAACCATTTGTTGCTCATACAAGAAACCATTTGATGCTGAGGATATCTGTTGTTAATGCCGGAGAGGACTTACGAAACCATTTGTCGCTGACCCAAGAAACCATTTGATGCTGAGGATATCTGCTTAATGCCGGCGAGGACTTACGAAACCACGAAACCATCGGATGCTGACGCTGATCGAAATTGTTGTTGTAGATGCCGTTGAGGACTTACGAAACCATTCGATGTTTTGAAATAATTGTTGCTGATGCCGTAGAGGACTTACGAAACTGAGTGCCGATTAAAACTGCTGTTAATGCCGCTGAGGACTTTGCGAAACAGCTCCGATGGAAATCATCGGATGCTCGAAATTGTTGTTAATGCCGGAGAGGACTTACCAAACCATTTTGATGTTGGGGATATAACCGCCTGTTAATGCCGGGGAGGACTTACGAAACCCGTCTGAGTGCTTGATTGAAATCGTCGTCATAGATGCCT
This sequence comes from Vaccinium darrowii, assembly GCA_020921065.1. Taxonomy (NCBI): domain Eukaryota; kingdom Viridiplantae; phylum Streptophyta; class Magnoliopsida; order Ericales; family Ericaceae; genus Vaccinium; species Vaccinium darrowii. The sequence continues at coordinate 263,619 of CM037162.1, forward strand.
TTGAGGACTTACTAAACCGTATGTCGTGGTTGATGCCGTCGAGGTCTTACGTAACCAATTGGTGCTTGTCTCCTGTTGATGGAATTGATGAGTGCGCCCGAGGTCGACGCGTGGCAATATTGATGATTGGTCTGAGCGAGATCCTTGGCAATCTTGGCTTAGAAACTCTTTGGGGAGGTTGAATCTGGTGTAAAAACCATTAAGAACACAGATGTGTACCGTGCGGCATAAAAACTGTACCGTGCGGTTGAGATGGAGCACCGTGCGGTGAAACTGGCTAGAGGTGTGCCGTGCGGCACTCGAAGTGTATCGCACGGTAGAGAAACTGTGCCGTACGGCACAAGTGGCTATTAAAACCGCCCGAAACCGTTTCGTTTTCTCCCACTCTTTCAAACGCATTCAAAACACTTTTAGTCAGTTATTTCCGAGAGTGTGACATTCGAAAATCCTCATTTCCTTTAATCTTCTTCCTCTTCTTCAAATCTTCTTCAATCTTTTGGTTCATCAACATCCCCAAACCGAGTTTCTCCCGAAATCAAAATTTCTTGTCCGAGAAGCACCATTCATGGCTGATTCTGGTGACACACCAGTCGATCCTAACATGTCCACTACTGATTCGACGTCGGCGGTGCGTGGGGGCGGCGGTGCCACGTTCGGCAAGCCCGGTAGTGACCCATCCATGGGTATTCCGGCCGATGCTGATCCGGTTCAAGGGGCTTCCGACTCGGCATCGATCGGGGCCGAAACGGCATTACCCACACCAGAAACAGTACCGACGGGGCTGGGGGAGACTCACGCGGGTGAGACCCTAACTCCGATGGAGGTACGGGAGGCCGTGGGCGTTGGTGGTGCTGCAGTGGTGGGCGGCAGCGATGTTGGTGGTGATTTGGACACTGCACGGCACACTGACAGTGCCGTGCCTGATGTTGGGAGTGCCGCGGTCACAGATAGGAGCACCGTACGGGACGCTGAGGGCGCTGAGGGTGGTGACCCGAGTACTGTGGCTAGCCATGAGGGGCCGGAGGCCATGGATATTGATCCTTCAGGTACGGGCGCTTCTCCCTCGGTCATTGCTATGGGCTTTAGTGGTATTGATGTTGTTGTTAAGGATGTGGCTGGAGGTAGTAGTACTGAGAGTGAGGAGGTGCCGTTAGTGAGGCGCATAGCTCCGGGTCCGGCCGTTGCTATTGGTACCGCTAGAGTGCCAGAGGAGAGTGCTGAGAGAGAGACAGAGCCTTCAGAGCCTCCGTTGTTTACACCTGCTGTTGGTTCTTCCCGTGGGTCTGGTTTGACTTTGGCAAACACTTTGGAGGGGGCGAGAGATGAGGATATAGCAGCGACCTTGCAGGAGTTTCCCAGGTTTGAGAATGTCCTGGTTCAGGAGGGGATGGCATCCATTGTCAGGGATGCTGAGCAGGAGGAGAGGGAGAGAGAGGCTGATGTAGCTGCCGGGGAGGGGCGTGTGACTATAGTCCGGGAGGTTGAGCTGTCTTTGGACCACAGAGCTCCGTTTACACCGGCTACCTATGTGCCACGGGTGCACTTCTTTGTTCCTCAGGGGTGCGATACTTACACCCCTCTGCTGCCTACGTACCCAGATACGAGTGTGGTTCGAGACCGTTCGACCCACATTGCTTATAGGAATCCCTTGGTATGTATCCTCTGTTTATTCTTTCCTGTTTGTGCTTGTTCATTTGCTTTGCTTGTACATTCTTGCTAATAATACTAACTGAAATTATACCATGCCTTTGTTTAACAGACTCAGAGGTCCCTGGGTGGTTATGGAGGTTCTGCGCGTTCTTTGGAATACTACCGCGCGTTGCCGTCACGAGTGAGGGCTTTGGTTGATGGCTCTGGGTTCACCGTTTTTATCCGGCTTCTGACAGTGACTAGGACAGATCGCAAGTTGATACGAGCCCTGGTGGAGAGGTGGTGGGATACTACCAACACTTTCCACTTCAGATTCGGGGAGATGACGATCACTCCCCTTGACTTTGCTGCGATCACCGGTCTGAGAGTTGGAGGTGAGCCCATCCCGTTTGACTCAGAGCTATACTTGGACCCTGTTGCCGTTGAGCACTACCTGGGGAGGAGGCTTGGAGGTATTGAGCCTGGGGTGAGGTACACCATCTTGGTGGGTTTCTGGGACCACGAGCCAGGGTCAGAGGAGGAGGCTAGGCAGATGGCGAGAGCCTACTTGTTGTACCTCTTTGGTGCCTCCCTGTTTCCGAACAGGCAGGGCGTGGTGCACTTGGGTTGGTTGCCTGCACTGGAGAATCTGGAGACTGCTGGGAGGTTTGACTGGGGCGGCGCCGGTCTGTGTACTGTGTACTGCTTCCTTGGTTGCGTGTGCCGCGGTGTGGGCACGAGCCTTGGTGGTTACTGGAGGGTGTTGGAGGTAAAACTTTTGCTTGTATTCCTCTTTCAATGATCATGATAATGCTTTTATCCATGTTTCTTGACTTGACGGCTTTCTGAACATGCAGGTGTGGGCTTATGAGGTGCTGGGTATATTTGCCCCGGCCAATTCGCATAGCAATGAGGATGTGCTCCCACGTGCCGAGAAGTGGGGATCAGAGTACACAGGAGCCGGTGATCATAAGGGAGATTTGAGGACTTTTTGGCTTTTTCTCGATTCTACCACGGGGGATAGGGTAAGCCTTTCCTATGATTTCAAATATTCATGCTTTCTTGTCTTCCTTTATCCTTGAAACTGACCAACCTTTCTCTCTTATAGGTGAGGTGGAACGTTTGGCATAGGATGCGCAAGGATTACCTGGTTAGGAGCAGGGAGCTGACACGGAGTCGAGTGCTGCTGGAGTGCCCTTACGGCTGGCGATGGTACTTGGGTGACAGGGTTTCCTGTCAGTCCCTCGGGATTGACCATTTCTGAGTGCCTTCGCCATTGCCTCCACTTGTTCAGAGGACTGAGGAGTACACCAGAGCTGAGATAGAGAGGTACACGGTGCCGACAGAGGTGATCTTCAGTCCTTCGATAGATTATGAGGGTTACTTGAGCACGCACTTGGCATATGATCTGGACATGGAGAACCGTTTGAGGGCCGGTCCTGCTTTACCTGAGTTGAGGAGAGAGATTGAGGTGGTGACTGTTGACGGAGCACTTGGAGTAGTGACGGTGCCTCACATTACTCCTACAGTTACTTTTGCCACGACAGAGGTGACTCTTGATTACCATGCTTGCTTCAATTCCCTTTGCATATCCATATCCATGTATTGCTAATGTATCTTGGTATTTCAGATTCCTGTTGAGTGGGCGGCGGCGTCGTACCAGCTGGCGCAGGACTTGTAGGCCATGGTCCGTCAGTTTGTGATGGGCATGGCTCCAGAGGTGCTCCCGCGGGCTGAGCCAGGAGTTGTACTTGGTCGTGGTCAGAGAGCCACTAGAGGGAGGGCATCGGCCCGTGGTGTTGGAGAGGCTAGCAGAGGTAGAGAGACCAGCCGAGGCACTCGCAGGAGGAGGGAGAGTGCTAGCAGTGAGAGAGGAGCTAGCCGAGGGGCCACCCCTAGTGCCAGGGCTGCTGAGGTACACATTGGACTTGCCTTTCCTTTCTGTTTGATCATGCATGCCTTTCATTGTATTTTGACAAACTTTGTTGCTTGTGTAGGGAGCGTCAGGCTCCGGGAGTGCCAGACGTTCCACGCCTCGAGTTACTTCGGTGACTCCACCTTTAGGCCGAGTGCTCCGTTCTTCTGAGAGACGGAGAGAGAGTGTACAGCAGAGGGAGGAGCCTGCGGAGAGCAGTAGTACTGATGACGATCATGCTACGCCAAAGGAGTATAGACCTCGGGGGTCCGAGCCTCCGAAGCGTCCTCGTACCTGAGACAGTAGTTAGTGGTAGCATTTTACTAGGTGGGGCCTGCGTGCCTTGTTTTGATTTGGGCACTTGTTTAGCCCTCTGTATAGATGGCCTGCGAGCCGTAGTAGTTGATGATGTATTGGGCCTCTTTGCCCCTGGATATGGTTACACTTATTCATTGGGATATTTTGATCTTAGTTTTATAAAAATTTGCATTTTAGTCATGCTGTCATTCATATTGGCAATGAATCTGGAAAATCAAAGTTTGCACGTGAGTACTTAACTTAAAGCAACTGAATTCGAGGCCAACAAACTTGTATATGGAAAGCTTGATTTGCATTTATGGTTGTGACTCATAGGACTCAATGAAATGGAACTAAGCTTTTGAACTCATATGTGCAATGTATGGACTAACGACAAGAGAATGACGCTTGTTGCGCGCATACGTCGGCATTGCCGTTGACAAACGAATGGAATGACTCATGGATACAACATGTTACACATGAATTGACCACGCTCGTGGGGTGGCATTATCATGAAGTATAGCTCGCCGATACTTCCATTCCTTGGTATTCAAGTCTTCGAGACTTTTGATCATTGATTTTTGGTTGAGGTTGCCAACCGACCCTTCCAATAGGTCGTAGGTGCGTGCCATGGCTTGCATGCATAAGCTTTGTGCCAAAGAGAAGCATGGAATGACCCCCGGATGCTCAAAACTGAATTTTGCTGGAATTTGGCCAACTGTGCCGTGCGGCACCAAAACTGTGCCGTGCGGCACTATTAGTGTGCCGTACGGTACACGCCTGATAGTGCCAAAAAATCTGCCACTTGCAGCGGATTTCTGGTTCTCTCTTTCGGCGTTTCATCACTTCAACGCATGTCCTAGGGACTTGAAGAGCCATTGTGAGGCACCTTTTGAGGAGACTTACCATTTTTAGCATGATTCCTTGCGGTCTTCGAGTTGGCACATCTTTCGAGGTGGCCTTCCTTTGGAACTTGAAATTTCGTATTGTTCCTCATGCACGGTGGCTATAAAAAGCTGTTCATTCCCTCTCTTATTTACATTCCAAATTCATAAACTCTTTCCTTGTTAACTCGCCTTTCACAATGGTGGTGAGTTTATCGGCCTTGATGCGCCCCTGGCTCGATGATCTCGACGGCTTGGACTGGCTGCACTTTCGGGGTCATAGGCTGACTTCCCTCCGTTATATTCGAGACGTGTCCATACGTCCGGAGTTGTTGCGAGCTGCAACACAATTCTGGGACCCTGAGGTGCATGTCTTCCGCTTTGGTCTCCACGAGTTATGCCCCACTGTGGAAGAATTCTTCGCATACCTTGGAGGTTTTGATTTGGCGGAGCCCATCGTTCCTCTCTACGGAGTTGGTTTTGCCCCGGTGTTGTCTTCCAAGCTAGAGATAAGTAACAATGTGGCTAAGTCCTTGATTCGTGGAGGTTTTCTGAACATTCCACGCCTGATTGAAGGATTCCGTTCCAACAACTTTGCTCTGTGCTTGTGTTTACTGGCTGCATTCTTGTTCGTGCAATCTGATGGTCAAGCAAGCTCTTCCCTGGTTGGTGTGGCTATGCAAATTGAGGAGCGTAAGGATGTAGCTCCCATGGTTCTGGCTGAAACTTTGATGGGTCTGGATGGGGTTTATACCGGTAGGACCGACGTCTTCGAAGGTAGTCCGCTGCTCCTACAGGTAGGCTTCTCACTCAGCTCTCCTTTTTCTGGCTTTTCACTCGTTCTCATTTTACAGTTCAAAGCTGTCTAAGGCTTCTTACTTGTTTTCTCTCTTTCACACAGCTGTGGTTATGCGACAAGGCTAATCTGCTGGAGCCTGTGCCAAGAAACCGGGTTCATGAAACTCAAGGGTTCGTTATCAGGAATTTCAGGGAGGTTTTTGATGATGTGGGAGGTTGGACTTGGGTTCTTTCCCAGCTCACAGAAGAGGTGATCTCTTGGCATTTGACTTGGATTGACCTTCCTGACATGGCTATTAGCAACATGGGGCGTCAGCGAGTGATTCTGGCAGGTTTGACCCGATGGACCTTCTACGTTCCAAACCGCATCCTCCGTCAACTTGGAGCTCGTCAAGTACCGCCGCCTGCGGGTTCTGAGGATTTCGTCATACCGAATTTCAATGTTGCCACCTTCAGGGCTTACCAGAGCAATTGGAGGGAGCGCACGACCATTCCAAGAGACCCATATCCCAGTGTTCTTCTTCCGGCACGCTATAAGAGATGGTTGACAAGAAATATTGAAGCAAGAGACAATGGAAACTAAGACAGACTTTAGACTCGATCTTAATATGCCTGAAATAAGTTGTGCACCCAGTGCTATGGATGTTTTTATTTCTTTTGTTTGAAAGTTTCATGCTCAGCCATGTAATCGAAGAAGCTTTGTTTGAATAAAACTTTGAGTTTTGAGAATCTTCTGCTCTTGATTCTTACTGGTTCTGCCTGCGAAATGTGTATGAGGACTTGGAATCAACTTGAAAGATTGTGACCGAACCTCGGGATGAGGCTGCCTACGTATCCCTTGTAGAAAGGAATCAGGTCATGACGTAGTTCAGGACTACAATTGTTTGGTTAGGGTTCGCTCGGGTATTTACACTTTCCTTTTTGCGCTCTGAATTTTGCCTAGTACCGCCTTTTCAGGTTTTTGGTCTAGCGAGCCTTTGATTGTTTTTGGCCTTATCTTTTGCCTAAGCCGCCCTTTCGGGTTTTCGACCTAGCAGGCTTTTGCTCTAATTTTTGCCTGGAACTGCCCGCCCTTGCGGTTTTCAGTCCAGCGAGCTTCTCTCAGGGGTAATATCTCTTGAGTTGATCCAGGTTGACCAAAGTAGAAAACTCGTTGCCGTCAAGATCGATGAGTTGTGTTGCACCTCCGGACAAGATCTTCTTGATAATGTAGGGCCCGGCCCATTTTGGTCGAAATTTCCCGCGCGGATCGAACACTGGAGCCCGAATCTCCTTCAAAACCATGTCGCCTTCCTGTAAATCTCTGGACTTCACCTTCTTGTTAAAAGCACGGGCTATTCGGCGCTGATATCCCTGAACATGATATAAAGCTTTAAGCCATCTCTCATCGAATAGCATGAGCTCTTCAAACCTCGTGTTTTGCCAGTCTGCTTCATCAATTCTTGACTCTGCCATGATCCTTAAAGACGGGATTTCGAGTTCGATGGGAAGAACAGCCTCCATGCCGTAAACCAAAGAGTAGGGTGTTGCCCCTGTCGGAGTTCGAATGGACGTCCGGTATCCCCACAATGCCAAAGGCAGTTGTTTGTGCCAATCTCGCGCAGACTCGATGGTCCTCTCTAGTATAGACTTGATGGTTTTGTTGGCTGCTTCCACAGCTCCATTGGTTTGTGGTCGATAAACAGTTGACTTATGAACCTGAATCCCGAATTCTTCAAGAGTCTCTGCCGCTCTCCCCTTGAAATGAACCCCGTTATCTGACACGAAAGCCTGAGGGACCCCGTACCTGTAGATGACGTTCTGCTTGATGAAATGAGCAACCTGGACCGCTGTGACGGTCGTGTAGGAAGCAGCTTCAACCCACTTGGTAAAGTAATCAATTGCAACTAAGATGAACTTGTTCCCATTTGACGCTGCTGGCGTGATTCTGCCGATAACATCTATGCCCCAGACGGAAAAGGGCCAAGGCGAGGTCATGGAATGCAATTCTGATGGTGGAACATGCATAAGATTGGCGTGAATCTGACACTTGTGACATCGCCTCACGTACTCGACACACTGAGTCTCCATGGTTGACCAATAATAACCTTGTCTTAAGACTTTCTTGGCAAGCATCATGCCATTCATATGAGGGCCGCAAACTCCTTTATGGATTTCTTCCATAATCCGGCTGGCTTCTTCTCCGTGTACACACAGTTTGTGCGTCCCACAATAAGATCTCCGATATAGCTGTCCTCCACAAATGATGTACTGAGACGCCAACCTCCGAAGAGCTATTTGGTCTTTCTTGTCTGCTCCTGCTGGATACTCGCCTCTTTCGATGAAGTTCCAAATGTCGTGAAACCACGGCAAGCCATCGTTCGGCTCGTCAATGGCCATGACGTACTCATAAACAGGCTTGTCTCGTTGTTCAATTATAACTGGCCGGAGTCTGACTCCGTTTGGTATTTCGACCATGGAGGCTAGTGTTGCAAGGGCATCGGCGAACCGATTCTTCAACCTTGGCACATGCGTGAAGGTGACCATCTGAAATCGCGGGATCAAATCATCTAGGTCTTGATGATAGGGTTTCAACTTATCTTCCTTGACCTTCCATTCACCGTTTGCTTGTGACACCACCAAGTTCGAGTCTCCGACGACTTCTAGTCTTTTGACTCCAATTTCTAAGGCAGCTTCCATTCCTACAATGCAGGCTTCATATTCTGACTGGTTGTTGGTGACCTCGAAGTTTAACTTGAAAGCTAGAGGGATATGTGATCCTTCTGGGGAAATTAACAGTACTCCGATTCCAAATCCTTTCTGATTGGCTGCTCCATCAAAATACAACGACCAGACATCGTTGGCGGTCGTCATCACATTCTCATCTGGGAATTCAAATTCCACATCTTCTGGACCTTCCACCGGGTAATTGGCAAGAAATTCGGCGACAGCCCTTCCTTTTACTGACTTTCTGGTAACATATTTGATGTCGAATTCTGCTAGCAAAAGCAACCACTGTGCTAACTTGCCTGTAAGCGCAGGTTTCTCAAACAGATATTTGAGAGGGTCCATTCGAGAAATCAGCACTACAGAGTAAGCCAACATATAGTGTCTCAACTTCTTGGAAGCCCAGACCAAAGCCCAACAAGTCTTCTCCAGGGGAGTGTATCGTTCTTCGCATCCAACCATCTTCTTGCTAATGTAATATACGGCTTTCTCAGATCCGCCTTCACCTTCTTGTGCTAACATGCATCCCATAGCTGATGGAGTGACCGACAGATATAGAATTAAAGGTTGCCCCGGTACTAGTGGCATTAGTACTGGAGGATTCTGCAAGTATTTCTTGACTGCTTCAAAGGCTTTCTGACACCTGTCATCCCACTTGAATGTCACGCCTTTCTTGAGAAGGTGAAACATCGGCTCGCAAGTTGTGGTTAACTTGGCGATGAATCTGTTGATGAACTGAATCTTACCGAGGAAACTTCGTACTTCTTTCTCCGTCTGCGGTGGTTCCATTTCAAGGATGGCCTTGATTTTGGATGGATCCACTTCAATTCCTCGGGTTGTGATCATGAAACCCAACATCTTTCCTGCTGTAACTCCGAATGTGCATTTCTCGGGATTGAGACGCAATCTGTACTTGCGAATTCTTTCGAAGAACTTCCTCAGGGCGTGCAGGTGCCCTTCTCTTTCCTTGGATTTGACGATCATGTCGTCCACATATACCTCGACCTCTTTGTGAATCATATCATGCAATAGAGTTGTAGCAGCCCTCTGGTAAGTAGATCCGGCATTCTTTAACCCAAATGGCATAACCTTGTAACAGTAGGTCCCCCACTCCGTGGTGAAAGTTGTCTTCTCTCGGTCCTCAGGGGCCATGAGAATCTGGTTGTAGCCTGAAAAACCATCCATGAACGATAGCAATGCGTGCCCCGCAGTGTTGTCCACGAGTACATCTATATGTGGCAGCGGGAAGTCATCCTTAGGGCTAGCTTTGTTTAAATCTCTGAAGTCTACACAGACTCTGATCTTCCCGTTCTTTTTGGGAACAGGTACAATGTTGGCGACCCACTGAGGGTACTCCGTGACCATCAAGAACCCTGCGTCTAACTGCTTCTGAACTTCCTTCTTGATTTCCAATACCCAGTCTGGTCTCATCTTCCTCAACTTCTGCTTGACAGGTTTTGCATCTGGATACAGCGGGATTCGATGCTCCACAATTTCTGGATCAATTCCGGGCATGTCTGTGTGAGACCATGCAAAAACATCTTGAAATTCTTTCAGAAGATCCGAGTGAGCTTTAAATTCCTCTGGAGATAGCCCAGAACCAATTTGAACCATTCGCGGATTACTCTCTCCTCTCAGATTTATTGAAATTACTTCTTCTTTCAGAGGCTGAGCATGCCTTTCATTTTCTCGTTCGATTAGGGATCGGAGTTCTTTTGGAATTTCTTCCTCGAACTCAATCCCATCATCGTCCGGGTCAACACAATTTATTTCAGACACAACAAGATAAGCAAAGTCAACTTCATTCATTGCAAAAGAGGTGGCCCCAGGGGCGTGATACATGAGAGTGGACTCAAATTCAAAAGAAAAATGATGACGCGGAGGACTGACAGACACATGCATTGACTCAGAAATGGACCCGAACTCAGTGCTAAACTCAGACTAAATGCTAGATTCTGATTTAGACTCAAATTCAGTGCCAATGTAAACAATTTTAGGTAGAAAAGTGCAGTTTTTATAAATTCCGTTGGCATCCACAATGAGTGAGGTCACATCTCCAAGGGCTTCTTGGCTTAGCATCATCAGCTCCATGTCTCCAACAGGTTCCAAACCAATTGTTACGGCAGCAGACCCGTCCTTGACCGTACCTGTCAGACTTTCATCCTCAAACAACGATATTAGATTCCCTGAGTCAAAAACTTCAATCCAGTCAGATTCGCATTGCTCGACCAATTCTTCTAGCATTGCCGATTCATCATCACTGTCCCATGAGTCGTTGGCGAAGATTTCGAACCCTGGCAGCTTGGTTTTCTTCTTCACATCCCAAAACAGTTCCGGCTCTCCTTGGTAGATAGCCTCTTTTTCTTTGATAAAACGAATGGGACCTTTCTTCGGTTGAACGCGAGCTCGGGCTTTCCATCCGCTTCCTTTCTCATCTCCACTGGGTTGATACCCAAGGCCGAAGTGGTTACTGTTCATAGGGAACTCCGGGAATTCAGCCATTCCTTGATTGTTGCGGCCTAATCCCAGACCAGGCATGTAAGCCATTTTTCTCATCATTTCAATAGCCGTTGAGCTGATCGAGAAGTCTTCATCGATTTTGATAGTGAGAACTGCCCCAGCGGTGTCAAAAGAGAAACCTCCAAGGGTGACGTCTTTTTCTCCATGCGTAATCTCGAGCAGAGGGGCGTTGTCAGAAACATGAGGACGAATCCCAGATTCCCCATGAATAGTTAGAGTTCCTGTGGCTAAACCAAGTTGAACTTTTTGATGCAGCAAAGATGGTACTGCCATGATGTCTGGGTGGTGAAGCCATGGTCTACCCAGCAGCAGGTTGAAAGATGAAGGAATGTCAAGTACGTGGAACTCGACTTTAGACTTGAAATCTTCGACTGACATTTCCAGTTGGACAACTCCAACTACATCTCTGCGTGTATTATCATAAGCACGCACTCCGAGGCTCGATGGTTGGAAATCCTTAGTTGTGAATCCCAGACAGTAGGCTGTGCGCAGTGGACAGACATTTAAAGCAGATCCATTATCCAGGAGGATAACAGGGACCCATTTCCCTGTGCACTTCATGGTGATGTGTAATGGCTTGTTGTGGCCGGCTCCTTCTGGCGGCAGATCTTTCTCGGTGAATGTTACGACATGTCTTGCCTTGTTTGGCGCAAGCAAGGCCACTAGAGCTTCGGGGGGAGTGTCGGGCGGCACCTCCATGTTTGACAGAGGTTTGATCAACTTCTGACGGTGTTCCCTGGATGAGGAAAGCAGCCCCTAGATGGATATAGATGCTGGAGTTCTTTCAAGTTGCTTCCGTATAGGGTTTTCCACTGGCATGGGATTCCTCTGCGGTGGTTGAATGATAACTTCTGGTGTCTGAGTGACGCCTTCTGGGTTACTTGGAATTGAATCATGTTGGACGGGATCGTCCCAAACAAATGCCCCAGCTTGAGCGTGGTTAGAGGTGTGGCCTCTTTGCAGGTCGGCAGGTTGATAGATTCGCCCGCTTCGCGTTACTCGGTTGACCGACGGTGGCTCTTCATCCCAAAAGTCTGAAAATTCATTGACCTTTCGCTTCCCAGCCTTGACGGATTCCAGCTTCCGCTGAGTATCGAAATACTCGGTCCAAAAACCTGCGACATTGCTCTCGGCTTTCTGCTTCTCGATTTTAATATCTCCCATCCTCTTTTCCAGATTTTCCACCGCTCGATCATGCCAAAATGAATCATCCAGCATGGTTTTGTTGACAGTCCACATTTCACCGTTATCAAACTGGACATCGATCACGTCTTCTTCACTCCAAAATGAGTCCGCGGAATCCTCCGTCAGAGCGGAAACATTTGACTGAGGATGAAATGGCACGGATGGCCGAGACAAAGATTCGTTGATAATGTAAGCTTGAGGAAACCACTCACGATCCCCAAAGATGGTTTCTATGGCAGAATGTCCTTCAATTCCAAGAAGTGGAAGTGGCAGCGAATTACCTGGAAGATTGCTGCTAGGGACCCAATGATAAACCTCTCCGAGTGTCCGGTTCCATATGTCTCCGGGTTCTTCAAATAGAGTAGGGAGTGAAACTGCATCAAGTGGATCAGCACAAATTGCCTCCCACCTTTCCCGCCAATCTTCTTGTTCATTTGGCTCCACGTATGCGAGAGTATGTACCATGCCGGCGATGCATACAACTTTGTCAATCCTGCAGACGTTAGAATCTGTTGGTATAGAGACAACGGGTTTGTTATGAGAGTCGGGGATGATGAACCGGCTTGGGTCCCACTCCTGGCGGAACTCTTCCCAGTCTCGATCATTCATAGCCCATTCTTCACTTTCTGTGATATCCGCCCATCTTGGTTTTGACCCTGATTTGATGTTCGTGAGAGAGCAAACTTCCGAATCTTCCGATACGGGAACAATTGGCTTAGGCTCGGTGGCCGGTATGATGTAAAGGTTTGGGTTTAATTTAGTGGAGCTTGGGTTATTTGGAGTGGAGCTGAAGGAGATTTGGTTGATTCGGGTATTGGGTTGGTGTTCCGGCATGGGGTTAGAGACGGTGTTTGGCTTTTTATGGGGGAGTGGAATTGTTCCGTCTTCAATGAGATCTTGGATCTTGTGTTTAAGACGGATACAATTGTTGGTGTGATGGCCGGACATTTGGTGGTAGGAACAGAAGGCGTTCGGGTTATGGTTTGGAGGAAGCACTTTGGGTGGCTCGCGAGGCTCTAGCGGTTTGATGACGTCTTTTTCAAGGAGCCTTTGGTAAACTGTTGTCAAGGGAAAAGGGAATTGGTAGAAATTTCTTGCTTGCTGGGTTGGCTGGGCTGCTATCTAGTTAATAGGCTCGGTTTTGGTTGGTTTGGGGTTTGAGGAGCTGGCCTGGGCATGATTGTACTGGTTGGTTCCAAACAGGGTATTGCTGTTGCCAGAGTAAACTCGCCTGGGTTTGACAGATTCTCCTTTCTCAAATATACCAGTTCTGAGTGCATCTTCTACTGCGAGGCCGGCCTCGTAGAAAGTTTTGAAGTCAGCGGTGGTTTGGAAAACCACCAAGTGCTTTGCAAAGTCGGGCGCCAAGTTCTTCGTGATAATTCTCATCTGCTCTTTCTCTGAGGGCCGATCCATCATCTGAGATGCTTTCCCTCTCCACCTTCTGATAAAGTCCGCAAAGGACTCATTGGCTCCCATCCTGGTTGCATCCAATTCTCGAATAGTCATCTCAAGCTGAACGTTGTAATTGTACTGGGCCATGAAAGCTGTCCCAATATCCTCCCAACTTCCTTTCTTTGAAATGTCAAGATTTAAGAACCATCGCAGTGCTGGCCCTGTCAATGTTTGCTGAAACATTTGACCCATAGCATTATTTTCAATGTTGTACATGGACAGAGTGCCCACGTATGCTTGTAGATGAGCTCTCGGGTCTCCGTTCCCATCAAATTTCTCCCAGGTTATGGGCTTGAATCCCTCGGGGAGTTTGGCGCCGGGGAATAGACACAACTTGTCCATGTCAACACCCGTGGCGGCTATCTTCTCCTGTTTCTGGACAGATTCCTAGAGTTTGGCGACTTTTGCCATCACTGCTTCCAAATTCGGATGCTCTTGCGGAGGTGGTTGCTCCCCTGGTGGCTTGTTCTGAAAAGTTAAACCTTGTATTAGGAGTAACATCTCAGCCATTTGATTATCACTGCGTTCCCGCTGTTCTTCCAAGGCTAGCCTGAGAGCCTCGATTTCACTTTTGCCCGCCATATCTGTAGGATCTGCTGAATCTGACTGAACTGCTTTTGACTCAGTTCGAATTAATCGTTGCTCGGGAGTTCTGGTCCAACTAGGTACAGTACTCTTCTTGCCCTTACCAATGATTGAAACTGATAGCGGAAAAATGAAATTAGTGACTGGTGCCCAAGAAATGCTATGTGCAGGAATTCATGTACAAATGAAAGGATGATGCATGATGTGCAATGCAACCACAGCTTTGGAAAGGATTGCCCCAATTTTCAGTGCTCTGTTCAGTATATCTGAATTTTTGATTTTTTTTTTTTTTTTTTTTGCAAAATGAAGGCCGAACCTTTAGGGGTTGCCTACGTATCCCCATTTCGGAGGAATCAGGCCATGACGTAGTTCGGGACTACGATCGGCTCTTTTCTTTAACATGGGAAAAGCACTAACTCCATAAAGCAAAGTACAAACTGACTCAATAAAGCAAAGTACAAACTTGATAAGCAAAATACAGACTCGATAAACAAAATACAGACTCGATAAGCAAAATACAGACTCGATAAGCAAAATACAGACTTGGCATCCTAAAAAAAAAAAGGCCCTGTTGGCTTGATCTGCTGACCACTGGCTGGCTGCTGATTCTTAGTCTGACTCAGTTGTTGGACTTGCTCGGGGAGCATTCCGGACTCGGTTCTCCTTGAGTTGCTTGGGAGACAGATTATCATTCAGAAAGAGATCATTTTCAATGCAGCCTTCGCAATTACACTCATCCCAGTATTTGTGTCCCGTCACTGGGTCTTGGAAGTAGTAGACTGGTGTGCCGTCTGGTTGGAAGTTTTTGACTGGCGGCATGATGTCCACTTCTTTATTATCATTTTCTTGCTCCACCCTGACAGTGATTTTGTCGGGGATGTCCTTGGCTCCGTTGTCTGCAGGGAGGTGGAGTTTCCAACCTTGATCATTCGCATGTTCAGAGTTGTCCCATTGAAGAGTTAAACCTGGCTGATCAGACGTGGCTAGTTGGTGAAGCAACCCTTCAAGCTTGTCTTTATCTGGCACCTCATTCCCCATCTCTTCATTATCTATCTCTTCAAGTATCCACACCGGTGCCCCATGATGGGTGGTAAAGGTGGACTTGAGCTTCTTGCTTCCGGATTGATTGCTCATTTTTGGTTACAGACTCTGATAAAAGAAATACAACATTCTAATTACCGCGAGGAAGAGAGCCGATCGTAGAATTTTCTTTGAAAAGAGTTTATTTTATTGGACAGAGCCTTTGATTATCGGGATAATCCTTCTTATTATTGTGGAAGTGAGGATGTGACAACCTAAGGTAAAAGCTATCATGTATGCGCATGCAAGACAGGTAAACGACAAGCGGTTAAACAGTTAATCAAGACAATATCACATAATCTTAACCTGTGGGCTCCTATCCTAGGTTGGAAGGTTCTAGGTTAACTATATGCAAATGTCGGTTTTGGTTTAGGGGGTTCCCCAGACTAGAGCCAATATTTGCCTCCCAGTGCCAAGTGTACTGCATGGCAAAGGTCGAGCGGCAGGTTGACTCATCACGGTCCAGGGTTGCTGAGCATCCGGGGATGTCCTAACACCAGCGAGCTGGGTAGGGTAACCAAGACGCAGCAACGGGGTTTATCCAACATCGATGCAAGTGATGCAAAAGTTCAGCAATAAAACTGTTTTCAAAAATCCCACAAATGTTTTTCAAGCTTGGCTCGCTTTTTAAATCAATCAAAATTTTGAAATTCTACTCATGCGAACAACCAAGAAAGCTCCAGTCCAGACTGATCGGGCTTTCACCCTGACGTCAATCCTTTCTAGTACAGCGTGAAGCACGTACTTGGTGTCAAGCTTTCGAGTGGTCATTTTACAAGTGTAAAATTTCAAAATAAAGATTAATTTAAAATATCGGTCCCCAGCAGAGTCGCCATTTTGTGGACGGTCGGCCTCCACGCGCTCGGAAATGGGTTTTTCGAAACGGTTCGAAAAACAAAAGATTTTAGAGTCGCCACCCGGGTTTTGAGAAAGCAGTTTGGGACCCGAGAAACCAATTCGAAAATGATGATTTGAGAGAATGACTTATAAAACCAATTGAAAACCAGAGATTCGTTTTGGATCCGGGAGCTAGGTTACGAATAGGGAAGGGTTTTAATGCACCCCGTTCGCCCGATTAAAAATCGGTCTTTACTAAACATTTGTGGGATTTTATTAGAAAACAATTTTATTGCTGAACATTAACAGATAAACATTTAAATTAAACACAGCACATGATAATAACGAGAAAAACAAATGACTAGTATGTAATTGACAGAAATCAAACGAAAATCCAAACTTCAAACTGTTCCTGCAGGGGGAATGTTCAAATTTCACATTTTATCAGAAAAGTGTACCGTGCGGCACAATGGATGTACCGTACGGTATAAATGATGGGCCGTGCGGTACTGTTCTTCAAATTAACGGTCAAATTTTCAAATGAGTACCGTACGGCACTCAAAATGTACCGTGCGGCACAGTAAGAGTGCCGTGCGGCACACTTGGCTGCAAAATAGTTTGAAACTTTGGCTTTTCGAAATGATTGATCAGAGGCACATACAAAGTATGAAATGCATTCAAAATGAACTACTATAAAGGGAGAAAGCAGTGTATTGAGTATGGGATGTCCCTCCTCGTTGGATCGCTCCATACGAGGCGATGTTTTCACCGTACGACGCGACCGGGAGGTGTGAAATGAAACTGGACTTGCTGTAATTTGGGCATACCAAGCATGGAAGTGATACAAGGAATCATTCCACCCTTGGTACCCCTCCCCTCAGGGTACCAAATTCAAGGAATTTGGCGAAACGGGTTTATACCTTCGGTTTCGAACTCTCGGATTGAGCGTCGGATTGAACTTCCGAATGCTGCTTGAACCTTCTCTGGACCTCACTTTCACTCTAGTATAGTGGTAAGAGGGATTGAAGGCTTAAACTTTGGTTAATTTGGAATGGTTAACTCACGGCTTTGGAGCCAAAAACAGGGGATGGGTCTCTGCTTTGGGTTTTGGTTTTGGCAGAGAGAGTAATGCTGATTTCTGTATAGTAGAGGTGATGGCTCAGAAAAGTTTAGCAATGGAAAATGGTATTCAAGGATAGAATTTCGTGGTCTTTTCTTACACAAAAATCGTATAGGGTCCGGGGGTCCTTTTCCCATTGGGTTCGAACGGTTTATATAGAGGGTGAGGGAGCCGAATGTAGTCTCCAACCCTTTCTTGATTCTTGCTCATGGAGACAATGGCATGGGGAGTAGCATATTCCTTTCAGCCATGATCTCCCCTTTCGGCCACGACCAGCAGGGCGGGGGAACCAATCTCGTCAACGTTTTCGGCTGCTGGGAATTCGCAAAAACTGGGAACCCGTAAACAGTACCGTACAGTACACAAACTGTGCCGTGCGGCACAACTTGTGTACCGTGCGGCACAACTGGCCGTCAAAATTCAACAATCTGCTGTACGTGACTCTGGCTGTCCCGTGTGTTGAGAGATGAGTACCGTGCGGTACTGTTGACTGAGTTGACTTGGAGAATTTCAATCCGAGAGTTCCTCCGGGTGTTTCCGTTCATCATTGGGGATTAAAATGTACGTGAACGTTCATTTTGGGGTGTCTACACGAGGCCAACTACAACTCAAAATTGTTATAGCAGCAGTAGCAATGAAAGCACCCCGATGATGCGCATGATGCAAACTATAAAGGGAAGAGAAAACTCAGCAAGCAGGAGAGGTTTGTCAATCCTTTATAGCATAAAAAAGTGTTTCTGATACATCAGGATGGGATGTATTTTGTTAAACTATTAGTTTTCTAATTGATACATGATAGGGCAACCTGTTCAGATCACTTCACACATTAGCGCAAAGAACTTGGTGTTCACAAGTTGACTTACTTTAGATTTATGAAGTGATTTCCTGTTTTTTGTTGGCTCATGTCATTCTCTTTAAGTTGAGGGTTGACCACGCATTAGCACAAAGAACTTGGTGTTCACAAGTCAACTTACTTTAGATTTATGAAGTGATTTGCTGTTTTTTGTTGGCTCATGCAATTCTCTTTAAGTCGAGGGCTAGATATATATGCTGTGACTGTGAGTAATTATGAACTATCGACGTTGCTTGGTAAATCCTTTTCTATTGGATTGTGCTGAAATTTTTGGCAATGTCTGGTAGGTTAGAGTGATAGACATGGTTACAACTACAAGGCTGAAAACTCAGACATGTCCAGATTTTAGCATAGAAAAAAATGAAACTTCTATCTATGGAATTTATAACTACTATTATGTCTATCGGCGTTGCCACCGTAGCCAATGACTACTTACACATGAAAACCAAGTCAAACCAAGTCGTGATTCATGGATCCTAACCATTGACAAGAACCCAATAAATGTTGTGTTTCCTATAAATGGAAATGACGCCCCCAACATGTATGTTCTGTCATAGCTATTGGAATGCACGTCTATACACAAT
Source organism: Vaccinium darrowii (assembly GCA_020921065.1). NCBI lineage: Eukaryota > Viridiplantae > Streptophyta > Magnoliopsida > Ericales > Ericaceae > Vaccinium > Vaccinium darrowii. The sequence goes on from CM037162.1 coordinate 282,067, forward strand.
GGCAACAAAGGAGATTTGCAAGAGAGACTTTCTATGAGATTCCTTGGGTCGTCTTCTCTTTATTCTTCTCTTCAACTATAAATATTATATGATGTTATTGCCACTTGACAACCATAACACTTATTTAAAAGCCTGTTAAGTATACCTTCTCAGCTCTAAAGCCCTACCAACCAGATCTGTTATTGTTTACAACTATGAGCAGCCCCTTTTACAGCTCCAGAACCCTACAAATAACACAAATCAACACTAAGTTTCCCCAACCCCTTCCGCTACCTACAACAGCTATAATTTAGAACCCTAGACTTTTCCCAGCTATTAAAAACCCACCATCACACAACCCTAAGTCCCTAACCCTTCCCCAACCACTACCTGTAGCTCTTAAAAATCATGAAAACCTTAAGCCAATCAACTCTATACATACAAAACCAACACACATTTCACCGGCAAACTATAGCCTACTTTCTGGATGCACAATATACCTTCTCTAATCAGGACTAAAATAGCCATATGCCGGCATTTGTTTGTGCAATTGAATACTATGTAGAATAACCAATTGCTTGAAAAAAGATCTGAATGCATACCACATAGGATTGGATTCTCAAGCACTCTTACTGTGTTTAAAAAAAGGCTTTTGGTCGAACAAGTGGTGTGTGTTTTTGGTTGAACAAGTGGTGTGTGTTTTTCTCTGGGTCCTTATGTTATGCAGGCCTATCAAGTGTTACGGGGCCTATGAGGACTTATGCGCTTTCAATAGATAAATTTGAGCACCTTATAGGGCACATAATAGTAGCTTTTCCTGTTGCTTATGGTTGAAAGGGGAACCTGTGAGGCCTATGAGGACTTAATGCGCTTTCAGGATCAGCGTGTTAGACACGGTGAAGAAAGTTTGGATGTTTGTATTTGTTTAGTCTTCAAGGAATTAAGAGCTCTCATTGAAGGCTTTGTTACTACATTAGAGTGTTAATAAGGTTATGAACTTATGATCAATCTTTTACTTGAAATTCTGAACTTCTTCTGTCTGAAATACTTTCGCACATGTAACCCCATCTCAGTCAAGTTCACTGGTTGCAATTGTTTTAGACAAATTTTACAAACACTTGCTGTGTCTGTAAGGCAAAAGCCTATCTATTAGGACTTCAAATTTCTACAAGAGTAGTCAAAGCAATGGTGGTAGTCTCTCTATACTCTTTTCTCTAAGTTTATATTTGGTTCTTTTTTCTTTTAGTTAGGTGGTAGCCAAACCATAATGGGCATGAGTGTAGAGTAAACAAAATTGCCACCTAAATTTTCTTTTCTTTTCCTTTTCAGAGCATTAAAGGAAAGACTGGTCAACTATCGCAGGTTTTGGCAAGAGGATCACTACAACAACAATGAGTTTGGCACACTTATAAGGTATATCCATTCTCAACCTTCTCTAAACACTCATAAAGCACGCCCTAAATGTATTTCAATATGTTAAACTTGAGCTATCTATATTGATTTGTGTCTATTGCAGCTAGAGATGTAAATACAGTCCAAAATTGCATAGCTCAATTCACTCTCGAATGGACTCAAGTTGACTCTCAAGGTCTTTTAGAAGGTACATTAAGTTCCCAATGTTTTTCTATTTATATTCCTATTCCATGTTCATGATTAGGAGTAATGGGTACTCACACGCCTTTTCGTGAGAATCAAATAGGTTTGGCTTTGTGATTCCTTGAGAATCAATTAATTATTTGCAATTAATTAATTTCACATGGGTATTCTGTACTCAAAGGCATGGGTAGTGGGGACTCACCTTTTGGTTTTCATGAGAATCAATTAATTTCTCTCTCAAGTCTCAATATCGACCCCTAGACTCTTTCTCTCTCAATGACTGAGGTATTCTCTCTCTTTCTCTCTGATTTGTTCATTTTGGTTTTGTGATTCCGTTTTGGGACTCAATAGTCATTGAATGAAGTTTAAATACTTTTGGATGTTTTTTCCTTACATTTTTCCTTTGTAGTTTAATGAAGAACTGTCATCAATGAGAGTGGCAACAGACTCCATATGTTCTTCGACAATCAACCTCCACCCATCCTACCGATTTCCTCTTCCTGGAGCTCCTTGCCGACATCCCTATGTTGGAATAATAGGTAAATAAAGCTTGGTGCGATTTGTGTTGTTTGAAACTTAGTGAACTGTTCATAAGATGTCAAGATTGTTGTTCCAGATTATGTTACTCTATTCGTCTCTTTCATAAGTGTTTACTTTGCCATAATTTCTTTCATTTCCAATTTGTACAGTACTTGACACCGGGTGTAGAGAGCCATGGTGGTGGTGATCGGCAGCCAATAGAATAAAATAGGAGTATTAGTTAGGATGAACAATTCGATAAATGAAATAGTTTCTGCTTGAATGAAATATTGGGAGTAACTAGATTATGAATGTCGGAAACTGTGCTTGGAAGAGAGCAGTGGTTATTTGAGTTTTGTTTAGAACGTAATGCATCATGTTTGAATATTTAAATTGATCACTTGGATGTTAGTAGCAAGCTTCGTTTTATTTTCTTCTTTAATTAAATTCAATTACTGAACCTTTTTTTCTTTTGAATACTAGGTGCTTATGATTCAATTTTGTGTTAACCTTTGCCTTATTATACTCAACTCTTTTTTTGTTTTTTAGGAAATTGTTTACGTGTTAAATAGCAAAACCGAAATTCATCAAGTTGAGCTTGGATGATTTTACTGATGCTTGGAATTAATGCTTGGGATATTTATACAGACCATTGTTTTTTGGAATTCTGAGGAAACTCCCTGATGCATTTGTTTGAAATTCTTGCATAGACTTAGTCCCGATTTTGGTTAGCCTATTGTATGGTTGTTTTCTCCGGCCTTTTTCCCTTTCCTTTTCTCCTTCTAGCAATTCGCTGGAATTTTTATTTGCCTCTACCAGACACGTGTTTGGTCGTTGGCTTTTTATTACCTTTGATGTACCTTTTGTTCAGTTTTTTAAAAAAAAAATTATTGCCAATAAAAAATGTTGAGTGCAAATCACGTCGTCACAACGTGCCTTTAGGCACGGGCTTTTTTTTTTTCCTCAGAATTTATCTTGGCATGAATGCCCTTGCACGGCAGTTTATGTATTTTTTCTTCATTGCCCAGGCAAATTTAGGCACGGGTTACTACCTTGACTGGTATAACAATAGCATGCTAATGCAGTTCCATCTTCTTACAATTCCCTTTGAACTGTCTAAGTACGGCTATTGGTTTCACTGGAGTGCTTAAGATGAGAAAGTTGGAGGTATTCCAGGATTTTACGCATTGTTTATAGAGTGGACACCAAATTTTGTCGCGCGCCGTGCCTTTAGGCACGGGCAATCCCTAGTGAGAATATAAATGATCAACAAAGGAAAAACAAAATACAAGATTTACGTGGTTTCCCTTAAGCATAAAGCAAGAAGTGGGTCCATAGGGAAAGAGCAAGAGGATTCACTATAAACGGGGAGAGAAACAATAAGCCGGCTATACACGTAACTCAATTTAAAGCACCCACAATATATCTAGGGATAAAAGTCTCAAGATCAACGAAGAGACAATAACAAACTCCCTAACATCGAAAGTCCGAGAAAAGCTACGACAAAACCCTAGAAGCCCCCCAAAATCCTCTATTTATAAGAAAATACAAAAAAATTACGTCAAAATCCTCTTAAAAACGTACAGCCGCACACATTCAGCATCGGTGGTCCGGACCAAGGTCCCACTGGTTCGGACCAGAGAAGTTGCAAATTTCCAAAACAAAAAATTGACACGTGGTCTGGCCAGACTTTCCTTGGTTCGGACCAAAGATGCTACAAACGTCTTTTCGCACTTTCTTTGAGTGTGTTTAATTCAAGGCACATCTTCAACAGGTATGTGGTCGTTTGAAAAGTTCCTTTTTTAGTTCTATGGCATAAAAGAATTGCTGGAATTTGTTATGTATTGGATCTCTTTTAATCTAGTGGCCACCTCTACTTGACTAGCGAAAAATTGAACACTGGAGGGATGGGTCCTACACGTAGATTTTTTTTTTTGAACGGCAAAAAAGATTTTATTAATCTTTGAAAACGGATTACAAAGATTAAAGGGAGCCCAAGAGGAATGGCATCACAACGGAAAACGAGCATACCAACAAGGTTGGCACCCTCACGAACTGAAAATCATATGCCACTTAGGACCCGAAAGGGAAAAGGCTAACAAAAAAGATTGGCAAGTTACCAACCAAAACGGCATCACGTAGATTTATTATTTGATTATATGAACTTGGAAAAGGAAATTTTGCTCTTAATTCGTTTTTTCAAAAGGAAAGATTTGAATAGGAAAATGACCATGAATGGTAAACAAATAACTAAAAAAGAAAAAAAAATGAAACTTGTCAACTTCTGTTTGAGTGAACTAGAGGTGTCAAACAGGCCCGTCGTGCCGTGCCGTGCCGTTTTCTTCCGTGCCAACCGTGCCCGTGCCCGTGCCGTGCCGTGCCCGTTTCCTTAATCGTGCCATGCCGTGCTGTGCCAAATCGTGCCGTGCCCATTTTCAGTCGTGCCATGCCATTTTTCTTCATTCGTGCCGTGCCGTGCCGTGCCGATTTGCAACCGTGTCGTGCCGTGCCGGCCCACTTACTTAATCGTGCCATGTTGTGCCGTGCCGACCCGCTTAATCGTCTGACTCGTGTCGTGCCGTGCCGTGCCGATTTGTAACCGTGCCGTGCCGTGCCCAGCCCGCTTACTTAATCGTGTCGTGTCGTGCCCATTAACTTAATCGTGTCGTGCCGTGCCGTGCCCATTAACTTAATCGTGTCGTGTCGTGCCGTTTTTTAAAATCGTGTCGGGCCGTGCCGACCCTCTTACTTAATCGTGTTTTGTCATGTCGTGCCGGCCCGCTTAATCGTTTGAGACGTGTCGTGCTGACCCGTTTACTTAATCGAGTCGTATCGGCGCATGGATATTTATTTACCGTGTCCACCCCAATGTGAAATGATGGGGGTAAATGATGAGAAAAAATGTGAAATAACTTTTTTGCCCTTGTGGTGTCCCAAACTTGATTATGCATTATATTAATTATATAATTGCAAAACGCCAAAACCTAATCTATTTAATTAATTTTGGACAATTTCATAACAAAAGCATTTTCCACAACAAGTAGCAAAAGCATTTGTGGCATTACTTGGTAATTGGTAGTTTTGGCATTTTCCACACCTTTGCATAATATACTGACATCAATTGAACTATACACGTACAAGATTTTAGATTGGGTTAAGTTAACCTCCTGGCTGTGGATGGAGACAAGAGCTTTCAGCTGAGCTCATCTAAATAGTGTATCATTATGTCCCAAATCCCAATGCACAATCGAGAATCTGAAGTAACATAAACAGTTCAATTACAGCCAAAGAAAATTCATAAATGGCTAACAAGTACAATACCAAATAGCATAAACTTGGCATATGGGCGCAGAATGGTATGTAGACTTACTTAATGGTGGTTCATAAAAAGATAAAACGGAAACCAAGGTTCCAATAAATGAAGCATTTACAATGGCAGAAGAATTAACCAAGGCTGGAAAAAGAGGTTTTGCAGAGAAGCAGAGAAGAGATCATCTTCTGTTAAGAATTAATCCGATAGAACATGACGTCAAGTATTAAAACAAATTCCAAAAAAACAGGCGCTTATCAAACGAAAGTTCAAAATGATACAATCATAGATAAAACATCTTCTGTTCTGATTCAATAATCATGATGTGATTCACTCATTGGACAGACAAAAGTGCTGAAGAGAAACCAAACAAAGTGCATGTTAGAGGAAAATTTCTTTTGGACCTTTCATCAAACAATAGATGTGCTTGTACTGATTCAATCATCATGATTTGATCCACCAAATAGGCAAATAGCTTTGGCTATCACTCATCAGTATGTAAAATTTCCACTTTCTGGAACAAAAACAAGAGGCAACTATTTTTTCATAGAAAGAAATAGAAATATACACAAGGCCCTAAGCCACAGTTAGTCTTGCACGGGGTCCTTCACCAACAGCTTTTGCAGGAAATCTTTTGCACTGTTGCTAATGGTTGGCCCTGGTTTACGAAGGAAGTCCAGCTTGTTCCTTAAAACCTGTAAAAAGTCAGAAAATTAAAAAGGTATATATGCCAGATTTTATAGAATAATATCATAGAAACAGAAAAATAAAAAACAATCAGATTTCAATCCCGATTCTTGAACCAAACAATCGATTTCTTCAACCCCCAAATCCTAAACAATCGATTTCTTCAACCCCAAATCCTAAACTATACGTTATTGAACCAAACCCAGTCCCAGGAGGTGGTTAATGAAGCCACATCCAACGACAGAAACTGCTCTTGAACCAAACCTTTCGACCGACGTAGGCGAAACCTGTTTCGGCAAAATCTTCGAGGAGCCGCCGAGCCCATCGATGAAACTAGTTGGAGGCGCTATGGGAGAAAACTAGTTGGAGACGCTGAGAAATTACATCATGCGGGAAATCTTGAAACAAATTTGATGATATTTGGGGGGAACAGAATTTCAATCGGGCGGGAGTGCGAAAATTTTCAGAGAGAGCCGTCAGGGTTTGGCAAGGATGCCTATAACATCCTATTTATAGTGAGTAGGAAATGTAGTGCATTTGTCACACGTCCCATCTATGCACCCAACGGTAAAAATTCCCGTAAAATTGAACTACGCGAGGGTCGTTAGAGTATTTTTCTTCGAATCGGAATTGTCTACATTTTACGTGGGAGTGATTATATCCTATGTGCAAAAAATAAAGTAAATTAATTATCATTAGGTACCTGATCGATTGAGACAAAAAAATTTGTTTACAGTAAATCAACGTCCCGATGAAAAGTCTTTGAATACCCGATAGACTTCAAATTTGGCGAGAGTGATTAAAACAACAATACAAACAATGTGAACGGTTTGGATCGTCATAATTGTGTTGCGATCGTGTGGCTAGCGTACATTATCCTATAGCATAATAGCTTGGTTCATAACCAAGTAAGTTCGATGTATATGATTACAAAGCAGGTACATACAGGATTTCTTGAATATTCGATCTAAACCGTTACAATTTATTATATTGTCAAATCTAACACTTTCCCAGAAAACGGTGGCTATCAAATGTCGGCAACCACCTGATCGGATCACATTCGTTGCATCTAAGAGCAATAATGTCCTACAATGCACGACTCGACGGCCATCAGAGCAGTTTTTTTCGAATCGGAACCGTCTAGATTACAAGTGGGAGTGATTATATCCTCCATGCAAAAAATGAAGTGATTTAACTATTGTTACGTACTTGATCGAAGGAGACAACGTGTCTGTTGATAATGAATCAACGTCCCCGATCAAAGGGCTTTTAATACCCGATGGACTTCAAATTTGGCGAGGGTAAATAAAATAGCAAGACAAATAAAGTGAACGGTGTGGATCGTCATAAATGTGTTGCGATCGTGTGGCTAATGCATAATATAATCAAAATTTTATGCAAAACAATATAACACATTAATAATTTAACATATTATGTAATTATAAAAACTCAATTTTGACCTATCAATTCAAAAATCAAATATTTCATTCTAATTAATAAAAATTTATTTTTCATTTTTTCTTCAATTTAATAAATGTTATAATATTTTTTCAAAATTTATATGTTTGTTATCAAAATTTAATTTTTATTTTACCCCCAAGTTTTCATTTATGTTATTCAAAAATTCAATTTTAATTTCCCTCATTTTTCTTTATTATGGCATTTACCAACTTAATTCATTGCCCTAATAAAAATGTATTTTTATTTATTTATTATGTATTTATTTATTTATTTTTGTGAAGTCCATTTATTTATTTAAAATATATTCAAAAAAATCCTTTTTTTCCCTCTTTTTTTCACCCTTATTTGGCAAGTGCATTTATTAAATTCTAACTATTATTCAAAATTTTATTTTTATTTTACCTCTTTTTTTTTTCTTGTTATTATGGCAAGTCCATTTATTAAATTCTAATTATTATTTATAAATTCATTTTAAATTTCCATCTTTTTTTTTCATAATTATGGCATTTGGCAACTTCATTTATTTAATAAAAATTTATGTTTTTTGTATTATGTATTTATTTATTTTTCTAAAGTCCATTTATTTAATGAAAACTTATTCTAAATTCAACTCCCTCTCTCTCTCTCTCTCTCTCTCTCTCTCTCTCTCTCTCTCTCTCCGTGATATATTGCGTAATTACAAAAAATTATTTTTCACCTATCAATTCAAAAATCAAAATTTTCACTTTTATTATTCAAAAAATCATTTTTTATTTCCATCATTTTTTTCTCATTATTATGGCATTTGGAAACTTCATTTATTTAATAAAAATGTATTTTTTTATTTATTATGTATTTATTTATTTTTATAAAGTCCATTTATTTGATGAAAACTCTCTCTCTCTCACTCTCTCCGTGACATATTGCGTAATTACAAAAAATTATTTTTCACCTACCAATTCAAAAATCAAAATTTTCACTTTTATTATTCAAAAATTCATTTTTTATTTTTCCTCATTTTTTGAAATAAAATAAAATTTATTTTCCTTATTTTATTTTTATTTTCCCTAATTCTTTTCGTTATTATACCATGTCGTGCCCTTTACACTTCCGTGTCGTGCCCGTGTCCGTGCCCGTGCCCGTGTCGTGCCGTTCCCGTGCCGTGCCAGACTATAACCGTGCCCGTGCCCGTGCCGTACCAGACTAAAACCGTGCCGTGCCCGTGCCGTGCCAGACTAAAACCGTGCCGTGCCCGTGCCGTGCCTGATTAAGTCCGATTAAGTCCGTGTCGTGCCTGATTAAGTCCGTGTCGTGCCGTGCCGTGCCACGCCAGTCCAACTACCGTGCCGTGCCCCCCCTTTTCCGTGCCCCGTGCCCGTGCCCGTGCCGCCTCAGACCGAGCCGTGCCGTGCCGTGCCCAACTTTTACCGTGCCCAAACCGTGCCCGTGCCGGAGTTTTTCGTGCCGGGCCCGTGCCTTGGCGGGCCGGCAAGGCCCACTTGACACCTCTAGAGTGAACTAGTACAACTAACCATAACATGATAGAGCAGTTCAAAGTTACACGCACAAATGCGTAAGCTTGTAGTTCCAAGTGTTTTCTGTTGTGCTGAACACAAAGTAGGAGAATATAAAACAAGCCAACAAGCAAAAATGAAACAAGAATTTACGTGGGGAAATTCCGCTTTAAGCATGAAGCAAGAACATACTCCATGGGGAAAAAGCGAGAGAATTCATGATAAACAGGGAGAATACAACGAGCCTGTTATATCTGTAACCCAAATTGAAAAATCATTAATCCATCATTTTGAGTTGTTTAAAACAAGTGGGGTACAAACCGGGTTCCTATAAGCTGAGAACTAAACAACATAGAGAATATGAACAACAAAATGAAATTACTAAAGGGGGTTTTTATCACCCGTGTTCAGGTGAGAAACAAAATAAGCAAGCGTATGCTTGGTCAAGAGATGCGCAAAATGGGCTAAGCAGTAGCTTTGCCCACTAAATGCAAACAAGATTTATTGAGGGGTAACCCAATAATATTGTTTACAGTAAGGAAATCAAATCTATATATAATACCCGGAACTATTTAAGGATTACTTATGTTGGGTAGTCCTATCCATGAAATGTACCTGATACATCCATCCAACCTTTTGAAATACATCCATCCAACCTAGGGATGGCCATCTCGGTCGACCCACCATGTTCCAATCCATTCCCTCCCCGAAAGGGTAAGGGATTTGGGGAATTTGTCGGGAATCAGGTAGAATATGGGAATTTTTTCAAAAAAATTCAGGGATCGGGTAGGGGATGGTATAGTTAGTCCCCGCCCCAATCCCCTACCTAATGCCTGCCCCTCCCCGATCCCCGCCTCTCCTCGCCCCGCCCTATATCCCCGTTAACACATATACGTGTATTATAACTTATAAGTTAGGGTTCTGAACTTCTGATACTAAAAAAAATAAAAATAAATAGGGGTGATATAAATATCTCCATCTCTCACCCAACATTGTAGCTAACCTTATGTAGTTATTTTGCTCCTCGTCAAACCCTTTTTATTGGAGTACAATGAGTCAATGATACTATTTAACTTTTGTTATTCTAGGAAGAAAGAGAATGAAAATATGTGCTATTAAATGTTGACTGGTTATGTAATGCTATTAAATCTATGATATTCAGCCACCATATGAAGTGGAGTTTCACCTTTGATACTCAACCGGCGTCCCTATAGATGATATCGCCTCTAGAAAGCGAGAATTGGGATGCATGTTAAGGTTTGAATCTCCAATTCCCTATGGGGATTCCCGTTCTCCCTATTGGGGCGGAGATGAAGGTTAAAAAAAGTTTCCCGGGAAGAGATTGGGGAGGAGATGAAAATTGATATGAGTTTGGAGATTGGGGATAGAGATAGTGGTATCCACCCCTACCCTCTCCATGCCCATCCCTAATCCAACCTTAAACACGTTTCAAGTTAGCCAGGGCTTACTCGATCTTCTTATTCTATTGGCCGGTACGGTTATGGATTCGGACATTTAGGATGGACCTTTATGTTTCATTCTTCGCGTATCCCTAGGGACTAGTACTCTCATGATAATCGATGTCAGACGACATAATTATATCTATCCGAAGGTTAATTGGGGTGGATGCACATAATACTCTCAAGAGAGGGAATTTTTTTTATTGAAATGATTCGGTAGGTATTTGTAGGATAGGTTCTTTGTTAATTAAATAAAATCGACTTGAAGAGGCAAACAATAACTAATGGTTGAACGAGAATAAGAGAGTGTGTAAAAGGGTGAAGGATTAAGCCAAATATACAGAAAGAGAAGGCAGCAGTGTTCAGTTCATTCCCCTTTGGATCATCATCATCCTCGAATCACAGTTCTAGAGGAAAGATGGGCTCGCGAGGACTAGCAAGAACAATATTCTTGATTCCAGGGCTCGGAGTCACTTTCTCTCTCTAGAATTTCCGTGCTCTAAGGATGAATCGAATCTCCCTCACTTATGAATGAATGTCCCATATTTATAGGGATCTATACCCAATCATTGGGCTGCAGACGCTTCCCCAATAATATGATGACACGTGCTCTCTCCGTATACCTGGGCGACGTGGGTGACGTCACTGGCCGTTAGGAAGCTTCCATTAGGTCATTCCAGTGCATCATTTTCCCTCCTAGCGACCCTTAATCCCTTAAAGCCACCAAGCCACTTGTATCTCCCCTATTCCCGCGGTGCTGGGCCTGGTCGCGAGCCTTTTGGCTCGCGCCAAGACCCAATTCGAGCTCGTATCGACTTCCCTACCCCTGCCTTTCGGTCAGGTATAGTCGCGAGCTTAGTTCCTGTATTCGCGTGAGCATTCTCTCTTCCCCGTCTCGTCAATCCTCTTCGCTGAGGACCTCGCGAGGGGTGCACTTCCTTTTAGGTGTTGTCTCCCTTATTCAGAGCATTTGCAATTTTATTATATATTTCCGTGAGGTTGCCTTCTCTGCGATGGGGCTCCATCTTGCTTATCATTAATCGTTGACTGATGACGTGTCTGTTGGGACTTTATGAACCACGTGGCTAGCTGTTATAAGCTGGTCAACTGCCTCGTCACCCTACGCGCTGACCTCTCCTACATATGCCCCTCGTGCCAGCGTGATTCCGCGGCGCGTGGCATTGTACGCGCCTTATCGCGCGCGTGCGACATCAGTGAAGTTCGTCGTTTTAGCATTTCCCTCCAAAAGGTGGCTGTCTCTAATTTCGAAGTTTTGCAGGCCGATTGGACTGCTAGTGTCGTTTCGACCGCTTGTTTACCGTTGATGACAGTGGGGCTAGGCCTATAAATACTCATTGCAAGTGAGAATAGAGTTTTTTCTTCTTACGCCTTCCAAAATCCTCTCGTGTCGATCTCAAAAAAGCTCTCACGTCCTTCTTTTGCTTCCTTTCTAGACTTCTACGAAACCCTAGTTTCCTTTTTTCGAGTAAGTTATGGCTCGATCGCGAAGACATGAATCTGATACCGAGGCTCTTTTGGCGAAAACCTCACTTCCTCCTTCTAGTGAATGGAGAAGGGCTCCGTATCTGAGGTCTGAAGGTGATGTTTCTGGGCAAATGTCCAGAATTACGTTCCCCTCTGTGGTGATCCCAATGCCCAGTACCTTTTGCTCTCTGATGAGACTAGCGCCTCAAAGGCAAATATGGTCGACCCATCTTCGTTGGTGAGGCTGAGGATTGAGAGGGGCGATTTCCCATTCTCTTAAGTTCAGTACAAGGCCAACATTCAACCCCCAAGGGATTGGGGTGATTGGGTGTCTACGATCCTTGACAACGGGGAGCACAGAAAAACCCTAGACACGGTGGGTTTATTGAAGACTGTGCGTCTCTCGCGATACCTCATCGCAAGTCGCCCTCAGCGCGATCTCAACTTCGCGGTGTCTCGCTGGAGCACAACTAGCCATACCTTCGTATTCCCTTTCGGAGAGGTTGGTCCAACTCTTCTTGATACGGAAACCCTAATGGGCCTTCCCACCCGCAGCGAGTATCATTACAATCCTGTCAAGTATTCTTCAGATGCTGCGACGGCGATTGAGTTCATAGAGAATGAATTTAAGGCGGCCGGCAAGTATGGTTCCCGTTATGACAACGCGGGGAAGCTCCGAGCTCCTCCAAAAGCCAACAAGACAACTTGGGGCTCTTGGCAGCGATACTGGTTTCGCGACGTCACCCCTGTCGAAGTTGATGGGAAGCTCACGATGACAATGAGTGCTTATCATGGAGGTCTGCTGTCCCTGGCAGTCTTCCTTGTTCAGTTCTTGTCCCTCTTCCTTTTTCCTGACCTTCCACACGAAGGCCCCCACCGCGAGATGATTCCTCTCGCGGCCACCCTCGCGTCAGGGAAGAAGCTTCCTTTGGGTCCCATGTTTTTGGGACACTTCTATCACCAGCTGGATCGCACCGTTCAGGATTTTTAGCGATCGATGGGGAGGTATGAGATTGCCTCCATGGTTCATATCTCCTTCCTACTCGGCTTCTTTTATGAATATTTTCCCAAGGTTGCTCCTCCTCCCCACGAGCTCCCTCCTTTGAAGAGTGTTGAGGAGAGGAATGCTGCTGGGTGATATTATTCGCGATAGCAAAGGCATGCATGTGCTGCGATTGAGCGAGAGACTGCCTAGGATCATGAGGTGGAGCAAGACCTCCCCGAGCCACTTGTTCGAGGACTAGTGTGATGAGATAACCTCTTTCAACCCGCGCCCCTATCAGAAAATTGTTGATGGTGCACTTGGTCTCTCCGTCATTTTGGAAGACACCGTTGTGGATTTTTAGAGCAAGAACATCCGATCCCATAAGCTGAACTTCCTCACATGGGTCACTCCCAGCTATCCCCAACTCCATCCGTTGAGGGTCCCATCACAGTGCTATATAGAGCTGACAGGCTTCAGCTACAATTCGGGTATGTTCAAGGCGTCCCTCGCGAGCCTCCTTCTCCACCCAAGGACTTCCTCACTGGGATCCGCCGATTCCTGAAGTCGTTTAATCACGAGCTTACCGCGAACTATGGGGGAGATAGGATCATCCCCAGCTCCGCGCTCAAGGCGACCTTTACTCCAGAAAACAGGGTATATTGGGCGAGAAACCTACAATCTTTCATGGCTTTCGTTCAAACCCCAGCGGTGGTGCCCTCTGCGGACCCCGTTTCGAATAAGGACTTGACTCTACGGTCTTTCAAACCAGGGAAGGACCCTAAATGGCGCGGTCCGCAATCCTGCTGGGTTAAGGGCACCATGGTTCCTCTCGACGTCATTAGCGCCATTCCTATTCAGAAAATCCATCCTGCAGACCAAATGGTTGCTCCCACGCCGCGACATATTACCACTAAGGACGTGAGGAAGGCAAAGGATAAGAGGAAGGCAAAGGATATTTCCCCTCTTCAGCTAGAGCCTGCTCCGAAGAGGGCAAGGGTGAGATTTTGTTGATCAAGTTTCCCATTTTCTTCTTTCTCTCTCTCTTTTTTTTTTATATGTATATCCTACGTCTCCTTACATCTTATTGACTTGTCATCGTTTCTCATCTTTAGGATCCTTCGCGGTGGAGGGGTCGACTGATAACAAAATCTTCTTTCTCCCTCGCGGACCCTTCACCCCAAGCTAAGCCATTGGCTCAAACTAGTCAAGGTGATGCTTCTTACTTCTATGCACATGTTTTTGGAATTTTACTTCTGTTCTGTGTACTTACAAGATTTGTGTACTGTCTTTCAGGTGAGGAAGCCCAACAGTCAAAAACTACTGTTGATGCTGAAAAAGACGTGCCTCTCGTGGATCCTCCTTCTCGCGACGTGGATCAATCAGTTTCTTCCAATATTCCCCAATCGGAGGGTGCTGGGCTAAGAAGGAGGGGGCTGCCTCGACTCTCGCTGAGGGACAAGGTCAAGGTACCCCATACGTCGACGAGTTCAATGCCATGGACATCGCGAGTTCTATCGCGAAGGAGGTCGGTGGTTCAGGTGATAAACCAGAGGAGGTTGTGGAGAGAATAGAGGAGATTGAAGGTTCGGAGGAAGAAACCACAACCATGAACGCAAAGCCTGCCAAGGAGATTAAGTCACCAGCGAGCTCTCCTGGGATTGATCCTTTCCCTTTAGACTTAAGTCCTGTCAAGGGTGGTTTAGCTTCAGGGAAGAAGAAGAAGAAATTGAAAAAAAAGATAGCCACAACCCCTTCTTCTTCTCCGCGTGATAGAACTCCGTCGCCCTCTCGTGACGACGAGATAGTGCACATACCTTCCTCCCCAGAGAAAAGCACCCTTGGTCCCAAGGCCATCCCCGGATCTACTATCAGTGAAAGCTCAGACATGGATGACCTTGACGAGAGCAGCGAGGAGAGTGAATAGGCTTCTGGAGGCTCCAAAGGTAAGTGCAGCAGTGATATTTTTGCAGGGATGGAAGACATCTTTCATCTTCCTTCTTTTATCCCTTCTAAATTGCTAATGCCAAGCCGTCATTCTGACTCAGAGCCAGCTCGCGAAGATGGTAATTAGGGAGAGAAGCTTTTGGATGAAAAGGTTTCAGGGGATGATGATCAGGGGGAGAAACTACCAGAAGAACAGGGGGACTTAGATCATTCCCAAGCTCAAGAAGAAGCATCAGGCCCTGGACTTCCTAAGCAATCTTTGTTTCCTGATACATAGGGCAGTTCTCGATGGAGTGTCAAAACGTTCAATGCCCCAACCCTTCGCGCTCTAGAGAAGCAATTCCCCTCCACCTTTGCAAACTTCTCTGCCAGTCGTCTCGTGGGCGCACCACTCCTTGACGTTCTCGGCGAGATGGTGCTATCCTTGCAGGAGACGAGGGTGAGGGACTTCTTTGATGAAAAGTACGAGGACATGACCTCTTTAGTTAAAGATATGGAGAAGTTTGGCCTCGACCTCCGGTGGCTCCACGAGCATCTAGAAAGGGTTCGCTCCACGAAGATGTTATTCGCGTGCCTTTTCAAAGTTCAGGCCAGCAAAGCTCAAATTGCTGAAGCAAAAGAGACGTGTGATAAGTACAAGCAATTGCTCGCTAAGGCTGAGGAGAAACTTTCCATTTTGGAAGCGAGTCACGAGCTGCTAGTCAAAGATCATCAAGCCCTGGAGGCTAATCCAAAGACCTCACTGAGTGATGCAGAGCCTGTTCTCCCACCGTTTGATCTGTTTTCGCAGAAGTTCGTGGAGTAGCTAGGTCTTGTTCCTCTTTTTTTTTTAAGTGTAAGCCCCTTTCTGGGGAACAAATTTTGTATCCATGATGTTGATATCAATGAAATCCTTTAGAACTTTGTCTATGATTTATTGTTGTAATTGTAATTGGCTATAGTATCATCGTGAGGGCAAATGATAACTTGGTTTCCCTTCTTATTCACAACATTACAAAATTCATTACTGAATTTATTCCCTTTAAGGGCCCCAGCACCCAATTGTGCCAGGGGTTCCCTTTGCTAAGTCGCGAGGGTATTTCCAACTTTAAAGTTAGTTTTTCCAAAGAGAATCTTACTTTGGTTCCCATTCATTTGTGGGGAATGGCCGTCGTGAGGGTCTTCCAACAATTTAGTTAGCATTCCAAAGGATGAAACTCCCTTGGTCCCCATTTATTTCACAACATTCAAAGGCCTTAAGCGTAAGTGAGTACTTTTATTTTGTACCTTTTTTTCACTCCGCGAGGGGTGAAATTTCCCCTTATGCTGACATCACTTTGTGCCGCGAGGTCACCATCGTGGGTGCCCATCTTTTTATACCGTTTTCCTCTGTCATGCTCAGGCAATTAATGAAACACAACTTTGAAACAAAGGGATAGCATTTCTCATTCATCAATTCAATCAATATGATTTTGCCCAAGGGGATGAAATAAAAATCCTTTTCCCAGAGCTATATCTATGTTACGGGTAATATTTCTTGATGTACTTCGCGTTGATTGGCCCTGGGAGAAATCCGTCGCTAACTCTCGCGAGCCTGTAGTGCCCACTTTCAGCGGCCTTGATCACCTCGTAAGGGCCTTCCCATTTCGGTGTGAACTTTGGCAACTTCAGGTTCTGCATGACCCCAGGAACCGATTTCCACACTAGGTCTCCCACTTTGAATTCTCTCGCGAGCACACTTTTGTTGTAGTACTTGGCCACAGATCGCCAATACCTTTCCTGATTTTCAGCCGCAACCTCCCTCCTTTCGTCCAATGCCTCTAGATCAGCCCTTCTTTCCCCTTCAGTTACTTCGGTGGATAGCGCAAGACGTGCGGAAGGCACACTTATCTCCGCGGCCAACACTGTTTCTGCCCCATATACCAAACTGAAGGGGCTCATTCGCGTAGACTTCCTCTTAGCCGTTCTATAAGCCCATAAAGCAATCGGAAGGTGCTCTGCCCAAGTTCCCCCTTTCTCATCCAAGTGCTTGCTTAGAATCTTGACAATGGACTTGTTAGTAGCTTCTGTCTGCCCATTTCCTTGAGGTTAATGGGGGGTTGAAGTTTTCTGATTAACACCATAGGACGCAGCAGCTGCTTCACTTGTCTATTCACGAAGGGGGTTCCATTATCAGAAAGAATTACCTTCGGAATTCCAAATCTGCAGATTATGTGTTCCTTAATGAAATTGGCCACCACATCGCCCGTCGCGCGCTTCAAGGGAATTGCCTCCACCCACTTTGTGGTAATTTCTGTTGCCACCAGAATCCATTGGTTCCCTCGCGAGGAGGGATGGATAGGGCCAATTATATCCATTGCCCACGTGTGAAAAGGGTAGGGCGCTCGAATGTGATGGAGCTCAACAGAGGGTGCATGCACCTTATCTCTGTGTTTCTGGCACGCGTGACACCTACAGACATGGCTCTTGCAATCTCCTTCCATCCTTGGCCAGTAATAACCCAGATGAGTGATTTGCTCATACAGCTTCCTTCCCCCGGGGTGCTCCATCTCATGTACCTTATGCAAAACTTCCTCTGCCTCATTATTCGATAAGCATTTGAGGGGAATATGATCGAGGGCCCTTCTATAAAGCTGGTTATCTTTGACAAATAATCTCTTCTCGCAACGCTGTACTTCTCGAATACCCCCGCGATCCATGGGAAGCGCTCCTTCCTTCAAATAATCAATGTACTTCTGTCTCCAATCCGTTTCCTCGCTAGAGAAGTTGCACTCATGTTCGATTTCATGGAGTGAACAATTGGGACATCCTCTGAGCATGGTCACGGCATCATTTTTCATTGTGGGCCAATAATAGCCTTGACGTTGAATTCTTCTGTATAGCGCGATGTCGTTCTCTCCGCACGTCTCTTCGTGAATTCGTGTCAGTTTCTCTTTAGCTTCTGCATTATTGATGCACCTCGCGAGCCATCCCTGGGGTCCTCGAAAGTACAGTTCTCCCTTCAAGATGGTGAATTGTGACAGATCCATCATAGGGATTCCTCCACTGCCCGTCGCGATCTGTGCTTTTATGGGCTCGCGCCAATCCTCGTCCTTGGCGATCTTGTTTTCTTCAACAAACGATGGTTTAGTCCTTCTTGTAATTTCAATGGCCACCGTGCTTCCTTCAAATTTTGTCTTGGCCCCCAAAGTGGCCAACGCGTTAGGGAACTTATTCTCAGACCTGGGCTTGTGAATGATGCTAACGTCATCAAAGTTTTTCCTGAGTCTTTGAACAGTTGCCCTATACGGCGCGAGGTTGGCTTCTTTTAGGGCGTAGACGCCCTCACTTTATAAAATTATCAGCTTTGAATCCCCCACAATTCTGAGCCTTTTAATTCCCTTTTCTCTGGTCGCGAGCAGCCCTAGGATAAGTGCTTCATATTCAGCTTCATTGTTAGAACACTGGAATGCTAACTTGTATGATAGGTACTCCTTTGTGCCGCTGTCACTTTGCAACGTGACGCCTGCCCCAGCTAAACTTCCTCTTGTTGCCCCATCGAAGCTTAGAGTCCAGCTTTCTTGTTCAGAGCTGGCTGCTAAGGCTTCGAAATCATCTCCTGGTAGGGATTCACTCAATGGTTCACACTCTTCGCTAGGAAACTGGGCCAATAGGTCCGCGAGGGCCTGGCATTTAATTGCTCATGGTGCTGCGCACTCTATATCGAACTCCGCGAGGGCTAGTAGCCACTTCGCGGCCCTTCCATTAAGCACAGGGAGAGAAAGCAGATACCGCATAGGGTCATTTCTAGTCATGAGCTGTACTTTGAACGAAAGGAAATAGTGCCTAAGCTTTTGCACTGTGAAAACGAGTGCCAAACAATGACGTTCAATTGGTGTATAGCGTGCCTCTGCTCCTTGCACTTTTCGACTGATGTAATACACTGGTTTCTCAATTCCTTCGGCTTCTTGAGCCAGCAATGCTCCAATTGATCTCGCGGTAGAGGTGAGATATAAAATCAGCGGTTTCCCTTTTTGGCGGGAAACCATTGTCTGGGGTGAGGCTAAGACATTTTTTACTCTCTCGAAGGCCAACTGATGCTGGTCTCGCCAGTCAAACTTGACTGTTTTTTTCAGCAAATCGCCCAGCGGTGCAGTGATTTCTACAAAAGCAGGGATAAACCTTCTCAGATAGGAGACCTTCCCCAAGAATCTTGATAAGCGCCAAATGTTATATATATCTGGGCTTATCTCACTCGTTGTAATCACACACACGTGCATTTTGTGCCTTTATACGATTGATTTTGCGCGAGTTGTGTTTTTTATTAGTTTCAGAAAATCGGAGCTAAAAGGTGTGTCCAAAGCTCCAAATAATCCCTGGTTGTATCCGGAAGTACCCAAGGTCCCGCAATTCCGTGGAGGACAATTGCCAAAGCTTAGAAGTCGATTCAAGAAGCTTTGGAAGGTTCAAGGAAGGCCCGGAACAAAAGAACAAGAAATTTGGAGTTATGAGCCTCGAGAAAATTTGGCCAACCGATAGAAAAAGGCTCATTTCTCTCAAGATACAAAGGCTATGAAGATGAGATCAATTGGGTTTGAAAGTAGACTCATAGAGCTTTCCAACGGTTCAAGAATCACCTCATTCCGAGTTCGGACGAAGCCGGGGGCGTGCCCGTGAAGTTGGGTAAAAAATCTGCCCTAACAGACGAATCTGGATCGATCCAGATCCCTAGTGGATCGATCCAGAACCCTCCGGGCACCATTTTTCAATCTCTTTTTGCACTTTCCTTTTATGGAAACTTTGGGTTGTTGTGTGTGCTTTATTAGATATTATGTAGAGAGAGAAAGGGAAGACTATATTGGGCTCTCTCCTCTCTCCTTCTCACACACACTTACTCTTTCCTCCTTAGTTAGTTTTGCTCTCACCTCTCTCCTCCATTGGAGAGAGTTTAAGGTCTTTCTCTCTAGAATTCTCAAGTAAGCTTTCATTTCCCGTTTATTTACCGTGTATTAAACTTGTTCCTCGTGGTTAGCTCTTTCAATATATGTAGTTTATTTTCAATTCCCTCAAGTATTTAGTGTTCATGTTTTTCTTTCTATTTTCTTAGTAAACTCTTGTTTTTAGGAGTTGTTTGATAATTTCTCAAGTACTAATATTGTAGGCTAACCTAGGATCTTCATTAAAAATCGGTTTTTAAGTTTATTAAGCATGTTTTTAGTTTTCTTCCAAATTCTAGACTTGTTTTCTAGCATAATGTGTGAGTAGTTAAGTAGGCTTGGTCATGGGGTGATTAACATTCCATGACTCGGGCTAATCCGTTCCTCTCATCTCAAAAGCAAACACTTCCTGTTGATCAAAGAGTTAGAATTAATTTTATGTATCAAAATTTGGATTTGTTAATCTCTTTGATCATACGTAGCCAAGGGCTGGAACACTTGGCACGTGTGATGCTTAGGCCGATGTCAATCAAAATGTTTGTCTAAATGGCACAAGAATCCTAATCTTTGTGAAGCACATTTTCTAGTCAAATGGTTTTAATCTCTAAATCTTCCATTCGGGAGCATCTAACGGTGTCCCGAGCCGGTTATCAAGAGTCGAACGGTTTAGCCTTAGTTGTGGTATTTATGATCCCCTAGACTACGCCTTAGTTTTAATTAGTCTTTTTAAGTTTCTAAGTCATTCTCGAAGTTGAGAGAATTCCACCAAACAAACTCCAAAAGCCAAGTTTGCCCTTTAAGGCTAAAAACCTACACTTGCAAGACAACTCTCACGCCGGGTGCGTTCGGTCCCTGTGGATTCGACCCGGTCTTACCGGTTATTATGCTACCGCCGACCTAGCCCTACGCTTGGGGCGACACTTTCTACGACACAATCTAAGGTCGCAAGCAAATCCTTTGAGGGATCTCTGAGAGTGGGGAGGGGGCATGCTTGAGATGGAACAAATTTTGGATTCATCAGCATCAATACCATGTTTGTGCACCAAAAAGCCTAAGAATTTCCCTACAGTGACCCCAAAGGCACACTTTAGTGGATGCATTCGCATATTGAACCTTCTGCACCTCTTTAACACCCCCTTGAGATCACGCAGATGCTTTCTTTTGTATTTTGATTTCGCGACGAGGTCATCAACATACACTTCCACCGAGTGGTGAATCATATCGTGGAAAATTGCGGTCATAGCCCTCTGGTAGGTCGAGCCGGCATTTTTAAGACCAAACGGCATCACGGTGTAGTAGAAATTTCCCAAAGGGGTCCGAAAAGTAGTCTTTTCTGCGTCTTCAGGTGCCATCTTAATTTGATTGTATCCACTGAATCCATCCATGAAAGAGAACATTTCGCGGCCGGCGGTGATATCCACCAAAGTGTCAATGTAAGGTAAGGGCATTTCGTCCTTTGGACAAGCTTTGTTGAGGTCGCGGAAGTCCTCGCAGATCCTAATCTGACCGTTCTTCTTTTTCACAGGCACAATGTTGCACAACCACGTTGGATACTGGATTGGGCGAATGAACCCTGCACACCTGAGCCTCTCCACTTCTTCCTTAATCTTTTCTTCCAAATCTGGATGGTACTTCCGCTGTGGCTGCTTCATAGGCTTGGAATTCGGGAATACGTCGAGGTGATGAGTCACAAGCTCCGGATCTAAACCAGGCTTCTTGGCCTTCGCTGACGATTTCCAATATCGCCTTGGTCATTCCCACTCTTACGTTGGGGGAAAAGCCCAACCCAGCGAAGAAGGTTTTGAATTTGTGGCTCCTAGATAGGATCTTATGCCTTTTGGAGTGGGTAAAAACTGATTACCCTACTACTAGGCATGGCACGTGCTTAGTGACCTCACCACGAGAGGGTGAATAGTTCGGCACCATATAGGGTACGCGTGAGCCCTGTGCCGAGCTGGTTTGGCCATGAATAAGGCTAAAAAGTTTGAATAAATTAAATATACCAGGATGTGCTAGCTCGATGTAGGTCACAAGGCAATGCCCCTGGTATGGCCGAGCTAGCAGAGCTATGAGCAAAGCTTAAAATAGCATTCTGGGATACATAGGTTCAGCTCGGGGTGAGTAGCTGGGTTATGTACGAGTCATACCGAGCTACGTGGAAGCTCGGCACCGCCACGAATAAGGCGGCGAGACATTCCAGAATACTCTACAGCGGTTCCTTATAAGATAAGGAGCAATCCCGTGAAATAAGGGATCGATATGGGAAATCCTAATGTGATTAGGAGTATACCCCATATAGGGAAGAATCCTATATGGAAAGAAAGACCTCTGCCAGACGAGACCTGGTAGGGTATGGGAACTCATCTCTAAAAGAAAAGTCTTATTAGGAAAAGGATTTCCTAAAGAGAATAGGAAACAGGGGCACGAGATGCCTAATATGAAGAACATCTATACCTATAAATACAAGGCAACAACCATGACAAAAGGTACGCGGTGAAACCTATTTTCATACGCATTGTGATTTGAGTATTCAAGTACGTGATACTAACTTAGGCGTCGGAGGGCCTTTGCCAACGAGAGGCAAAGGTGCTCTAACCCTTTCTCTGTCTTGCAGATCTAGGGTTGACTTGAGGAAGCACGTGATCCAGGGTTACGTGAATTTATCCCCGTACAATTGGCGCCGTCTGTGGGAAACCTTACAAAAAGTTCGTCTCTCTCCAATAAAGGGTCAACGATGGTGCTTTCAGAGCCCCTTTTGTGCACCCCACGGAGGAAAGATGTGGAAGACGATGGTGGGACCACGTTGGTGTACACCACAAGAAAGGGCTCAAGGGTGGAAAAAACCGCTGCGGTACTAAGAGCTCCACAGAAAAAACCAGCAACGAAGAGGTTTGACATAGGGGATATCCCTGAGATTCCAAAATTCAGGGATGTACGCCTAATACGCCATGATTCTCCAAGGGGGAGACACTCAAAAACACCACCAAGAGGGGGGGAAGCCTCCAACCGACGTGAACGGGACAGAAGCCCCCCAAAAAGGGATGGTCACAGGCACACAAGGAATCGAGAGAGGGAAGATAGCCTTGACAGAAAAGAGCAAGAGGCAGAAGAACTGGCCCGCGAAGTCACTCGACGAGAACGAGAGATTCAGGACCTAAAAAAACAACTCCAAGAAAAAGAGAAAGACTTACGTTCACGGACGAGATCCGTGCAATATGAGGAAAAGAGAAGAGATCGTCACCACAACAGGACCTCCACCGACCGAGCTGCCTCTCCACGAAAAAGGAGAGACAGGAGTGCTTCTGTGGAAAAGAGAGAAAGGAGGAAGCATGCTAGGGACAGATACGAGAGATCTGGATCCAATGAGCATATTCCCGAGCGGCACACGAGGAGGGGGGATGCTGGCCGAGCTGAGGAAAGCCCTAAAACTGCACGAGAAGCAGCTAAAGAAGCCCTAGGCCAAATTTCTAAGTCACCATTGGCCCATTGGATCCGTACGGAGAAGACGCCAAGCAGGGTGAAACATTCAGCATTCATCCCCTACGAGACCAGCACAGATCCTGTGGCCCACATCCAACACTATCAACAGGCCATGTTCATGCACGAGCGAGATGACGCTTTGTTATGCAAAATGTTCCCCTCTAGCCTGGGAAAGGTGGCTCTGAGCTGGTACCACAAACTCCCAGAGGGATCAATCCTATGCTGGGCTCAATTAGCTGAAGAATTCACTGCCCGGTTCTTAACAAGCCGAGCAGCTCCCAAGACTTTTGATGCATTGACTTCTATGAGACAGAAGGACGATGAGACACTGCGGCAATACTCCAAACGTTATTGGGAGACTTTCAACGAGATTGAAAATTGCAGTGAGGAGTATGCTCTGGCGACATTCAAGACGAGCTTGCCCATGCATAGTAAGTTACGGGAATCACTTACTATGCATCCAGTGAAAACGGTGGCCAAACTCATGGAAAGAATCCAGGAGCATGCACGGGTGGAGGATGACATCCTGCAAGCTGGAGGAAGGATTGTGGCAGGGCAACCTCAGCTTCCAGAAAAGAAGCCAGTAGAATCAAGGGTGTACAAAAAGGATTACACAACAGGACGAAAAGACTACACACAACAGAAGAAGGACAAAGCTGATCCAGATCCCAAGTCATATTTCAGCGTTATGGCAACTTTCAACATCCCCATCTATAAGATGTTGTACAGGATCAAGAACGAACAGTGGTTCAGAAGGCCCCCAAAGATGACTGGGAACCCAGAAAAGAGAAGAGCCACTAACCAGCACTGCAGCTACCACAGGGATTGGGGACACATGACTGAAGACTGTGTGGAATATAAGAAATTCCTGGATGAGAAGGTAGCAGAGGGCCATCTCAAAGAATTCCTGGCTGATGTCAAGAATGATGCCGAGCTGGTAGAGGAGGTGGACTACGAGAAAGGTCCAAAGGGAACAATCCATATGATACATGGATTAGTTGCCCCTTACACAAACAACGAGATAAGACATATCCAGAGGGTCAACGGACGGGCAAAACAAGTCATGAAGCTCGGCATGAAGAGGCCAAGGGCGGAAGGGATCATGGAGACCCCAATCACCTTCACTGATGATGATCTGGAAGGGGTATCAGTACCCCATAATGACGCACTTGTAATCACCCTACGAATAGGGGAATACGACGTGGAGAAGATTCTTGTTGACCAAGGGGCCAGCACAGAGATCATGTATTACAATACTTTCAAGAAGATGGAGCTCCCTCCAAGTTCATTGCAAAAGTGTCTGGTTCCATTGGTCGGCTTTAGTGCACAGACAGTATGGCCTATGGGAAAGGTCACACTGCCCGTCCGAGCTGGATCAGTGGTTCTGAGCACAGACTTCCTTGTGGTAGACATCCCTTCTTCCTATAACATGATTATAGGAAGAACTTGGATGCACAAAATGAGGGCAGTTTCTTCAACTTACCATCAGAAGATCAAGTACCCTGGGGCAGATGGCATCGAATGCATTAGAGGCGACCAAAAGGTGGCCGACCTATGTTTCAATATGGTTTTGAGGAAATCACCAAGGGCCGAGCTGGTACAAACGGTTGAGGTTCCAGACCAACCAACCTTAGAAGACGTTGGAGGTGATCCCACTAAGAAGATGGTGGAAGGGTTGAAGAGGATACAAATTCAAGAGGACGATGAAGAAAGGTATTTCCTAATCGGCGAGACCCTCCCCGAGCTGGAGGAAAGAGATTTGGTCACCTTCCTTAAAGACCACATCGATGTATTCGCTTGGACCCCCCAAGAGATACCTGGGATAGATCCTGAAATCATATGCCACCACCTGAACGTGGACCCACAGCACAAGCCAGTTGTGCAGAAGGCAAGGAGGTCAGCACCACAGCACGCAGACGCTGTGATCGAAGAGGTAGAGCGGCTACTAGAAGCGGATGCCATACGTGAGGTGAGCTATCCAGATTGGTTGGCCAACACTGTGGTGGTCAAGAAGAAGAACGGAAAGTGGAGGGTATGTGTGGACTTCACAAGCCTCAACAAAGCGTGTCCCAAGGATAGCTTTCCACTCCCCAGAATTGATCAACTGGTAGATGCTACATCAGGCTATGAAAGAATGAGTTTCCTTGACGCATATCGAGGATACCATCAAATAGCCATGCACGAGCCCGACCAGGAAAAGACATCTTTCATTTCGCCCAGGGGACTCTATTGTTACAAGGTTATGCCGTTTGGGCTGAGGAATGCTGGAGCAACCTATCAGAGATTGGTGACCAAAATGTTCAAAGAACAGCTTGGCAAGACTATGGAGGTCTACATCGATGACATGGTAGTCAAGAGCAAGTTGAAGCCTGACCACCTAGCCGACCTAAGGGTAACTTTCAACATCCTGAGAAAATTCAAGCTAAAGCTAAACGCTTCCAAATGTGCCTTCGGAGTCAGCTCGGGGAAATTTCTTGGGCACTTAGTGACAAAAAGAGGGATTGAAGCCAACCCAGATCAAATCACGGCTCTACAAGGCCTTCAAAGCCCAAAGACCACGAAGGAGGTCCAAAGGCTAACAGGGATGGCAGCAGCACTCAATCGCTTCATCAGCAAGTCCTCAGACCGCTGCAGACCTTTCTTTCAACTTCTGAAGAAGAGAGAAGGGTACGAGTGGGGAGCCGAACAGGAACGGGCTTTCCAGGAGCTAAAAAGCTACTTATCATCACCACCCTTGCTCTCTACTCCAGACACTGGGGAGCGGTTGATACTATACTTAGCAGTATCTGACCATGCAGTCAGCTCGGTCCTTCTACGAATAAAGGGGACGGAGCAGGCTCCAATCTATTTCGTGAGCAAGACATTGTTAGAAGCTGAGACACGTTACCTACCATTGGAAAAACTGGTATATGCTCTCATTGTTGCATCAAGAAAGCTGCCCCACTACTTCTTGCAGCATCCCATCACCGTATTCATGGAATACCCACTGAGGGCCTTGCTCAGGAAAGCAGATTTCTCTGGTAGAATCTCCAAGTGGTCAATAGAACTAAGTCAGTTCGACCTCGATTATCAGCCCAGAACAGCAATCAAGGGGCAGGTTTTGGCTGATTTCATAGCAGAATTTGCTCCAACAGTGGCCCCACCGCCACCAACTCTCCACGAAAAGGAGGGAATCAGTAACCCCGAGCAGCCAACGAGTATGGCCGATCTGGAACCAGACGAATGGAAGCTTTACGTTGATGGATCGGCTTGCAACAAAGGGTCTGGAGCAGGGGTTGTGCTTTTCTCTCCAGAAGGATTGGTCCTAGAGCATGCACTGCGGCTAGGATTTAGTGCCACAAACAATGTAGCAGAATATGAGGCTTTGCTTGCTGGGCTGAGAAGTGCTCTGGAGCTCAAGATACATAAATTACGGATATTTTGTGATTCCCAACTAGTTGTCAACCAGCTCTCAGGAGAATATGCCACGAAAAGCGAGAAGATGGCTGCATACTCAGAAGCAGCCAAGGATTTGCTAGACAAATTTCACAGGATCCATATCCAGCAGATCAGCTCGGGACAGAACGCACATGCAGACTCACTGGCCTGTCTTGGGTCGGCGGTCAAGACAGAGTATCGCCGCACAATTACAGTAGACTATCTGGGCGAACCAAGTATTGGCCGAGCCGTAGAAGTCGTGATGGAAACAGAGCTGGGGCCGAGCTGGATGGACCCAATAGTGGCATGCCTACGAGATGGGACTTTGCCGGAAGATAAGAGGGAAGCACATAAAATTAAGACCAAGTCAATACGCTTTTGGCTCTCTCCAGAAGGTAAGCTTTACAGAAAATCTTTCCTTGGTCCATATTTATTGTGTGTACACCCAGCCCTTGTTCAAAAGTTTCTCCATGAAATCCACGATGGAACTTGTGGGGGACACACTGGTGGGAGATCCATAGCCCACCGAGCCATTTTCCCCCCTCATCCGAGCTCCAGCAGAGGATCTACTGCCTCTAACCAGTCCGTGGCCATTTGCCCAATGGGGATTGGATATCGTGGGTCCTCTCCCTATGGCAACAGGGAAACGAAAGTTCCTACTCATTGGCACTGACTACTTCACTAAGTGGATAGAGGGGGAAGCTCTTGCTAAAATCACAGAGGCTATGGTGGAAAAGTTCGTCTGGAGTAAGATAATTACAAGGTTTGGGGTACCCTACTCTATTATCTCAGATAACGGGTCCCAGTTCGGCAAGAAGTTCAAGGCCTTCTGTGCTCAGTACGGCATCAGAAATTATTACTCAACCCCTGCCTACCCGCAGAGCAATGGCCAGGCAGAAGCATCCAACAAGACTATCCTAAAGAGTCTCAAGAAGAGGTTGGAAAAGAAGAAGGGTAAATGGCCAGATGAGCTTCCAGCCGTGCTTTGGGCTTATAGGACCACCCCACGGCGATCTACGGGAGAAACGCCGTATTCCCTTGCTTATGGGACAGAGGCAGTGATTCCCCTAGAAATTGGATTGCCAACCATTCGCACTACTCTGGTGGAGTCAGGGGGCAACGATAAAGCCCTGGCCGAGCAGCTAGACCTCGCCGAGGAAAAGAGAGAGCGGGCACTCATTACCTTAGCAGCATACCAAGAGCAGCTACGAAGGAGCTACAATAAGAAGGTACAGCCAAGAGAATTTAAAGTTGGTGACCTAGTCCTGAGAAAGGTTTTGGCCAACACCAAAGTGTCTTCCGACGGAAAGCTTGGCCCGAACTGGGAAGGCCCATACAAGATCGTAGGGATCGCTGGCATTGGGGCCTACCGCTTGGCCGACCTGGATGGGAAACCAGTCCCACGACCATGGAATGTCCAGAACCTTAGAAAGTTCTTCCAGTAATGTTTATGTGATTACGAATACAATCACATTTCTTCTTTCGAATTAGTTTTTTAATTAGGATTACGAGTAAAATCACCAACATTAGTTATTCAGATTTTTTGATATTTCTAGCGTTAATGAAATGTTATCATAATTTTGGTTAATATGAACCGCAATTTCTACTTCAAAAATTGAGATTCCTATTGGGGAGCAGAGGATATGTATATTTTGCAACGAATATTGCACGAAAGATCCTAAGTACGAAAAACTTAGGATTTTGCAACGAATATTGCACGAAAGATCCTAAGTACGAAAAAACTTAGGATTTTGCAACGAATATTGCACGAAAGATCCTAAGTACGAAAAACTTAGGATTTTGCAATGAATATTGCACGAAAGATCCTAAGTACGAAAAACTTAGGATTTTGCAACGAATATTGCACGAAAGATCCTAAGTACGAAAAAACTTAGTTTTTTGCAACGAATATTGCACAAAAGATCCTAAGTATGAAAAAACTTAGGATTTCACAACGAATATTGCACGAAACGGTTCTAAGTATGAAGAAACTTAGTTTGATTGCCATGCTAAGTATGAAGAGCCTTAGTCTAGAAACGAGTAATACGAAGAAACTTAGCTCGGCGAACAAATATTGCAGCAAAGGGCAAGCAAAATCCCTAAAAAACGGAATCAAAGAGTAGAACTGGTCGCCCAGGACCAACTATCAGCAAAACCAGGACAAAGTAAAGTACGAGCATAACAAACCAGAGTATTGAACGGGCCACAGGCGGCCGAGCAAAGACCACGCAGGGTCAAGGAAAGAGTTTCAGAAAAACGTAAAAGGCATTAAGCCTCTTCACTGTGCTCATTTGCAACAGTGGCAGCATTGGGATCAGCATCCATACCCCTAGCAGAACCCTCCGCAGCACCACCCTCCGAGATGGTAAGATCGGTAATGGGTTCATCTGTCAGAGTCTGAGGTTGAGCTTCTGGAGTGGGCTGAGCTTGAGCATCGAGATTATCCTGAACAGCAGCCATCTCGCTCGGCAGCTCCATGTTGGTCCAATGAGGGGAAGACTCCTCGACGCCGAGCTTCTCGAGGCAGCGCCGCCAAGCCGCCCCCCATATGGCATCTTGCACGGCCGGCATTTGTGCCTTGTAGTTCTCTGTAACCTCCAGCACGGCTCGCTCGTACTCAGCCTCTGCCTTAGCTTCTGCTGCAGTCAGTTGATCGCTCAGTCCATGCTCGACCTCCTCTGATCTCTTCCTCAGATCGGCAAGCTCCCCCTTCACGACCTCCACCTCAGCTCGGGCTTCCTTTAAAGACTGAGAGGACTGAGCATTTTCCTTCTCGGCTTTATCCGCCCTTTTCTGCTCCTTCTTCAGTTCTTTTTCAGCCTCTTTTGCTCGGTCGAAACCAGCAGAGGCCTTCTGCATAATCTGCAATTGGAGAAGAACACGACTAACGACAGGAATAAAGAAACAAACTCAATACAAGGACAAAATGACAATCAAACTTTTTGTACCTTGACGCTTGACTGGAAGATGGATTTCATTAGGGTGTCATATGAGCTCCCCTTTTCCCTCTCCATGTCGAGGGGGAGGAGTGCAGCCCTGGACACGCCAAAGGCCACATCGGTGGAAGAGATCTTGTCCACTGAAGTAACAAGGGTGCCATCAGGGCGAGCAAGTGGAGGGGCCCAGGGCTGCACCAACGGCGGAGAGTCCGTCACTGGTAGACCGGTGTCCCCAGTCCTTCTCCTCTGGGGAGGGGGTTGGACTTGCTAAGGACTCCCCGCTGGTCTTTTCTCTCTCTGGCGGTCGGTGAGTAGAGGGGACGACGGTTGAGCAGGTTGGGTGGATCGAGTGACCGGAGGGGTACGGGAGGCCCCGCCGAGGTTCAGCACGTCCAAAAGATTGATCGGCTGGATAGGCATTTCTTCTCGAGTTGGAGAGGGGGAGTAGCCTGGCGAGTCGTCTGAATCTGCAAGAAGAGTGGATTGCTCGGCCAGGGACTGAACCAGTTCGCGGTGGTCAAACCCAGCAACTTCTTCTTCTTCTTCCTCTTCCTCTTCAACCACTCTCCCAGAGGTACTTGGCCCTTGGTCAGTGTCAGTCCGAACGAGAATCGGAATGGCGGTAGGGATCTCTTGAATATGAGCAAAAGTGATTTGCTGCTGAAGGTCAGATGGGGCTCGGGAGCGCGCGGATCCCCTTCTGGCTCGGCCTCTGCGAGCACGAGTCCTCTCTCGGTCAGAAGGTCGGCCTGTGATGGTCAGTGGAACAGTTGGCGGCCAGGGATGCCTTGAACGTGGCTCGCCGTTTCTTCGAATCCCTCCCCAGTAGGAGGGAGTATAACCTAATAGCAGGTGGGCAGCTCGGCCAAGACCGACTGGGGTTGGAGCGAAGCCGTCAAAGTAAAGAGCCCTGGCAATCTCCTCACAGTGGAGTTTGCCGTGTATCAAACGTCCACCGTGATTGAGATTATCCGCTGCAAAACAAGCATGAAAAGATGATCAGCTGCAAGTTTTGGAAAAATACAAAGTGAAACAGCTAGGGAAAAAAACACTAACGTAATCTGCCTGTTGCAGTAGGACAGCCGAAGCCAATGGGCCTCCCCTCGGCGTCTTTGGGCTCCCAGTTGCCGGTGACTATGAGGTAGTCATCTGCCTCTCCCTTTGAGGAATTCGGCAGGTCGGTGATGAGCTTTTGATTAGGGTCCCTGGCCTTGAAGTAGTAGTTGTGATCATTTGTGGGGACTACGCTATAAAGGTAATGTAAGTCCCACCAGTCAAGATGTAGGCCGAGCAGCCTATTTAGGGCAAGGGTGCCCATAACTACCCTAACGAAATTAGGGCAGAGCTGCATAGGGTTCAGCTGGCACCTGTAGCAGACTTCTCTGAAGAAGGGGTGTAGGGGGAATCTCAGGCCGCCCTCTACTATAAAGATCAAGGGGATGTGAATCTTAAGTTCATCCTGGCCCTCCTCCTCTAAATCTTCAGACCCATTCAGCCGGAATCGAACATCGGCGGGGATCGCATAGGTCCTACGGAATTCTATCACTCTCTCGGGGGTACTCAAAAGGGCCCTATATCTACCCATTTATTCTGAAAGTTAGGGTTTCACAGTAGAAACGCAGAATGGCAAGAAGATGAACAGGAACTAAGAATGAAACCTAGGGGTTTTGACGGATAACGGGAAAATCTAAAGTCAAGAAGATGTACTTACGTGATAAGGGGGCCTAAGATGACACTTTCCGGCGAAGACGAGAAGCGTTTTCCGACGAGAAACGGAAGAGGCTTGGTTGCAGAAGGCACAGAGTGGCGTTGATGACAGATGAAGTGCTCTCTCTCTCTCTAGCCTTTTTTCAGATGTAATGGAAGAAGGAGAAGGGTTTTGGGGGTTTTGGGGGAAAATAAAATAATCATTATCCCGCCCGAAAACCCATGAAATGGGACGTGACGTACGCAAAACGTCAGGATGAACGTCCTTTCGACTTATCCGAGCCACCAAAGGGTCATTCACATTTAATATGAAAGCGACGTTGCTACCCACGTGGAGGGAAGGCGTGCAAAGGGTACATCAAGAACCGTTGAAGCTCTGCACGCTACTAATGCATGACAGTAGCAGCAGAGCTGGGGAGCAATTGGAGTGGGTAAAAACTGATTACCCTACTACTAGGCATGGCACGTGCTTAGTGACCTCACCACGAGAGGGTGAATAGTTCGGCACCATATAGGGTACGCGTGAGCCCTGTGCCGAGCTGGTTTGGCCATGAATAAGGCTAAAAAGTTTGAATAAATTAAATATACCAGGATGTGCTAGCTCGATGTAGGTCACAAGGCAATGCCCCTGGTATGGCCGAGCTAGCAGAGCTATGAGCAAAGCTTAAAATAGCATTCTGGGATACATAGGTTCAGCTAGGGGTGAGTAGCTGGGTTATGTACGAGTCATACCGAGCTACGTGGAAGCTCGGCACCGCCACGAATAAGGCGGCGAGACATTCCAGAATACTCTACAGCGGTTCCTTATAAGATAAGGAGCAATCCCGTGAAATAAGGGATCGATATGGGAAATCCTAATGTGATTAGGAGTATACCCCATATATGGAAGAATCCTATATGGAAAGAAAGACCTCTGCCAGACGAGACCTGGTAGGGTATGGGAACTCATCTCTAAAAGAAAAGTCTTATTAGGAAAAGGATTTCCTAAAGAGAATAGGAAACAGGGGCACGAGATGCCTAATATGAAGAACATCTATACCTATAAATACAAGGCAACAACCATGACAAAAGGTACGCGGTGAAACCTATTTTCATACGCATTGTGATTTGAGTATTCAAGTACGTGATACTAACTTAGGCGTCGGAGGGCCTTTGCCAACGAGAGGCAAAGGTGCTCTAACCCTTTCTCTGTCTTGCAGATCTAGGGTTGACTTGAGGAAGCACGTGATCCAGGGTTACGTGAATTTATCCCCGTACACCTTTCTTCCTCGCTTACTTCCACAGCAGGCTGGTCATAGCTCGCGATCTCTTCAATACCCACCGTTATAACATTCCGTCATCGCAACCCCTTCCCCGTGCTGAGGGTAGGGCCTCTCACGTACATCTCTGTTTACGCCAATCCTCAATTCGTTATTGTCCTGTTTCTTTTTGAAAATTTCCTTGAGTGTCCAACAGTCACTCGTAGGGTGTTGCACCCTCCTGTGAAAGACACAATATCTTGGGTTGGCGCGATCTTGCTAGGTGGGCTGAACTTCAACTTCTGGGAGTTTCAAACACCCGTCCGTGACCCATGCGTTAACGAGATCAACGATCTCTTCTATGCTGCAAGGATATGGAGGTGCATCTCTTGCTCGTTCCTTGTAATCTTTGAAGGGCTTGTTCCTTCTTTTGGGGTTGCCATCACCCCCCTGCGGCTTCCGCGAGGCTTGTGTAGTGGCCGCAGTAGCAATCCCTCCACTTTTGTTCTTCCATGCTGGTTTTGGTATGTCCATGTCGACAGTGCCGCGAATGTTGAATGCTGCCTCCATCAAAGCAGAAAATGTGTGATACCTTCCATTGATCAGATGCTTCTTGTACTCTTTGATCATGCCTAGAAGGCAAATTTCCACCAAGCGTTTCTCTGGGACTGGCTCGTGGCATTGAACTGCTTTGTCTTGGAATCGCTTGATGAAATCAACGATATCCTCCGTCAACTTTTGCTTTTCATTCACAAGGTTTAATGAAGTTATCTTCTCCGTCACTTGGAAGAAATTAGTGTAAAACATATTCACCATTTCTTCCCAAGTGTTTACAGAGTGAGGCTCGAGATTGACATACCAAGTGTATGCACGAGAGGTGAGGGACTTGGAAAATTCCCTTAATCGAAGATTAACATCTTGGGAGTGGACACTCCGAGTTTCAAGGAAACGGTGAACATGTTCCTGAGCACTTCCTTCTTTTCCATCAAACTTGATGAACTTTGGTGGTACGTACCTTTCTGGATATGGCGTTGCCATGACCGCAGCCGGACACGGAGGTTGAATCTCAGGGCTAGGTAGCGTTGGCAACGTGGCTTTAGCCTTTTCCTGTTGTAATAAAGCTTGGACATCAGCTAAAGTAAGGAATGGCTGAGGCTGTGGTTGTTGGACCACACCTACTACAGCTGGTGTACCTGGCACGATGACTGGAGGTACCATATGGTTTGGATTATTGCCATTTTGTAGATGAGCTGGTGGTGCTATAGGTGGGTTTACCACTTGTGGGGGCTGGCCCACTAGGTTTCCCTCCACAACATTTGGTGGGGGCACTGGTGGAGCCGCTTGTGCTGTAGCAGTCATCACAGCTTGAGTGAGTTGGGTTATGGCCAAAAGCAACTGAGTTTGACTTTGTTGCATCTGCTGTTGGCCATCTCGAATGAGCTGTAGAGTTTCAGCATTAGCAGCGAGGACTTGCGTAGTATCAATTTCTTGGATTTCTTCCATCAGAGGTTGTTGATTCTCCATTGCTCTTTGGCGGAGAGTTTCGATTGCGCTGATAAGGTTTTGGGAAAAGGAACCTTGTATATGTGGACTACTGCGTTGATGTTGTAAACGGCTCCTTGTATCAACCATCAGCTAAGAAAGCCTCCCCAGCGGAGTCGCCTTATGTAGGATAGGTTCTTTGTTAATAAAATAAAATCAACTTGGAGAGGCGAACAATAACTAATGGTTGAACGAGAATAAGAGAGTGTGTAAAGGGGTGAAGGATTAAGCCAAATATACAGAAAGAGAAAGCAGCGGTGTTCAGTTCATTCCCCTTTGGATCGTTATCGTCCTCGAATCACAGTTCTAGAGAAAAGATGGGCTCGCGAGGACTAGCAAGAACAATATTCTTGATTCCAGGGCTCGGGGTCACTTTCTCTCTCTAGAATTTCCGTGCTCTAAGGATGAATCGAATCTCCCTCACTTATGAATGAATGTCCCATATTTACAGGGATCTGTACCCAATCATTGGGCTGCAGACGCTTCCCCAATAATATGATGACACGTGCTCTCTCCGTATACCCGGGCGACGTGGGTGATGTCACTGGCCGTTAGGAAGCTTCCATTAGGTCATTCCAGTGCATCATTTTCCCTCGTAGTGACCCTTAATCCCTTAAAGCCACCAAGCCACTTGTATCTCCCCTATTCCCGCGGTGCTGGGCCTGGTCACGAGCCTTTTGGCTCGTGCCAAGACCCAATTCGAGCTCATATCGACTTCCCTACCCCTGCCTTTTGGACAGGTATAGTCGCGAGCTTAGTTCGCGTATTCGCGTGAGCATTCGCTCTTCCCCATCTCGTCAATCCTCTTCGCTGAGGACCTCGCGAGGGGTGCACTTCCTTTTAGGTGTTGTCTCCCTTATTCAGGGCATTTGCAATTTTATTATATATTTCCGCAAGGTTGCTGTAGACACCCCGATTTTGAACCCAAGATAATGCTCGAGCATTCCTGATGATGAAACGGACCAATCTTGACTACCCGAAACTTGTGAAAACGGCTTGAACTCGGTAAAAGTCAACCAAACATCACCAATTAACCCAAACCAACCCAAGCATTGTTGAACCAAACCAAACCATCAACTTGCCACTAAGAGCCTTGAACGCTCAAGCTTTAGGCC
Source organism: Vaccinium darrowii (assembly GCA_020921065.1). Lineage (NCBI taxonomy): Eukaryota > Viridiplantae > Streptophyta > Magnoliopsida > Ericales > Ericaceae > Vaccinium > Vaccinium darrowii. The sequence continues at coordinate 317,319 of CM037162.1, forward strand.
TTGAGCGCTCAAACCCCCAAGGAGCACCTTGAGCGCTCAAGCCTACGGCTTTGAGCGCTCAACTCTGAGCCAGTCAAGAATCTGCAGAATATCTAATCATGAGATTTTCTGCATGGGAGCGTCTGAGGTGATCTTCTACGATCCTTATGCGTACAATACACCCTAACTCTACTCCTAAACTACTCCTAAACTCCCCCTAATCCTTTTTGAAAACAAACCCACTTACTCTCTCTCCTTTCTTCCCCCCACTCACTCCCCACTTAAACCACTCACCACCCATGGTTTTGGGGGTTACGAATTCTCACATTTCAGCTCTAAAAAGTTCTCCAGAAAACGTCTCCCCTTTTCTCTCTCTTCAAAACCACTTATTCCCCATTAAAACCACTTGCAAAAACCATTCTTCAAGCATGAAATTCGATCCTTAATCTTCAATCAACCACATACATTGTCTCACCCATCCAAAATACCAGTAAAAACATCCACAATCTTCCATCACCAAGCCCAAAATCGAATTCAAGTTGCAACCATTTCCAAAAGGTAGTTAAACAAGTGATAAACTCACTGTTTTAATCCATCTGAGGGAGACCAGTAAGTTCAAACAAGTTCTTTATACTTGCATTGAACTCACAAAGGTCTAAAAGTTGATTAGAAATACTTTCAAAACCTGCAGTTTCAACAGAGGTTGAGCGCTCAAGCCTCAGGCCTTGAGCGCTCAATCCCAGTTCTGAGCAGTTTCTGTTTTGCTGAGTTTTGAGCTTTCTCTTGATTTTGATCATTATTTAATAGTTAATCATGCTCATGTAATCCTCAAAACAGCTTATTTTACCTCAAAATCACATGCATGAGTGTAGATTAATTATTTTACGATGATTATACATCAAAACTTTCGAAAATCTTATATTTGAGTGTAAAACAGAGACTGTTCAACCTGATAAATCTCCAATTTATGTATTTATGATCATTATGAAGTATCAAAAGCTTGCCTGAAGGTCAAAAACTAGAAAGCCACATTATGGCTTGAGCGCTCAATGTTATGTCTTTGAGCGCTCAGGCTGTTCTTGAGGATTGAGCGCTCAAACCGTCACCCTTGAGCGCTCAACCCCTATTCTGGAATCCAAGTTGTGATCTCTTATGTTCTATGTTCATAATCTCTTGCAATTGTTGTACAGTTTCTGTGATTTCTTTATTCTGTAAATATCTGTAGTGATTTCCTTTATCATTGTCATCATCACCCATGTAGATCACGTGCACGAGCATACACCGTAGAATCGTATCTCGTGTATATATTGTCGTTATGTGATTCCCACCCCCGATTCCCTATTTTCGTGGATAGAGTTAAATTTCAAACATTTTCAAAATCCCACAAAATATCAAGTAGAGACCGGTTCACGGACCGGGCGAGAGGGGTGCCGTAAAACCCTTCCCCTCTCGTAACCAAACCCCCGAATCCGAGAAATCTTTGGTTCTGCCATGACCAGTAAAATCTTTTTCAATGGGCAAACGAGTCACATTTTTAATCGGTTTCTCGGGTTCGGACCTCAAATCCGGGTGGCGACTCTAACAATTCCAATCTTTTTAAACGCGAAACCGCACCGATCTCGGTGGGCCGTCCACAGTTGCCTTCTCCGCGATGGGGCTCCATCTTGCTTATCATTAATTGTTGACTGATGATGTGTCTGTTGGGACTTTATGAACCACGTGTCTAGCTGTTATAAGCTGGTCAACTGCCTCGTCACCTTACGCGCTGACCTCTCCTATAGTATTTTCATACATATATCGAGTCAAGTATTTTAAAATTAAATGAGAAAACTTCAATTATGCAGAAGACTAATTTGTCTTAACATGCTCGGTATCAGAAGATCGAGAAAGGGATAGACAGCACCAGGCTCTTGCTAGTTGTTACTTAGCACCACCAACAAGTCCCTGCGTCTCCAAGGACCCAATTCCTTGAAACCCCGCAAGCTAGTTAGGTACCCTAGCTAGCATCTTTGAAATTTTCCCACATTAATCCCTCCAACCAAAACCGGACATCTATATTTATACAGTTAAATTAGTTGTGATGTTGTGGACTGAGTATTGAGGGAATAAGAACACTAATAGTAATATAGTAATATGTTAGCGGCCACGCATGCACCGGTGAAGTTTCACTAAACTTTCTCCATTAGGTATTAACTTACCATGCGCTCATCACTTTTATGGTGGTGTTTGAAAAAATAAATTACTTGAACTTATAAGACAATCACATGATGATAACATGACGCGCATCACCCTTCCCCAATTGAAACTATTTTTGTTCTTCTTCGATAAATCAAAGTATTTGGACTAATTCTCGTGCATGCACCTGAATTTATGTTGAGGGATCAAATCTACCGTCCACTTGCAGGGGCTAATTAAAACATAGTAGTGTTAGATCTTTAGGAACCAATTATAATTAGTTCCCTTTCTTGATAGCCCAATAGGCAATATCCCTGCCAGGAGCTATATATGAAAAAATATCGGTATTCTTGGAGTATTGGCAACACCTTAACACCAATTCTGTGGGTTATTTTTTTAAAGCCCAATGACACCCATCAACCCACTATTGGCACAGACCGCAGTTTCTTTATTTAGTTATCACCTCTGTATCGTTTTCTAATTTTGATGACTCTAGCAGTATTGCAAGCAAGCAACCTTGAATTTGGCTGCGTAATTGACTTTCATTGTTTAAATTATAAGATTAAGTAAGGACCAAGTTCTGGAGTCATTTGTTTTGGCAATTTCATTTGACAAAACACACATTTACATCAAGTTGTAATTTTAATTTTTAGAATGTCTGTTTAGGTATAGAAGGAAATCAATATGTAATTCTTTTATTGCGGTCTTTATTTTGATGTGTTTTAAGAACCTTGCTCAAGCAACCTATCAAGCAAGTCATCTGTTCGCTGGTGAGGTTTAGTTCATAACTGGCTCAAGCAACTCGTCAAGCAAGTTATCTATTCGCCAGTTGCTCGAGCAACTTTGTTCTTGCTTAAGCAACCGGGGTTTAGGGTTGAAAAAAGCGAGAACGTAACGAACACCTCTCTGGGCGTTTATTTACATAAAACACACTTGTGAGAGTTCTTTTAATGGACCTTGAAGATCTTTGAAGGCCGGATGCTTAGAGTTCATCTTCAAGGGGTTTGATTCTTCAACAATCAACTTTCGATTAGAGTTCCTCGTGGAGTTCGAAAGGCAAACAATTGGAAGGCTTGTGCGATTCAAGGCGTTGGCGATCAAGATCACTGGGTGCAGTGTACGTGTGACTCAGCAGATGATACTTAGAACGTTGTGAGGATTTACTTCTTTTCGATAGGTATATCGGTAACTGCACAATGATTATAGTGATTTTGATTCTTTCCCGTGGTTTTTACACATTCAGGGGTTTTCCACGTATATCTTTGTGTTGTGCGATTTGACTGCTTGCGTAATTTTCTGCTGGTAATATTAATTAGTGATTCACATTCATACTGTTAGGGTTTTAACAGTTTTTAAGAAAACTCTGATTTTTCAGATTACTTGTTTTTGTCTTGGAGGATGCAGGGTGTCCTAGGCCATATTAGATTTCATTTGTCCAGTTAATTGTCTATTGAGGTATTTAAATATTCAAAATATCCATTTAAAGTCTAATTAGGAATTCCTTAAACCCTTTCAAATCTCAATTGAAAAGTAAAAACTGTCTTATAATATGTTCTATCTAATAAGTAATATTAATAGATCGTATCGTGATTACATGTACAGTGTTTTCCAAATGATTTTATGAGATGAAGTCTAGTTTGATAAAATCTAGGATAATCAAGATTTTAACAAATAAAGGCATTTGGTAGAGTTTATAAAAACTAAATTTTATCATTTGGGAAGAAAATTTAATTTTATCATACCATAAAAACTGAATTTTATCAAAATTAGATTTTATCTCATAAAATTATTTGGAAATTCTAATTACATTTAAAATCACATTTTGAGTACGATATTTGTGGTGTGTCATCAACAAATAGGTGGTTTAACATGTACTCTTTTTTTTTTTTTTTTTTAGAAGTAGAAAGAAGATTCATTAAACCATCAAAACCGTACACCAAGTCTAGACATCCAGAATAACCAAACAACATAACAATACACAACATAAGACACTAAACAGAGGGTTGATTAGCTAATCCATTACTGGTGTTCGGGTGAGGAACAAAACTCGCCAAAGCATGCTTAGCAAGCAAGTGAGCCCTTTGAATTTCCTGGCGCGCAACCTTTAAAATCCTACAAAAAGACAGGTTTGAAACTTTTGCTGCCAGGTTGCGTAACAAAAAAGTGTCATGATGTGGCACTCAACCCTCCCTGCTATCTGCGTTATGGCATTAAAACAATCAGAAAAAGCATAAACCACATTGTAATCATGTTTTAAAGCCATTTTAATTGCTTCAAAAATTGCTTGAATTTTTGTTTCAATTGGCGAGGCACTATACGTAGACAGGGTTTTTTGTGCAATTAAGGTCCCATCCAGATGACTGGCCGTAAAACCAAGGGCACTCTAAGCATTTTCCTCTTTCCAAGCCCCATCTGCATGGAGAAAACAAGCGCGGAGAGTTGAAACAAAGTTAGGGTATTGCTGAATAATAAAAGATGGATTCTTGGAACTACAGGTAGATGCAGTATGACCAGGCTCTGACTTGGAATTGGAGAGCCAATTAGAAGAACAGAGAAACAACTGAGCAGAATCCTTAGCCATTCCAATGGTAGAATCCACATTGAACGGAAAACTCAAGAAAACCAAGCTATTTCTATTCTTTCAGATAGCCCAAAGTATAGAAATAAAATAAGATTTTATTAAGAAGAAAAAATCTTGTTTTAAACTCCATTGAATTGCTTAAAAAATTGCTTGAATTTCTGTTTGAATTGGTGAGGCACTATACGTAGACAAGGTTTGTTTTAATTAGATTTTTTAGATAAACAAGATTTTTTCTTCTTTAACATGTACTAATTTAGATTGCATAGGTTTCACTTATGTATATCTAGAAACATTACTACCTCGGTTCCTTTTTAAGTGTGTAACTTTGTCATTTCTAACTTATTAAGAAAGCGTTATCGTTACACACTTCACATTAACTTTTACATTCACTTTCCACTGTTGCCCTAGATGGTACATCATCGTTAAACTTTACCCAGTAACTTTTTATAAAGAGATCTATTTTTAAGGACAAGAGAGGAAATGTACTAATTTTTGTCACCTAACTTTTTAACATCACACTTCTAACTTCTTTAAGAACAACTCAAAATAGAATACGCTAATTCTTTTTAAGGAACAGAGGGAATGTTAGATAATTTAGCGAGCTACTCTGGTTAAGACAACAAAAACATCGATCTCTCTCCCCATTATGGCGTCTTCCTTCCAATTTGGATACGGTTGTTAAAAAACGCTTAGTTTTTTACATTTGGATTGTGATTGTTCTCAAGCTTCGATGATCAAAATTACTCACTTTTTAAAGCCCATAAATTAAAAACGCAGTCGTGTCATGACATTAATCACCAGACTCCCAATGACAGTGAGGTAGTGATGACGTTTATAGGTAGGGATCAATGGATCGATGGAATCAAAGAAGGTCGCCTGGGGCAATCGGTCACCTTAGAATTTTTGAAAATTTTCATTATTAAAAATAGCAGACTAGATTGGTGGATATTTTTTAATAAGCTGGCTATAGCCTATAGTTTATACAAAAGGAAAGAGACAATCAAGTGTATCTACTGCGCGCACGCATAGTAAATGTCGACATGCAATTATGTCATCTCTTTTGTAGTTATATATTATCATATGAGACCTGCAATACGCAATATTAATGTTAAAAGTATTAAGAACCAACGATGTTTAACCTAGCTATATATATGGCCCTGTATGACCCCTGTTAGTGTTATTGGCATTTTCCGGATTTCGACAAACCATTGGTGTATGTACTTTTATCTTTTTCCATTTGGGTTTGGGAGGTAGCTTAGTTGATTGAGTCTAGATGCTCCACCCGGTGGTTGAAGGATTGCAGAAATGGAGTTACACGCACCCTCGCTTGGATTTGGCTTATGAAAGGTATAAAGTTGCGTTATCATGTTCTTCATTTAGATTAGGGATTTAATCCTTTTATGTTGCATGATTTTACATTTTAGCCTTATAATGTGAGCATCAAGTATTTTTCTAAGGCATGTACCTATTTTAAAAGAGATTCAGAGCACAGTGCTCGTTCAGCGCTACTGGCGCTAATCTAGCGCTTCAGTTTACTTCATTCAAAATAGTTTCAGAGATCAGCGCTTGATGAGCGCTCGTCGTAGCGCCCGTAGTGCTTACTGGCGCCACGCGTTTTGAGGTCATGCATGATGTCACCCTTTTATTCCGCAGCGCTCGTATAGCGCTCGTTAGCTATTCGGCCGGCACTTACTAGCGCAACGCCTATTTTCTTGAGTATGTGGCGTTTTCTCATTGGCCCTCTTTAGGGCTCCGACCTTGGCACTATATAAACTAATTTTTCACACTTCTAGGTCAGATTTTGAGAGCATTAGCCCACCTTAGAGAGAGAAACACATCTCCTTCATTTGCTCATGGGGTTCTATGCTTTTGAGGTGATTTCTATTTTGATTTGATCATCTTTTATTCATTCTAGTGCTATATTTTAATATCTATGTATATGCTCTAGTTTGATTCTTTTCAAAATCTTCATTGCATCATCAAGAAACAATCTTTTCTTAGATTCATGTGTTTAGATGCTTTAAGTATGATTTAAACCTTGGGTTTGATCATTCATTTTGTCAATCTAGATTAATCTTCTAATACCCTATGGATTACATCTAAATTGATTGTTTTTCACAAAAATCTTCATTCCTTAGCATTTCATTCATATGATGGATATTGCCTTGTTTCTACGTGAGCCGGTTGGACCGGTGCCGAGTTGACTCGGAGATCAAGACGTGTGTGCTTGTGGAGTCCATGGAATCAAAGAAGGGTACGGGGTACTATCAAAAATTGGAGCTAGGTGTCACAAGGGGCTTGTTGGGTAATTCCTAGTCTTGTTAATTCTTGTAAACCTTTTGATTTATGGAATGCATAAGTAGGACTAGGCCGTAGTTTTATGCTTAGGGTGTTTAGACCCTAAGTAGTTTCCACATATATCTTGTGTCTTGTCTCTTTACTTTAATTGCTTTATATCTTGCAATTTAAATTGTGGCAATTAGCATGAAGCTTGGGTGATTGTGATTCGTTTAATTAGAATTAATTTTTAAATTATCGTCCTATCCACCCCCCTCTAGGACTCGTTAGTGCATTATATTTGTTTTCAACCCCAACTTTAACCTATGCTTGAGGCAATCAACATTAATGATGGAATACGTTTGAGCAACTGAATAAGTTGATCAGCAATTAGTCAAAATGAATAGGACAAATATGATGATAGCCAAATATGAGTAGTGCAACCCAAATATGTGACGAATTGATTGGCAATAAAACATTTCATAATAGGATAGAAACGACGAAATATAGTAATCGAAAAAATTGATCCAAAAAAATTGTACTATGAAGCAACGGTACAATTCACATAAAAAAATGTACTAATAATAACAGGAATAATGCCCGCAGTGTTTTCGAGAATGTTATACATTTATAGAGGATGTCGAGTTAGTCAATTGTATCTTTTCCCTCTCCATTTTTTTATAAATTTTATATCTTAATAAGCAAAAACTTCTAAGCGAGCTTTTCCCTCTTTCTTTTTTTTTTGATAAAAAAATTAATAGAAGTTTTGTACCCAAAACAACTTCTTTTTTTTTTTTTCAAAACCTTGATTAAAAACCAACTTATGTTAGAGGAAGATGGTAAGAAAAAATCCATTGAAGAAATTAGACAAAAGGCCAAAAACTAGACATGGGTGGGATTATGAATTGCACAAACAAACATGAGACTAATACAAACTGACAAAACATTATTTAGACTCGCAATGTAAACCAAAGTTTTCTCCAAATCGATTGTACTGCGTCATGTGTCCATGTTCAACTTTTTGGGACCATTGTTTGGACACATGGCACAATGTAATAAATTTGAAAGAACTTCAATTTGGTTAATTTGTACCGCTGGTGTAAAGAATAGTCCTTTGATTAATATTAATCCCTTTGCCCCAATCCCTTTCCCTCTATCCCCAGGCCAGACAAACAAGCTAGCCCTCATGCAACGTACCTGAACTTACCAAATGCCTTGTTTGTTTCCATCAAGAATTGGAGATAAGACTTTATTTAATTGTAGATTGTAGTAAATATATGCACATATAGCTAGGTAGGTAGGTAGGAGTAGTCCCCATCGTACGTACGTAGGTACGTGTCTAAGAACACTGCATTTGTCACCGAAACGTACAGGCAACTCCTCAATATTAACAAATGGCTAGAGGCCTGAATTCGCAGAATGAAATTGTTTGCCCAATAATAATGCCCACCTGGCCAGGCCTGCTGCCTGTACGTGCTGCCACGGAATGGATTGCGAGCCAAGATCAGTGTATGGGGCCAGGAAACTTGCATCTGCACTTCTAACCCCCCGACACTACATACAGCTTCTTAATTCACCCCATTGATACTGTATCCTAATCTCATCAACCTTGCTAGCTCCTTCCTTTCATACTTGCCTGCCTGCCTTTTAACGACTACTTAAATACCTACGTGTGGTCTAGTTTCTATTTTCATCCCTCGTTTCCCACTTCACAGATGAAAGCTCAGTGACACTACAGCCGAATATATGTTTGGACACTAATTTTGTAACTAAACATAAATAATCAAGTGTGGAGGATAACTAAAACTAACAACTTTGCAGAGATGTACGACTCTCCCAAGGAGCACAAGTAGCTTAAACACTCTACAAGATAATCTTCTATTATTTCTTGAACACTCGCTAGTACATCTTATCCATTGATCAACGTCCCTTTATATTGGGCACTTAGATTCTGTGGAGTCCTCTTTCTCCGGTGGTCCGTTCAGGCGATGATGATCGACGGACGAGCACACTTCACGAACCGTTAGCACCGGACTGGACCGTTGAGTCCAGAACGGTACTCCGACAGTCTAGTAAGTAAGGGAAGAAGATGGAAAAGCAATGTGGATCTAGGATTTTTGGAGAGAGTTGTGCGTACCTTTTCTGAGTGATCAAGTTTACCTTTTATAGGTGAGCCTTGGCTTGGCCTCCAAGCACAGCTGTGCTCGTCACGTGACTTAACCGCTCGGCTGGCGTCATGATGACGGGCTCGAAAGAATATTCTACAGGCACATGCCTCCAATGAAATCATGACACGCGTCGTAACCGTTCGGATGACGTCATTCGTCATGATCGTTGTTTGTTACAGGCACGTGCAGCATTAACTGCTTTGCTGACTCAGCACTTAGCCTCTCGGCATAATATACACATCCTGAAGTCGGTTTGTATCACCTCTCGGATAAGATCCGAGGTCTTTCGGCGTTAACTCTGAGAGCTTGTTATTGAGTTAGACATAGGATAGGTCTCGATGAAATCCGAGACGAGGGACCAAAACCCCACTTACCTGTTATGCATAAGTCAAACCATTCACCGAAGAGTCCCTCGAAGATAGTCTCTCGGTGACAAATGAAGAGGTGTCTCTTATAATGAGTTAGGTGCTCGGTGAATCCGGACCCCTACAATAGCCCCTCGATCCCTCTGTGTATTTTTCTCAAGAGGGGTTGAGTACTCGGGTGCCGAGCAGGGTCCGATCCGAGCCCCATTCGTTGAGATAAGGCGTAATTATTAGATTCTCTGTCACCGCCGACCTTTCGGCCACCCGGAGGATGACGCGTGTCCCCTACGAGTAGGGCTTCAGTGGTGACATGACAGCTGTAGTCATGTCACGCCGTAACGCTGACGCTGACGTAGCAGAGAGGGGTGCTACGGTGAACCGCCACTGGTAACACGTGTCGCGTGTCCATTGGTTGGGCTCATGCCGTTTCAGATTTGGCACTGTGACCGCGTTTGTTTCCCGCCCAATGCTCATCCGTTTTCGAAATCTTGGAGCCATTATAAATACCACGGAGAGAGAAGAAGAAACACTTTCTCTCTCTACTTACTTGATTTCCAGACGCTCTTTCTCTCTCTACAAATCTTCAAGTTCGCACGCAGATCGGGGTTGTTGCTTCTTGCTCGCTTCAGATCTTCAGGTAAAACCTCGTGCATTGCTTGTCATTGCAATTTTCCTGCTGTTTCATTCGTTTTTGTGCATCTTCATCGGGTTTTTCGCATGTTTCTTTCTGGGTTTAAGCCCTTGAAGATGAACAGTCATCTTCAACTTCATCAACGAGGTTGAAGATGACGCCGAGAGGTGAAGAGCGTAGGTTATATCCTCTCGGCCACTGATGCCGAGGGATGCCACTATTCACACATGCACTTGTCCGATTTGGGATCTCAAATGTCTGGTGGTGCCGAGAAGTAGGTTGTTCGGTATTGGTTTTAGGACCTATTGTGTATAGCTAACGGTCTCTTTACCGTGCACTCTTTTTGTTAGGTCTGGCGCCATCAGTCGTTGAGATCTCCTCAGACTCCGAGAGCTCAAGATCCGAGATTTCTAGCACAGCCGCTTCCCATATTGCCTATCTGATCCATAAGTATAGAGCTCGGCCAAACTCTTGCTGAGAGATCGTACCAATGGACTTCGATTTCAATAAACCCGTAGACGAGAGGCCCCTTCAATCCATACCCCCGAACCCCGACCCTATAGTTGAGGAGCCCGTTGATATGGAGGAGGAAGAAGAGGAGGTTTTCGATGGCTTTTTGGAAGATAGTGATGCCACGGAGTCCGATGATCGTTCGGGGCGGGGACCTTCCACCACCGGAACAACTACAAGCACCGAACAAGCGACAAGCAATAATTCCGAACAAGATGCAGATGCCACGGAAGAGGTAGAGCAGGCGATTCTAGCCGAGATCGGCGTTGCCGGGTCCGGAGAGGATAAATCGTCCGGCGCTTCTTCTAGTAGTGGGAAGAAGAAAGACCCGACTTGTCCGTACCTCCACTACTTCAGTCATGGTGAAGCTGGGTATTCTAAGTTCGCTGAGAAGTATGGCATCCCCGAAGGAGTTACAGTGACCCTTATTCCGAAGGGGATGGAACCGAGCTACGGTCCCAATCACTTGATCGTCCCGTTGATGGCGATCACTGAGGGCGGTGTCCGGTTCCCTATGAACACTTTCACCCGAGCGGTATTGAATACCTACTTCCTCTCCCCCGACCAACTAACCATCAATAGTTATAGGGTGATTAACTCTGCGTACGCGCTGAAGCAGAGGGGCGGCTTTGAGCTCCGGGTTTGGGATTTGTTTGACATTTATGCCATGTCTCGGAACCCAAAGTTCGGTAGGTACTTTTTGATGAAGAGGCCGAAGAAGAAGCAAATAGTTGACCATCTACCTAACTCCGACCATTTTCAGGACATATGCGTCATGGTGTCGGGGGATTATAGTCTGCCTCTCACCGAGGATCCTTTCTCCGTCCCTACCCTTCGGGGTGATCATAGTTAATGTTCTTCTTTTGCTTACTCTTGTTGATTCTGTAAATATTAATATGTTGTGATTTTACTAACTTATGTGCTATGCAGGTCCTTCCCCGATCACTCGGCACCTGAAGACGCGAGCCAATCCCGAGAGAGCACAAAAGCTATACCAGTGCTCCGGACGCTTAGCACACGACGTCCTCGGCTACTTACCGACCTACAGGTGTTGGTTAAAGAAGAGACCGTCGAGAGCTCGGCGATTAAGAAAAGGGCAGGCTCCCACCGAAAGGTTCATATCTGCCGAAGAGAGAGAAAATATCGAGGCTCAGCCTGTCGGAGACCTCCGAGGTAAGGAAAGAATTCCCGTAGATCGCTCTTCCCCCGATCCTCAATCATCAGAGGGAGACATGCGGCCAAAGATCGATCTCGCGGCTAGGTTGGCCGAAATGGCGGCCAAGACCAAGAAGGCCCCTTCAAAAAGGAAGGAAAAGCCAAGCTCTGGGTCTACCCTTCCGAAGGATGCACCCGCCGGACGAAGCCGGGTTACCATTTTGGAGGATGAGCCTCCGGCCAAAAAGCCAAGGGATGACACCCCGCTCCCCGAACCAAACGAGGGGGTTGATGAGAGGAGGAAGCAAAGACCGGAGATTGAGGTGTTGACAATGCCATGGACTCCGGCGCTAATCAACGCCGAGGGGAGGAGTGTTACGAACACCGACAGCGTTCATGCCGATCCTCGCCTGGGGTTGGGCCCTCTCAACGCCGTAGCTCTAAAAAATGATATGGCCAGGATTCCGAGCAAGCTGGAGGACAATCTCTATCATTGCTCGTCCCTGGTTGTGCAGGTAAATACTCCATACCGAGCTCTCGAATTTTACATTCAATATGTCTTTTTACTTATCTTCGTATTACTCTTGTCTTTGCAGGCCGGACAGTCTGTGCTGAGGCTGCATGACCAGGTGTTGGAGCTTAACGGAGCGGCCAAAAGGTACAAGCACCGAGCAGATGCTGCTTTAGAAAAGGTGCAGACTGCCGAGAGCCGCGCCGAGGAGCTCCGGATCGAGAATGAGAGATTGAAGAAGAAACTGGCTGAATGGCGGGAGAGGTCTGACCAACGACTGGAGAAGGTGAAGACCGAACATGCAAAGGCTCTGAAGGAAGCTAAGAAGGAGGCTTATGATGCTGGATTCATCGCGGCCGGGGAGGCATACGTAGGAGATATACTGAAGCTTGTGAAAGATGGCGAGCGATGGGGCTTCGGGAAAGGATATATGCATTGCTGTGAAGTTTTCGGTGTTGCTCCCGAAGACCCAAAATACGAGGCTCCTGCAATGCCTGATTCTCCAGTTGGTGAGGATATTGAAGATGAGGACGGCTTAGATGTTGGCACCCCGGATCCCGAAGGATCAACTGGTGGGATTCCTTCAGAGAAGATTCCAACAGACAACACTCTAGCCAAGGGAACGACTTCTGACGCCCCTCCGAAAGAAGCCGTTAATATTACCCCTTAGGATAGGGTTTTATGAATGTTTGTTTTAGACTTATCAATTTTTGGTACTGGACGGTTCCGAACAGTAGGAATTTGCCGTTCCAGTTGGTATGTAATTTAAAACAGGTTTCGCGAGGATGGCACCGAACAAGTACCATTGAGCCATGCCTTTGGTCCACCAGAATGGTGTGTTCTGACCTTGAATGTTTTGGATGAATGTTTTAATTTTATGGAGAATGAATGTTTATCGTTCGTATGTAACATGCTCTTTTTGATAGGTATGAAAAACCTTTTTGTAACTTGGAGAAATTCTTAACGTTTCAGAGGATGCTATCCTCCAACACTTGGAAAAAATTTCCACTGATAGCCCCTGCTCGGTTCTAATCAGAGGAAATAGTTGCTCGGATTGGAACCGAAGCAACATGAAATGGAGTAAAATTTTCCAACACTTGGAAAAATTTCCACTGATAGCCCCTGCTCGGTTCTAATCAGAGGAAATAGTTGCTCGGATTGGAACAGAAGCGACATGAAATGGAGTAAAATTTTCCAATCCTTGGAAAAAATTTCCACTGATAGCCCCTGCTCGGTTCTAATCAGAGAAAATAGTTGCTCGGATTGGAACCGAAGCAACATGAAATGGAGTAAAATTTTCCAACACTTGGAAAAAATTTCCACTGATAGCCCCTGCTCGGTTCTAATCAGAGGAAATAGTTGCTCGGATTGGAACCAAAGCGACATGAAATGGAGTAAAATTTTCCAACACTTGGAAAAAAAATTCACTAATAGCCCCTGCTCAGTTCTAATCAAAGGAAATAGTTGCTCGGATTGGAACCGAAGCGACATGAAATGGAGTAAAATTTTCCAACACTTGGAAAAAATTTCCACTGATAGCCCCTGCTTGGTTCTAATCAGAGGAAATAGCTGCTCGGATTGGAACCGAAGCAACATGAAATGGAGTGAAAATCTTGGCGCCGGGCCTAGATTGTCTTTGAGGTGTTAGTAGGAACACCGAACTTTGATAGTTGTTTTGACAATAATTTAAATAGGTAACAGTCGTACGAAAGATTGTCGTTTCATTCATTTTCCGAGCACCTTTAATAACAAGATAAATGTAGACACCCCAAAATGAGCGTTCACGTGCATCTTAATCCCCAATGATGAAAGGAAACGCCTGGAAGAACTCTCGGATTGAAATTCTCAAAGTCAACTCAGTCAATAGTACCGCACGGCACTCATCTCTCACGCACGGAACAGCCGGAGTCACGCACGACAACTTTTTGAATTTTGGCGGTCAGTTGTGCCGTACGGCACAGTTGGTGTACCGTACGGTACAGTTTGTGTGCCGAACTGTGCCGTACGGCACTGTCATGCGATTTCGGGCGAAGATAAAATGCAGCCCCAAATGCAGCCCCTTTTGTTGACTGTGGCAGCCCACTGCTCAATGCGATTTCGGGCGAAGACAAAGGCTACCTCCTAGCCATCATTACCATGGGTAGGCATCAAGCAAACTTGGGAGCCAAGCTCTCCTCTCGCCTATAAATCCCGATCAAAACCAACGGAGAAGGAGGAGAACGAAAAAAAATGGTGACGAGGAAGCCATGAAACCTTACCTCTAAACCCCTTGTCAAAACACCATATCTACTGCAAATCACCTCCATTACCATCCCTAATCTCCAGAAGATCAATCTAATCCTATTTCCAAGCAAAACTCAATTCTAAACCCGATCCCCTGTTTTCGGTCCAAAGCCGTGAAGTAGCCATTTCAAGTTTGTCCAAACCAAAGCCTTCAATCCTCCTTGTCACTACTCCACTGTGAAGTTGAAGTCCAAAGGAAGCTCAAATCATACTCAGAAGTTCCAGAGAGAAGCTCAATCCGAGAGTTTCGAAACCGAGGTATAAACCCGTTTCGCCAAATTCCTTGAGTTTGGTACCCTGAGGGGAGGGATACCAAGTATGGGATGATCCCTTGTATCATTTCCATGCTCGGTATACCCCTGTTATATCAAAATCAGCTTCATTTCATACTTCCCGGTCGCGTCGTACGGTGAAAACATCGCCTCGTACGGAGCGATTCAATGAGGAGGAACATTCCCCGTTTGAACATACTGTTTTCTCATTCAAAGTAGTCCATTTTCAATCATATTCCATACCTTGTATGTGCCTATATTCAATCATATCGAAAAACCAAAGTTTGAACTGTTTGCGAAGGAAATAGTGCCGCACGGCACTCCCCATGTGTCGCACGGCACAGTTGGAGTGCTGTACGGTACACTTTTGGAAATCTGGCCAACTGTGCCGCACGACACACTTTCTGTACCGCACGGTACACTTTGTGTGCCGC
Organism: Vaccinium darrowii; assembly: GCA_020921065.1. Lineage (NCBI taxonomy): Eukaryota > Viridiplantae > Streptophyta > Magnoliopsida > Ericales > Ericaceae > Vaccinium > Vaccinium darrowii. The sequence continues at coordinate 332,660 of CM037162.1, forward strand.
ACGGCACACTTTTTCAAATTTGAATTTCAAATCAGTTTCCTTTATAAACAGTTTGAGAATATGGTTTTTCCTTTTAATTAGTTATTGTTACTTGATTGCTCATATCAATTGTTGTTTATTTCAATATTTAAATTATTTGTTTTTCATGATTTAATTGCTTATTTGAATAAGGTTTGGCATCAAAATATTTTCTAAAAATCCCACAAATGTTTAGTAAAGACCGATTTTTAATCGGGCGAACGGGGTGCATTAAAACCCTTCCCTGTTCGTAACCTGGCTCCCGGATCCAAAACGAATCTCTGGTTTTCAATTGGTTTTATAAGTCATTCTCTCAAATCATCATTTTCAAATTGGTTTCTCGGGTCCCAAACTACTTTCCCAAAACCCGGGTGGCGACTCTAAAATCCTTCTTTTTCAAACCGTTTCGAAAACCATTGCCTGAACCGCGTGGAGGTCGACCGTCCACAATAAAGAAAAGGGGGCAAAATAGGCAGCCCCAATATACCTCTGTGGACGGTCGATTTCCACCGGTTGGTTTTGATTTGAAAATAGAGTCGCCACCTGGGTTTTTAGAAAATGGTTTAGGACCCGAGAAACCAATTCGAAAACGATTTAGAAAATGATTTATAAGACAATTTGAAAACCAGAGATTCGTTTTGGATTCGGGAGCCAGGTTACGAACGGGGAAGGGTTTTAATGCACCCCGCTCGCCCGATTAAAAATCGGTCTTTACTAAACCTTTATGGGATTTTTGGAAAATATTTTGATGCCGGACTTTAGTCAAATGAACAATTCATCAAGCAAAGCAGACGATAATAATGAAAACAAATAAACCATAATACTAAGTATAACAACGAACAGGTTGATCAATCAAAGATTCAAACTGCTGTACAGAAGAGTTAATTCAAAGTTTCTGGTTTTACAAAAGAATGCCATGCGGCTTACTAAGTGTACCGTACAATACACAGAGTGTGTCGTGCAGCATTGCTTAACATTTTAACGGTCAAATTTTCAAAAGTGTGCCGTACAGCACTCCAAGTGTACCGTGCGGCACAAGGGGAGTGCCGTGCGGCGCTGTTTATCTCACAACAGCTTGAAACTTTGATTTCTCGAAATGACTAGATGAAAGCACACACAAGGCATGAAATATGGTTAAAAACAGACTACTTTGAATGGGAAAATGAGATGTTTGGACACGAGATGTTCCTCCTCACAAAATTACTCCGTACGAGGCGAAATTTTCACCGTACGACGCAATCGGGAGGTATGAAATCAAACTGATTTTGTTGTAATCATGGGCATACCAAGTGTGGAGATGATATAGGAGATCATTCCATACTTGGTACCCCTCCCCTCAGGGTACCAAAGCAAAGAGTTTTGGCGAAACGAGATTATACCTTTGGTTTAAAACTCTCGGATTAAAACTTCTTTTGAAAAATTCTGAACTTGATTTGGACTTCCTTTAGCTCCTAACTCCCCTCTGATGCAGCAAAAAGGATGATTGAAGACTTGAACTTGGACAAATTCTTGGGCAGCAACCTCACGGCTTTGATGCCGAAAGCAGGGGATGGGTCTTTGATTGGGTTTGGTTTAGGGAGAGAGAATTGGATTGATTTTCTGGAAATTGGGGGTGGTAATGAGGATGATTTGTAGCAGAGATGGTGTTTTGACAGGGGTTTATGAATAGAGTTTCATGGTGTTCTTCACAATGTTTTTTTTCCGATCCCTATTTTCGTTGAATTCGATTAGTATTTATAACCAAGAGGAGAACTTGGCCACCAAGTTTACTTGGTCTTCACACAAGGAGCTGATGACTCTAGGGTAGCCTTGAGGCCTTGCACGAAATCATGATGAGATGGGGAACGAATTTGTCAACATTTTGAGCTGCTAGGAACTCTGCAAAAGCTGTGTGACAAGTGACAGTGCCGTACGGCACACAAACTGTGCCGTGCGGCACACTTGACCGCCAAAATTCAAAAAGTTGCTTGGGCTATGCCGTGCGTGAGAGATGAGTACCGTGCGGTACTGTTGACTGAGTTGACTTGGAGAATTTTAATCCGAGAGTTCTTCCGGGGATTTCCTTTCATCATTGGGGATTAAAATGTATGAGAGTCTCATTTTGGGGTGTCTACAACCTCTTCTAACAGGATTTTTCCTATGCATAGAACTTTCTAAGCTTAGTGGCATTCCAAGGGTTGCCGATGGGTGTTCCATCCATCTCTGCTAACTTGTATGACCCGTGTCCGGCCTTTGCAATCACTCGGAAGGGTCCCTCGTAGTTTGGTTTGAACTTTGTCTTTTTGGACTTCTGTACCACCTCTCGGAGAACAAGATCATCTACGTTGAAGGGCCTCATCCGCACATTCTTATTATATCCCCGGGCGACCTCTTGCTGATACGAGGCATGTTTCAGGTGTGCTTCGTCCCTGAGCTCTTCAGCTAGGTTGAGCTCCCTGTTCATGGCCTCGTCGTTGGTCGGCACATCAAAATTTTCTGTTCGAGCTGTTAGGATTAGGGTGGCTAGAGGGAGAACAGCTTCCATGCCATACGCCATAGAAAATGGCGTTCGGCCAGTTGAGCGCCGGGGTGTGGTTCGATAGCCCCAGAGAACTTTTGGGAGCTCTTCGGCCCACTTACCCCTCTTCAGAGTCAAGCATCTCTTGATTCCAGCTGAAATTGTCTTGTTTGATGCTTCGGCTTGTCCATTTCCTTGTGGGTATGAGACCGAGGAGTGGAAGATCCGAACATTGTACTTTTTGCAAAGCTTCTCGATCGCTTCGGCCACAAATTGTGTCCCGTTATCCAAAATGATCGCATAAGGGACACCGAAGCGAGAGATAATGTTCTTCCAAAGAAAGCGTTCTACATTGGTGGCGGTGATGGTAATTAGGGGTTCAGCCTCCACCCACTTGATGTAGTAATCAGTTGCTGTTATTAAGTGTTTGTAGCCGCCTGGAGCTGTCGGCAGCTTTCCCACTAGATCGAGCCCCCATTGTGCAAAGGGCCACGGGCTGGTGATTGGTTGCAGGACTTCGGCCGGCCGGAGCAGATGAGTGGCATGCTTTTGGCATTGCTCGCATTTTCGGACAAACTCTTCAGAGGTTTTCTTCATTTTCGGCCACCAGTACCCTTGAGTAAGAGCTCGGTGGGAAAGGGACCGTCCACCAGAATGACAGCCGCTGCTCCCCTCATGAAGCTCTCGGAGAGCGTTCTCAATCTGGGAGTTGTGGACGACCTTCAAATCGGGGCCTGTGAAGGACCTTCGGTACATATGATTACTCGGGTCTAAGTAGAAGTAGGAGGCCTTGCACCTGACCCTGTGGGCTTCCTTCTTGTCTGTCGGGAGCTTTTCGTGCTTTAGGTAGGCGTAAATTTCGTCCATCCAGCTAGGGCCGTGGGATATGTGTAGCACCTCTTGTCTCTCGTGCTCGATGCTCGGACTCTCTACTTCCCCGAGGAGAATGGTTCGGTTAGGGGAAGCTGCACAGGCTGTTGCCAGGGAGGCCAAGGCGTCCGTGTGGGCGTTTCGCTCTCGGCCCACCCATTCAATTTCCACGGTTCCAATCTCCCTAATCAGTTCCCAGACCTTGTCGTAGTACTTCTCCATCCTTGGGTCTTTCAAGCTGTATTGGTCCTTGATTTGGTTCACGATCAGCTGTGAGTCGCTGTATACTTGCACTGTCTCGGCACCTAAGTGTTTAGCCATCTTTAGGCCGGAGACCAGTGCCTCGTATTCAGCTTCGTTGTTTGACGCCGTGAAACCGATGGTTAGCGCATTTTCATGCATGACACCTTCCGGAGAGACGATCACGATACCAGCTCCAGCCCCTCGGCTGTTGGATGCTCCGTCCACATGTAGGCGCCATACATCTCCTTGGAACATCTTCCATATTCTGCCTTTGCTTTCTTCATTAGGTTTCTCGGCTTGTGCCGGAGCCCCTAACGCTCTTCTATTCGTTTGAGCGCCCATTGAGCACTCAGTTGTGTCTTTTTCAACTAACTTCAAACTGTCTTTATTGAGCTCAGGTGTCAGTTCGGCGATGAAATCTGCCAGAGCCTGTCCCTTGATGGCTGTTCTTGGTTCGTATCGAATATCAAAGTTTCCTAATTCTAAGCTCCATTTTGAGATCCGAGTGGAGAGGTCGGCCTTTCGGAGCACGGTCTTCAATGGATACTCGGTGATCACGATGATGGTATGGGCTTGGAAGTAGGGCAACAGTTTCCTTTTAGCGGTAACAAGGGCCAAAACCAATTTTTCCAGGGGGTGGTACCTTGTCTCGGAGGGGATCAGGGTTTTGCTAGAGTAGTAGATGGGCTGAAAGTTAGCCATTTCCTTCCTCACCAGGACGGAGCTCACAGCATGGCCTGACACCGAGAGGTACAGGTATAAATCTTCTTCAGGCTTTGGCATCACAAGGAGGGGAGCTCTGGAGAGGTAGTCCTTCAATTGGCCCAGCGCTCGGTCGCATTCCTCGGTCCACTGAAAACTCCTTTTACTTGTTTTCAAGGACTCAAAGAAAGGTCGGCACAGATCCGAAGATCGGCTAATAAACCTGTTGAGCGCCGCGGCCATTCCTGTGAGCCTTTAAACTTCTTTGATGGTGCTCGGGGCCCTGAGGTTTCGGATCGCAATTATCTGATTTGGATCTGCCTCAATGCCCCTTCGAGTGACCATGTAGCCGAGAAATTTTTCCGAACCGACGCCAAATGCACACTTCTCGGCGTTGAGGCGCAGCTTGTGCTTCTTCATGATAGCAAAAATTTCGCCGAGGTGCTTCAAGTGATCTGAAGCATGCTTGCTCTTGACAACCATGTCATTAATGTATGCTTCCATCGTGTCCCCGAGCTGCTTGGCGAACATTTTGGTAACCATCCGCTGGAAAGTAGCCCCAGCGTTCTTGAGAACAAAAGGCATGACTTTGTAACAGTAGGTCCCTCGGGGAGATATGAAAGCTGTTTTCTCCTGGTCCTCTACTGCCATTGCTATTTGGTGGTACCCACTGTAGGCGTCCATCATGCTGAGCCGAGCGTGTCCCGCCGTAGCATCAACTAGCTGGTCGATCCGTGGCAGTGGAAAGCAATCCTTCGGGCAGGCATCATTCAGACTGGTGTAGTCTACGTAAACGCGTAGCTTCCCATTCTTCTTCGGCACCACTACTGTGTTTGCCAACCATGTCGGATATTGAACTTCTCGGATGGCCCCGGCATCAAGTAGCTTCCCAACCTCAGCTATAACAGCATCTGAGTGGGCCGGAGACGAACGTCTCGGTTTTTGTACCATTGGCCTTCGGAGAGGATCGACGTTAAGTGAGTGAGAGATGAACCGAGGGTCAATGCCCGGCATCTCATATGGTGTCCAGGCGAAAACCTCGATGTTCTTCCTAAGGAACTCCACCAGTTGCTCTCTCTCAAAGGTTGTCAGCATTGATCCGAGAAGAAAGTAACGGGTCCCGTCATCATTGATGGGTACAGTGACGAGGTCCTCCACCGCTTTCTCTTCGGCTGGTAACCCGACGTCTTCCAAAACCGGACCCTCACATATTTCGATAGATCTTGGTTTTGGTTCTTTCTTCTTTCTCCCCTTTGTGGTTTTCTTCTTCATATGAACCGCATTCACTTGGCACCTTCGCGCTATTATTTGGTCGCCTTTGATGTCTTCTTGCCATCCCTCGGCACCAATGAACCGAACAACTTGGTGGTAGGTAGAGGCGATGGCCTTCATTTCGTGCAACCAAGTTCTGCCGAGGATGGCGTTGTAAGGGCTCGGAGCATCGACGACAACGAAATCCATCTGCACGGTTCTGGAACCTGCCCCTACTGGAAGGACGATCCGTCCCATCGGCCAAACCGGAGCCCCGTTGAATCCAAAAAGAGGGGAGTCGGCCGGCAACAGATGGTCCGGGTTTAGGTTTAGTGCCTTGAATGCCGAATAGTATAGAATCTCGATGGAACTCCCTTGATCTACGAGCACTCGTTTGACCCTGGGAACGCCTATGTAAACAGAAATCACCAGGGCATTGCTGTGAGGCAGCTGTACATCCCTTAAGTCTCGCTCGGTGAACGTAATAGTCCACTATTCCTCTCTGTCCGAGAGCTTTCGTTTGGCGTTTCCTTCAATAGTAAGAACTTGTGAGGAGGAGCTCGGATTTGCCCGAGGCGAGGCAGTTTTCTCTTTAGTGGCAGCCCCGTGGATCACATGGACGACAATTTCCTCTGGAGGGTTGTTCTGCCGTTGCTGCTCTGTTCGGCTTGCGGTCCTCTGTCGGTCAATGAACTGGTTCAAGCGCCCCTGCGTTACCTGCCTTTCAAGGAACTCTTTGAAGGGTCGGCAAGCCGTGGTGTAGTGCCTCAGTTCATTGTGGTAAGTGCACTTAACTTTGCAGTCATTTGACTGGCCTTCGGCTGTCCCCAGTTTGTTAGTTGGTCAAGCGAACCATGGTTCCCGAGAGATTTCCCTTATCAATTTGTAGAGAGGTAGGTTGAATACTGTCGTTGTGCCAACGAACTCGTCAGATTTTGGTTCCCGCTCCCGGCGCGGTTCCCGTTCCCTCCACGAGTTGTCTTTCTTCCACCCTTTGCTGCCCCCAGTCTTTACTGCGTTGACTTGCTTTTTCCCCGTGTAATCACCAGTGTTGCCCTTCTGGTTTCCCGAGTTTCTTGAGAGTCTCCTTTCATATATTATGTCTTCCAGCTGGGCAAATTTTTCCACGGTCTCCATTAATCGGCTCATGTTCGCCGGGGGGTTCAGCATAAGTTCTTCAAAGATAGCTGAGGTCTCATCTAGGCCATATTTGAAGGATGTTGCAGCCATCTGAGGGTCACAGCTTTCGATGGCGTTGTAAATCTCCCAGTAGCGCTCGGCATACTTTCTTAGTTTCTCCCCGGACTGTCGTTTTAGGCCGACGAGAGCGTCGATCGTCTTTGGTTGTGTACTGCTCGTCACGAACCGAGCTGTGAAGGCCTCCTCTAGCTCTTCAAACGAACCAATGGAGCCCGGTTGTAGGTGGTTAAACCAAACTAGACCGGTCCCCTGAAGGCTCACCGGGAAGGCCTTGCACATCATGGCCTCGTTGTAGCCATAAAGACCCATTAGTTGTCGGTAATGCACGAGGTGCATTACCGCATCTGTCTTGGCGTCATACTTTGCAAATTTTTGGACAGTGAAGTTCCTCGGGGGCTGAGCCTCTTGGATTTCCCGTATGAATGGCGAGTCTTGGATTTTCCGAAGCCTCGAATCGGTTGGCTTCTTGGCAGAACGAGGGGCCTCATAGGCCTTGCCAGTGCTGAACGCCCTTTTGGCGTTCAGTCTGTGCCGCTCATCGTTCACGCCGAGGTCTTGGGGGTGTTCCTTACGCTTTCCGGAGTCAGTGTGCTGAGTTTCAGCTTTGTATTTTTTGGACTCTCCGGTACGTGGGTCCCGAACGACTATAAAATCGCCGGTATCATTCATTTCGTACTCAAGAGAGTGTTGTGTATCGTGGTTTCGGGGTGTCCGAGGACTTCGATCCCGATGGTGGGTTCGTCGACCGGTCGCTCGGTCTACTCGCTCTGTCTAGTGATCATCGTGCTTTGTGTGTCGACCGTCACGTCGGTCGCTGTGGTCCGTAGATCTGCCGCGGATGACCTCTCGGCTTTCTCGTCATACTGCACCGGAGCCTTGCCATGGTTAGCGTCACTGCCTCCGTTGTTGCGTCGCGATGCTCGGGAGTCAGAACGCCCTGTTGTTGATTGAGAGCTTGATGTGGAATGTCCTCCCATCCTCGTGGTGCGTTCCGTTCGTACGTAATCCAAACATGTATGGGGCGAGGGGGTCTGCTCCCTTTGAGCAATAATTCGCCCCCAAGCGTCTGTAACGATGAATGGCTGGCCCAAACGGTCTTTGGCCGAACGGCGCTGCTTCTGGTGAGTATGTTGCGTTGCTTGAGCCGCCGCCTTGCGCCGTCGCCTCGACGCCCCTGAACGAGAGGCTGAGGCGGTGGGTTGCTTCTTCGTCAGAGCTTCAATCTGAGCCTTCATGGCAGCCATTTGCTCCTGCATTTGCTGCACAGTATCTAGAGGATTTGGGCTCGGGGTGAAGCCTAAAATGGGGTGGGTGACGATGCCCACCCGAGAGCCACCACCGAAGTTAGCTCCTGCCGCCGGAGCGGCGGTTCCGTCGTCTTCAACGATCGCCATGAGAGAGCTGAAGGGAGAAGAGTTCTCCAAGAAGAAGAGAAGAATGCTGGAAAGGTGAGAAAATCACTCGTCCCCAGCAGAGTCGCCAATTGTGGAGTCCTCTTTCTCCGGTGGTCCCTTCAGGCGATGATGATCGACGGAGGAGCTATCCTCACTCTTGAACAATGTCTAGACCTGCACACTTCACGAACCGTTAGCACCGGATTGGACCGTTGAGTCCAGAACGGTACTCCGACGGTCTAGTAAGTAAGGGAAGAAGATGGAAAAGCAATGTAGATCTAGGGTTTTCTGAGTGATCAAGTTTACCTTTTATAGGTGAGCCTTGGCTTGGCCTCCAAGCACAGTTGTGCTCGTCACGTGACTTAACCGCTCGGCTGGCGTCACGATGACGGGCTCGAAAGAATATTCTACAGGCACATGCCTCCAATGAAATCATGACACGCGTCGTAACCATTCGGATGACGTCATTCGTCATGATCGCGGTTTGCTATAGGCACGTGCAGCATTAACTGCTTTGCTGACTCAGCACTTAGCCTCTCGGCATAATATACACATCCTGAAGTTGGTTTGTATCACCTCTCGGATAAGATCCGAGGTCATTCGGCGTTAACTTTGAGAGCTTGTTATTGAGTTAGACATAGGATAGGTCTCGGTGAAATCCGAGACGAGGGACCGAAACCCCACTTACCTGTTATGCATAAGTCAAACCATTCACCGAAGAGTCCCTCAAAGATAGTCTCTCGGTGACAAATGAAGAGGTGTCTCTTATAATGAGTTAGGTGCTCGATGAATCCGGACCCCTACAGATTCATCTCGACTCCACACACTAAATTCACACATGTATCTTCACACACACACCAAGATACATGAACCTTCACATATTTGAACATTAAAGTGACTCCTTGATATCTCATATACATGAACCATATTTTCCAATGAATCTACCATAATTAATTCTAAATTACTCCGACAATATATATGTTAGGCAAGCAAAAATGCCTCGATAACCTGATTATAAAAAAGAATATTATCACCAAATTAAGAAACATTAGGTATTTCATTATGAACGACTTGTTTAATTATTTTTTTTCCCTTCCTTTCTAAACGCATAAACGTTCTTCTCACACAATGACCGTTTAACATATATATATTCGACCGAAAAGAATCTATAATTTGCAAAAATAATTAGCCTTGAAAAATATAACTATCTAGTCACTTTGATGGTAGGAGGCAATTATATGTATATAAACAAACACCGGTGACAAAAATGTATAATACAAAATATATTTATTTTTGTTGAAAATTTACCGGACCTAATTCACTTAATTTGTTCTATTGCGCTATATGATCTGCTTTATATTACAGATTTAAATGAATTTTCAACTACTCTAGACTTTTATAAATGATCCATAATATAAAATGTTAAAGAAAAATCAAATTACGTATAAATTTTAGGGCACTTTTTCTAGGGGTTCACTTTAACCAAACAACTCCAAACTTGTGGAGCTGGCCTTGCCGTTAACAGCGATGAACCAAACAAGTTCTAAAACAAAGAAGGCTATATAAATCGAAGTATACCAGCGATCCATCCCAACGGGAATAAATGGTAGAGTGACTTTAAATAATATACGAAAAAATAAGCAGATGTGATACAATGTATTAAAACTTACAGGACATTATTTCTCTAATTTAAAGATGTACAAAATCTATAGGGCATATTCATGAGTATTAGTCACTTAGACAGGAAGTCAGCAGAATTCAAAGATCCAATGCTTGTTTTGAGGGAAAGATGACCCAGTACAATCGATCTCTTTGGAGCTTACGCAACTATAATCTCTGGAAGTGATTTTCCTTCAATAGGTATATTAGCACAGACAAATACTAATAATTTTTGTTTTAACAATCATGACACGTGACATGACGTTACATTAGCAATTAAAAAGCTATGATAACAAAATGTTGAACGCTTGTGCTTTGTTAATCACTCTCGTTACCAAGTAAATCACGCAATCACTGGGCGATTGGAGCGTATTTCTCACACAACAACGTTGAATCCCCAATGTTTTTGGTTTCCACTTTCCTCGTGCATTTGTGGGGGCACTTGCTTAAAATTTTGGGGTTTGACAAGATCTAAGAAAACTGTGAATGAAACAATTCTAGAAAACTATATCAATGGTTGAGATTTACTTCATGACTTTTTTCTTGTATAATTTTCCGAGACTTTTCATGTATAGTTTTCTGTAGCCAAACATTTCCCTAAAATTTCCACTCGGAAATTCCTACCACTGCATCAGTCTTCATACCAACAAATGGAGTGTATGTATAAGTAATTATATATCTACAAACAAATAATTTTTTTTCATTTTTGTTAATAATGAAGGGTGTTCCAATGTACTGGACTACTCTGGCCTCGTATGTTTGAACAGAGATAAATGGATGGGATATGAGATCATTTGGATATTACTCAGAATATCAATGGATGGGGAAAATCCATATTTGGTGTTTGTGGTCAATGGGTTATAGCCATACCTTTTTGTTATTTAAGCCATTGGAAAATCAATATCCCACAAATCCCGTACAGATTGAGATAAAACTTGCCATGGGATTTCAAATCCCATCCCAAATAAGGAAAACAAACATAGGATTTTGGATCCCACTCCATCCCATCCCCAAATCCAAATCCCACCAAAGAAACATGGCCAATAGCCAGGTGGAGTATTTTATTCCTTTTTTTTTTTTTTCCTGTCACATGTTCGATCATCTCCCCTTCCTCTATATAAACCAACCGAACCCACCAGCTAATAATCTTATGATCAATACAAATATACATAGACTCAAATAGTTCGATTAGAGTAGAGTCGACCAAGAAGAAGTTATGGGTATGGGCAGTATTGAGGGAACTCAAGTAGAGAACCTTTGGGTTTTCGTTCTAGCCTCCAAATATGGAGCTTTCACTAGATCGGTAGACAAGTACTCCTTATGGTGTTTTATCATGACTTGCTTTGTTTGGCTAGTCTTGAGCTTGATTTACTGGGCTTACCCCGGTGGTCCAGCTTGGGGCAAGTACAGGTTCAGGAAATCCTTTTTCAACTACTTGAATATATCCACGGCTAAGCAGCAGCAGCAGCACGGGCCCATACCTGGTGGTCCAAGAGGTTTCCCTGTCATTGGGAGCATGAATCTCATGTGTGGTCTCGCCCATCACCAGATTGCGGCCGCCGCCGACAAATTCAACGCCAAGCGTCTATTGGCATTCAGCCTTGGCGAAACCAGAGTAATCGCCACCTGTAATCCAGACGTAGCCAAAGAGATTCTCAACAGTTCCGTTTTCGCTGATCGTCCGGTGAAAGAGTCAGCTTACGGTCTTATGTTCAACAGAGCTATTGGGTTCGCACCCTATGGGGTTTACTGGCGAACCCTCCGTAGAATCGCAGCCACTCATCTCTTCTGTCCCAAGCAAATCAAAGCTTCCGAATCACAGAGGTTTGAAATTGCTAGACAGCTGGTAGCAATGTTGGGTGCGTCGCCAACTAGAGACATTCGGGTTCGCGAGGCACTAAAACATGCCTCCCTCAACAACATGATGTGCTCTGTTTTCGGACGCAAATACAGGCTCGATACGAGCAATCCCGAAGTAAACGAGTTGAGGGAGCTAGTCGACCAAGGCTACGAACTTCTGGGCGCGCTCAACTGGTCCGATCACCTTCCTTGGATAGCTGACTTGGACCTACAACAAATCCGGTTCAGGTGTTCCAAACTTCTCCCTAAAGTGAACCGGTTCGTAAGCCGAATCATCGCAGAGCACCGAGCTCAACCCGGCCAACTCAACCGTGATTTCGTCGATGTTTTACTCTCCCTTCGGGGACCAGATAAATTATCAGAACCCGATATGATTGCCGTTCTTTGGGTAAGCGAGCAATAAAAATACTCATCGTGAGATAGATAGATAGATATATATATATATATATATATATATATATATATATATATATATATATATATATATATATATATTTTTGGGTATTTGTATTTCGGTGATAGGTTTTTGCAACTCAAGAAACTAATGGACCAGTTTTACATGCATAGTTGTAGAAATTAGTAGTATTCGTATTTGTGTCAGCGTGAAAAAAACGTATGGTTAGAGACAAATACAGATATAAATATAGACACGTGACTCGTCCACTCTAAATTCACGGGAACACGAATACTAGAGAGATGCACGTCTTGGGCATGTTTCAAACTTATTGATTCCTAGTTACTTTAGCTTATTATTTTGGTTCCATGATTATAATTACACAAAATTTTCAGGAAATGATATTTAGAGGAACTGATACTGTGGCGGTGTTAATGGAGTGGATACTGGCGAGGATAGTAGTCCATGGTGAAGTTCAATCAAGGGTGCACGAGGAGTTAGACAAAGTAGTGGGACGGTCACGTGCGGTTACTGAGGGTGATACAGCGATGTTGGTGTATTTAGGTGCGGTGGTGAAGGAAGTGTTGAGGTTACATCCACCGGGACCACTGCTCTCTTGGTCACGGTTGGCGATAACAGACACAACTGTTGACGGGTACCATGTGCCAGTTGGGACCACAGCCTTGGTAGATATGTGGGCCATCATGAGGGATCCAGATGTGTGGTCAGACCCACTTGCATTCAAGCCAGCTGAGAGGTTCATGATGGGTGCAACTAGTGCTGCCAGTGGTGATCAATTTGAAGCAAAGGGCCCGGGGTTCTTCTCGGACCTTAGGCTTGCCCCGTTTGGGTCTGGGAGGCGGACCTGCCCGGGCAAGACCTTGGGTTTGAACACGGTAATCTTTTGGATAGCCTCACTTTTACATGAGTTTGAATGGTTGCCCGTGAATCAGAGGACGAGGAGTAGTACTGTTGTTGACTTATCAGAAGTTTTGAGACTATCGTGTGAGATGGCTAATGCTTTGACAGTTCGCATCCGTGCTAGGCGCACACCGTCTTAATTAAGTGGTACTGCTGCTATCATGTTTATATTGATTTTTTTTTTTTTTTTAGAATTAGTATGCATGGTAGTTTGGATTGAAAAGTTCAAAAAAAAAAGAAAAAAAAAAAAGAAAAGAAGAACGTAATTAAAAAGTGGGTGGGGAGAACTATTTGTGCAGGGTGCCACATTAATATATATAAATCCCGAGTCTCTGCTTTCTCTATTAATTGAATTTCGTAATCAACTACTCCTTCCGTCCCATATTGTTGGGTCTCTTTCCTTTTTTGGACGTCTCAAAGAATTGTCTATAATTTTAATTTATTAAGTTTTTTTATATTAAATATGGATCTTATTTGATAAATCTCAATTAGTTTTATTAAACATAGTTGTTGGAATAACAAAAAAATATCATAAATTATGAGATATAAACAATTATTTAAAACATTCAAAAAGGTAAAAAGGCCCAACAATATAAACGTCCGTTGTTAAATGCCTGTAGTGGAAAGCATTTGGGCCGACAAGACATGAGAACTTTTAGCCAATAACCACAAGTGCGGGAGGCTAAACCTGTATATTCCCTTGATCACAAAATGATACTAACTTCCACACGAGAAAGACATGCAATTTTTGTATAAAATAGATAAAGTTTTGTCATTCATAATTTCTTTCGCGTCAAATTGAAGAACTAATCGATATCTTTAATTTGGTTTGAAGAAACTTGGAAAATTATGTATTTTTTTTTTAATTTGAAAAATTTACACCTTTTTTTTGTGAAGGATTATCACATTGAGACGGTGAAGTATGTTATACATCACATATCCGAAAGGGAAAGTTGTTTTAGATATGAGTAGGGAAGAACATGATTGAGAAGGAAGAACATCAAGCAGCTGATTTGGAATATTCCTAATTTGGATTTGTTGAATCCCATCTAAAAAGACACTAGCTAGAAACATACCAAGAAATCCTGTGGATACATTTTTTTTTTTTTGGACCCAAATATTGTTAAATGTAAAGCGAACAAGTTTAGATAAGATTCCCATGTATGTCACTTGAGGGGGTGTTCCACTAACTTGATTTTTTTGGTTTTTTTGGATGTTTTAGTTTTACAAAAAAAACTAACTTGTTCCACTATAGTTTTTTGGTTTTTTGGTTTTTAATTTTGCAAAAAAACTAACTTGTTCCACTAACTTGTTTCATTAAACTAGTTTTTTGTATGTTTAGTTTTGCAAAAAAACTAACTTGTTCCACTAACTAGTTTTTTGGCTTTTAGTTTTGCCAAAAAACTAAGTGGTTTATTGTTAGTGGAATTGATGCAGAACAAGTAGCAGCCCAGTTCGAAGTTTAGGAGGCCCAAACAGCTCTTAATTGAAAATTGACAATTTCGGCAATTTATCGACGAGTCCGGAATAGACCCAAACTTGGTGGGCTGAAGCAGAATCGCGCTGATACCACTTGACGCAGCGGAATTCACGAGAAACTAGTTAGCGTACTAGTTCAAACGATGATAGGTCTCGAATTCACGAGGGTTCTTGAATCCACAAGAAGCAAAATCGCGCTGCGATCAATACTCACCACTCTAATCGTGACTGATGGTGGAATTCGGCCAAATTCATTTGTTTAGGCCTTCAATTTAGTAATTTTGTTATTTTAGGTAATAATTAGATTACGAATTACTCTTAGTGTGTAATTCCGTTTACGTTGTTTTTATTTGGAAATTTCTTATTTTTCTTTCTAGTTTCCAATTTTGGGAGTTTCCCCAATTTCTAGGATACTTTATTTTTTTAGGTAAGTTTTGCTAGGATTTGCTAGTTTTCCCTATAAAAGGACTTGTAACCTCTATTATTATTCAGCTTTTCATCAATTATAAATCAGAGTTATTCTCTTTCTTCTTGTGGATTCAAGAACCCTCGTGGATTCGAGACCTATCATCGTTTGAACTAGTACGCTAACTAGCTTCTCGTGAATTCCGCTGCGTCAAGTGGTATCAGCGCGATTCTGCTTCAGCCCACCAAGTTTGGACCTATTTCGGACTCGTCAATAAATTTTCGAAATTGGCAATTTTCAATTAAGAGCTGTTTGGGCCTCCTAAGTTTCGACCGGTCCAAATGATCATAGAACTGGGCTGCTACTTGTTCTGCATCAGGAATGAGATAGTTTTTTAATTAAATCAAAACTGTTTTTGTTTTTTTAGCGGAACGGGGCCTCAATTTTCCTTTCTTATTAGTAATTCAGGTTATTTACACCCCCTCTTTGGGCGAATCTAATTTGATTGGAGAATGAAAACATCAATAAAGAGTTTAAATTAAGTTAAACAATGTTTTAATTGACTCCTCTTTGAACCAAAATCCTTGCACCCTTCTGAACGCGTCTAATTCTTGCCCCCCCAAACTAAAATCCTTGCACCCTCCTAAACGCATCTAATTCTTGCCCCCTGAACCAAAATCCTGGCTCCGCCCCTGTATAGACTCCATTAATTACTGTTATGAAATTTAGTTAATTGAAATGGACCACATTTTAGCATGTCAATTAACAAAACCTTTCATCTATATGTTGAGAAGGATGGACTTGGCGCAGCGATAAATCTGCTCTACTGTAACTTTGAGGTCATGAGTTCGATTCTCGGAAATAGCTTTTCTACTTGCAAGCACTGGGTACGGTTTTTTTTTTTTCCCATCCGTATGTCTAGTTAAAAAGTGACAACAGATTATGTAATGGTTTGGCTAACTCATAATGATAGTTTATCGATAATTTAAGACTTGTGAATACCTTGTCATGTGATTTAAGAAAGCAAAACAGATATCTCAGATGTATCTATACCTTATTAGCTAATGAACCTAGTTGAAGATTTCATCTCAGATGTATCTATACCTAACTAGCTGATGAACCTAGTTGAAGATTTCATGAATAAGATAAATCTTGTGAAAGTAAAAAAATAACAAACAAACCAAACGATCAGTTAAACGCCATTGACTAAGATGTAGAAGAAATATACAGTAACTTTGTTCAATCAGAGAGTTCCACATGGGCCACCACTCCATAACTGTGGACAACTGTATTGATGACAAATTGCTGTGTGAACACATTATTAAACTTTATTGGATCAGGTATGCGTCATTGATCAAGTGATTAAACGTCAATTAGTGGTGTTAAATGTATACAGATCTACGTACGCCTATGTAGAAAGGAACTGGTGTCCATTAATCGCGTAATTCGGCCCCCATTGTTAAGTGAACTGGAGTAGCTAATTAAGAAGCCAAGTACAAATTTTTTTTTTTCTTTTCCCGTCGGTTTAGTTTTTTAGTGGGATGTCTACGATTTTACCTCGACCAATTATTGAGTACACAAAAAAAATGTTCCATCCTACGTATATATTGATCTATTATTGGGCATGGTCACTAGAGTAACCTTAATTCGAATTTGAACCATTTGACTTTTTGTCATTTAATGTAAAACAAACAGTACTGCATTAAGATCTAACGAGGTAAGCTCAATGTACGAGACTCTCGCCCCTTAGACCTCGTTTGTTTGGCCGGAGATAAATGGATAGAATATGAAATCCCATGGGATATGGGTGGGATATGAAATCCTTGGGATATTGCTCAGGATATTAATGAATGGGAAAAATTCATATTTGGTGTTTGTGTTCGACGGGTATAGCCAGTGGAAAGCATTTTTTGTACTAAAATGGGAAAATCCCATCCAAATCCCACCTCCCCATGGGATTCTTTCTACCGTACGGATGGGGATTAAAATTGGGTGGAGATTTCAAATCTCATCCCAAATAAGGTTACCAAACACTGAAAAATAGAACCCACTCCAACACACCCCCAAATCCCAACTCCATATCCCACCTAATAAATTAACATGGCCTTAGAGTCGTGGAGGGTTAGTAAGTAAAATACTAGTAATCAAATGCGACTTTGATTGGTTGTTTCGCCCATTAATGAGATGTACTCACAAAGACCTCTCAGTCTCTCACCTGTTCAAACAATAAATTTTGAAGAAATACAGTGCACCCAATCATCAAACCAGAAGAACGGCCTCTCAGTAACTTGACTAGCTAGCTTAGAACCCGGGACAACGATTGCGACTTGAAAATGATCAGAAATACGCACACTAGAAACATATATACGTTTGGATAAGGCACAAAATCCAAGTTCGATCATGAATAAGATCAGTCTATTCTATACGAGTTAATTTCTGTCTTCTTCAATTTGGTCGGTACTTATTTGGAGGAATGCAGCTGGGGGATTAGTTGTCCCATTAATCAATGTGAGAATGCATGCTTCTACCATAAAATTAAGAATTAATCTTGTCGCTAATACTCATTATATTTATACGTAACCAGTGGCGAAGCCTCATCCATCTCCTGGTCCCACATCATCTCCGGTCTTTGGCTGCGATTTCTTCCGCCCTGAGTAGATCACTATTGGGAGATACAATCCACCTGGGGGTGGATTTGCTAACGACGAATTCAACCCTGTCGTTAGCAAATCCGGGGGGTTTTGGTACCAAAATACCCCTCCAAATTCACCCTCCCTCTTGTTCTGTGTATCTCGATCAATTCATTTGTGACTAGGGTTTGGAAGAGTGCAGGAGAGCGAAGAGAAGAGGTACTTTGTCGTTCCATCTTCTGACTCCATTTTCGATATGTATCAACTTCGTTTTCGACCATTTGACAGGTAAAAACTCTTCACACAACTCAAATCTGGTGTCTTTGTGATACCAAACAGATTTTTTCCCAAAATTTTTGGGTTTTTCGCATCTGGTTGTGCAGAAAAATGTGGGTTTGATTCGAAAAAAATTTTGCTCTAATTTGAATGGTTTCCAGTGACGTTTAACCCACTTGTTTCTGGATTTGTTTCTGTGATGACTTACCTATGTCATTGGCCCTAATTTGTGGGTTAAAATCCATCAACAAATTGACCTAATTTCTTGTTTTCCAGTGCCGATTTAGTTGCTAAATGTTGCCCTAATTTCTGTGGTTGAATCGTTTTGTGGGTGATTGCTGGGCTTGAATCGATTTGTTAGTGATTACATTTTGCCCTAATATTTGGCTGGTGGATTTGAGGCCTGATATGTTGGAGATTGCATTTATGCCCTAATTTGCAGATTCTGTGCTATTGATAATTTGTGAGATGTTGCCATTTATAGGTGCCCTAATTTGATTTTATCGTACAATGATTTTGTTGTAATCTGAACTCATTGTGGCTATAGTTGTTCTTGCCCTAAAATGTTATGTGATTATGCCAAAATCTGAGCCCTAATCACATGTTATTTCATTGAACATGTGTTCTTGCCCTAATCACAAGTTTTTCTAATATCTAAGTTTTATTTACATACAGATGACTAGATTAACAAAACGAGAACGAAGAAAGAAGGCAAACCGTGAGGCAATGCTAGCTGTGAAAGAAGGCAAACCGTGAGGCAATGTTAGCTGTGAGGCAACATTGAAGTAGCTGATTAACAGATCGATAGATCCGTGCCCAACCCTTAATCTTCCCTTCAATATGACTTTTTGTAATACCACTTTCAGGGAAAGAAACTTGCATCTGATTTTTTAACACTTCCGAATATGATGGACGAAATCTAAAATCACCTTGCCAAACACCCTCATCAACAAGGGCCGTAAGGTATTGGAGCAAAGTTTGCTCCTCAATCTCGCTCCAATCCCGATGTGCCTTTCGAACCAAGTAAATAACAACAAATATAAGACTTGTTTTTTAGAAAAATACCAAGTAAATAACCAAATGACTCATATTCGGTATTTATAGGAAATTTTTGAACAACCATTCAAATACAAACCCACCATTCTTTAAACTATCTACCAATCCACTAAACATTCATCAATCATACACCATCTACTCTCCATTCAGCCCAAAAAAAAAATTGCCTTTTTAAATAATTATTAATTAATTACTACATTTTTTGGCTTTTTAATTAATTAAAATTTTTTCCCGAAATATTTTTTTTTCAGTTTGCATATTGTTTATTTTTTTAATGTATTTTTATGTATTTTATTTAATTATTATGTATTTATTGTAATTTTAATTACATTAATCGATTTTTATTATCAATACCAAAGTCGGGGCAATTCTGTCATTTTCTATCATATCCACCCTCCAAATTCCCCTTTTGAAAAAATCATCCAAACACCTCACTACAAATCCATCCTTTTTAAGAGGTGGGCCCACCATTCTTACAAATCCACCCTTAAATCCGCTCTCATTACAAATCCGCCCAAAATCAAATCCACTAGTCAAACGCCCCGTTGGGATGCTAGATAGTGTGATTGGCGAATAGATTAAACCCATTACAACTGACAATGACCCCACCCTATTAAAACTGTAAAGTAAATTTGAAATTATTTTTTTTAACACAATACACATCTCTTTATAGAAACTAGGAGATTCTAAAATCACCTCATTGGGCTGACATTAAGGCCTAAAAAGTGTATTGAGATGTGTAAAAAGTGTATAAGAATGTGCAAAAGTGTATAGGAAAGTGAAAAAAAATACATTGGAACTTGTGTTTTCTTTTTTTTTCTTTTTCTTATTGCCTTATTGTTAGCCCAGTGGGCTGACAATGGAAAAAATCGCCTTAAAACATTTTGTGCAAAGAAAAATTAAATTTTGGATTTATTGGCAACAAGGCATAGAGTAAGACCCTTCGCTCATACTCTAACTTTGTTTTGTGCTCGCACTATTTCTTTTTTTCTTTTTTTTTCATTCTTTTGAACGGTAAAGAATAATACTCCCTTCGTCTGGATATGTTTGTCCATATTAACATACTTTTTCAAATCCTAAAATGTTTGTCCATTTTCATAAGTCAAAGTATAAAGTATGAAAAATTTACTTTTTTGCCCCTTTTCTAAAACTTAAAATAACATCTCAAAAACTATTTTTTTTTTAAATAATGTGTTTACATTTTTGAATTTTTTGTGCACCATATTAAAGTTCTCAATGAGATCTATCAAACGAGATCCATATTGATAAAAAAAAAAAAATTGTAACTACATTATTTTTTAGTTTGAAAATTGCACATAGTTTCATAATGGGTTATCAAATTGGAATGGAGGGAGTATTAAATGGAGGATTGAGGATAAAATAGGAAATTAACAAACTCAAAAGGTAATGAAAAAAGAGTTGAAATACCCAAAATGGCAAATCCGGATTGAGGGAGTAATATTAACCTTTGGACAAAGTACAAAGATTAAGGGGAAAAGGAGAGGGCATCAAACTAAAGGGGCATCCCAACCAATTTGGCACCACCACCAATAGATTTTCATATGCCACAACTCCCATGCCCGATGCTAGCAAGGCGCCAACGAAGAAGTCCAAAATAGTTCGGCCAACAGGATGAGCCCCCTAACTGAACAATAAGAGACTTGCAAAAACAACAGAGCATATCACCACTACTACAAAAACCTTAAACCATGCATGATAGTCAAAAGGTGTCACGCCCTCAAATTTTATAACACAAAAATATAATAAAATCCACGTGGGACAAGACCAAAGTCATACATTTATCCCTTTGAATAGTCAAAGTCAAAATATTACATTCTCACTGAAAACGGTCAACAAGTTCTAACAACGAAAAACCAAATCCCGAAGCATAAGTATAGAGTTTAAGAGTTATTACATTGTCCAATAAGTCAAAAGATTAAACCATAGAAGTTACAAATTCATCTTTCCAAAAATATAACACAAAGATGAGAAAATAACTTCATGCACTTTAAAGCTCCATGTATGTATCACTCGACAAGCACCAAACTTCATGCTCCATGCCGTGTACCTGAAAATTCATAGGTTGAGCTCACTAGCCCAGTAGGAAAACTACTCTACCAACGCTAGGTGTATAAACATGATACATGCATAATGGATGAGTATGGGAATGGACATGACCAATGTACAAGGTTAACAATGAACGGAAGGCTACAATTCGACCACGAAGTAACCAAAGCGTATCCAAGTGTCCAAAACGTTTCCAAGTGTTCCAAAACAATTTCAAGTATCCAACTAAAATTCAAGTAGTTACCTGTGGACGGTCGGCCTCCACGCGGTTCGGATACGGTCTTTCGAAACGGTTCGAAAAACAAAAGATTTTAGAGTCGCCACCCGGGTTTTGGGAAAAGCAGTTTGGGACCCGAGAAACCAATTTGAAAATGATGATTTGAGCGAATGACTTATAAAACCAATTGAAAACCAGAGATTCGTTTTGGGTCCGGGAGCCAGGTTACGAACAGGGAAGGGTTTTAATGCACCCTGTTCGCCCGATTAAAAATCGGTCTTTACTAAACATTTGTGGGATTTCATTAGAAAACAATTTTATTGCTGAACCTCAACAGATAAACATTTAACTTGAACAAAGCAGACGATAATAATAAGAAAAGCAAATGACTAATATTGTAATTAACAGAAATCAAACGAAAATCCAAACTTCAAACTGTTCCTACAGGGGGAGGTTCAAATTTCACATTTTTACCGGAAACGTATGCCGTGCGGCACACTAGATGTACCGTGCGGCACAAACAGTGAGCCGTGCGGCACTGTTCTTCAAATTAACGGTCAAATTTTCAAATGAGTACCGTACGGCACTCAAGGTGTACCGTGCGGCACAGTATGAGTACCGTGCGGCACACTTGGCTGCAAAACAGTTTGAAACTTTGGCTCTTCGAAATGATTGATCAGAGGCACATACAAGGTATGAAATGCATTCAAAATGAATTACTTTAAAGGGAGAAAGCAATGTATTGAGTATGGGATGTCCCTCCTTGTTGAATCGCTCCGTACGAGGCGATGTTTTCACCGTACGACGCGACCGGGAGGTGTGAAATGAAACTAGACTTGCTGTAATTTGGGCATACCAAGCATGGAAATGATACAAGGAATCATTCCACCCTTGGTACCCTTCCCCTCAGGGTACCAAATTCAAGGAATTTGGCGAAACGGGTTTATACCTTCGGTTTCGAACTCTCGGATTAAACTTGTTTCCTGAACTTCTGAATGTTGCTTGACACTTCTCTGGACCTCACTTTCACTTTAGTATAGTGGTTAGAGGGATTGAAGGCTTGAGCTTTGGCAAATTTGGAACGGCTATCTTACGGCTTTAGAACCGAAAAACAGGGGATTGGATTTCAAAACTGGGTTTTGCTTTGGAAGAGATTGGTGTTGTTTTCTGAGTATTAGAGATGATAGCTAAGAGGTTTGGCCATGGAAATGACACTCAAGAGTGAAGCTTCATAACCATCTTTTCACAGAAATTTTTCTGGGATCGTCCCCCTCTCTCATTGGATTCAATCGGTTTATATAGAGGATGGGCAAGCCATAGCATGCCATAGTGCGCCGTTCTTGATTCTTGCCCATGGGGACAATGGCATGGGGAGTAGTATATCCCTTTCGGCCATGATCTTTCGGCCACGACCAGCAGGGCGGGGGAACCAATCTCGTCCGTGTTTTCTGCTGCTGGGAATTCGCGAAAACTGGGAACCCGTAAACAGTACCGTACGGTACACAAACTGTGCCGTGCGGTACAACTTGTGTACCGTGCGGCACACCTGGCCGTCAAATTTCCAAAACTCTGCTGTACGTGACACTGGCTGTCCCGTGCGTTGAGAGATGAGTACCGTGCGGTACTGTTGACTGAGTTGACTTGGAGAATTTCAATCCGAGAGTTCTTCCGGGTATTTCCGTTCATCATTGGGGATTAAAATGTACGTGAACGCTCATTTTGGGGTGTCTACATTACCAAAATCCTCATTTTTCGCATATCGAAAGTAAATTTTGCCAAATATGTCAAATGAACCCGAAACATCATAACCAACATTTCATAAACAAACATTCGTCAATTTTATTAGGGAAGTATCCCTCTGCCGGATTTCATGGGCTCCGTGCACCCCTGCCGGATTTCATGGGCTCCGTACACCCCTGTCGGATTTCATGGGCTCCGTGCACCCCTGCCGGATTTCGCGGGCTCCGTGCACCCATGGCTAGGGACACCAAACGGGTGATCCCTAGAGTTCATTTTATCCAATAACATCAATTTAAAACCATTTGTCTCTCAAAAGTTTTCAAAAATCTCATTTGTTTCAAATGTTCACCATTTTCGCCAAAATATGTCAACTAACGCGTGTCCGATACGTCAAACATAAAATTTGTTAATTCACGTGTCCAAGGGTTAATTTTATGAATTCGAAGTGGATTCGGTGTTCAAAATGATGGTTTGAGTCAAAAACACGAAGATATAGATGATCGGGGACCAAACAGGCATCAAAGGGTAGCCTAAAACCACCCCAAAAACAGGGGAATGTCTCTGGAAAACAGGGGCAGCAGCACCACTGCCCAGAAAATGACAGATTTTCACCATGAAAGGTGTGGAATTTCAACCCAAACTTAAATGTGAAGCTTAGGGCCAAAAATTTGACATGTAGAGTGATTAATGGACTTCAAGGGAGTGCAAATCAATCATCAATTGCATCAAACAAGCTCTAGATTCATAGATCCCAAAATTTAGCTCAAACAAACAAACTATGAGAAAAAAGCATGAATTTGATGGTTTGGAGCAACAAACACAAGATATATGCAATACATCATGTAGATGCAACTAGAGGGAGTAGAATTTGTCTTCCTACCTCAAGATTTGAGCTTCAAATGAGTGGGTAAATGAAAACCCTAGCTTCCAATTTGCTCCAACCCAAAATGGGATTTCTTGGTGTGAAATGAGTGCAATCCAAGCTTCAAAATGCGTAGAGGAGGTGATTTAAGGTGGGGTTTATGAAGGGGACTTGGGGTTTTGGTGAATCTTTGAAGCTTTGGAGCAAGAAAATGGAAGAGAGGTGAGAGAGAGGGAGTAGTCGGCAGAGATGAGAGAGAGGAGGGGCTGTTTTTTTTTTTCTTCTTTCTTTTAAAATGCAAGAATAAAATGTCTTATATACTCACACCCCTTAACACTTTCACCCCTAGACTGCCTAGTGTATATTAAACACACCCAAATGCAAACTACCACTATCACATTGACCCCTCTTCGTTAAAATTTAATTCCTCACATTTACCCAACATTATTCCGGAAAAATTTTGCAAAATTTTGGGTCCTTACAAAAGGTGTCATGAAACACAAAAGATGGCCGTTTAAAACTATCATCTTTGGAGGTGACATTAAAAGTCTAGATTTGTTATGACAGTAAAAAAACATCATTGAAACATATAAGATGGCGGTGTAAACCAGTCAACGATGACGGTTTTAAACTGTCATCTTATCTATCCTCCCTCCATTCTAAAAAAAATTCCAATTCTAGTTTGAACATGTGACGCTCGAGTGGCCGCCCTCACATGACCGCCCAGTGGCACCCCTGTGGCGTTTGTGTGGCGCCTACGTTAGCACTTGTGTGGTGAGCTAATATTTGCTTGCCCTAGGAGTCGAACTCAAGATCTTGATTTCCTCGCGCGCGCGCGCATGTTACCAACTAATCTAGCACGCTTGTTGTTGACAAAAGACCAACAAAAATATTTATATTATATTTTCGAAAAATTTTAAGGTGGGCACTTTTTATATCAGTTTTAGATTTAAACTGTTACCTTAGACATTGACAATATAAGATGACGGTTTTAAACTATCATCTTATACGTTTAATGACACTTTTTGACCGTCATCTTTTATGATCAACTTCAATGTCGGTTCTAATTAAAACTAACATTAAAAGGGCTTACTTTCAATGTCACTTTTAAGGAAAACTGACATTAAAAGGTTTACTATATGGGCTTCTGGAAGTGCCTTGTTTTAATGTCAACTCTAAACAAAAACTGACATTAAAATAAAGAGATAATGATGTCACTTTTATTCTAAACCGTCATCTTATATTGCAAAGATGACAGTTTTTAGGAAAGACTGACATCAAAACTCTACCCTCATATTTTCGAGCAGGCGTTTGACCCGCTTTAGATATAACCCGTTAAGGTAGATCCTTAAAATCAAGAATTCCAGAATGCCTTAAAAAAGAAAGGGGGTTTTATCAAAGATGACAACTTTTAGTATAGACTGACATCAAAACTCTACCATCATATTTTCAATGACAGTTTTATAAAAAACTATCATTGTTTCAATTTTTTCTGTGTTATCTTTAACCATTTTTGTAGTGGTGCACCCAGCTACAAAAAGACTCTGCTACACTAGTATCAACTACTGCACAAGGCATACGAACATAAAATCTGAGAGATAAAAGCAACTAAGATTCAGCAGGGTTCCCATCAGTGCAATTACATCATTTAGGAGCTCAAAAGTGGCATTTGTAAGGATTCCAGAATACTTTGAATTCTATAGATGAAATCTTCAACTGAGTACTTGTCACCACTTCCACCTTCCTTTGTCTTCACCAATAGAGCAATTCTAGTTTTTATCACCTCAGTTATCTCTTCACAATCTGGTGTAGAACCCTAAAAAACACATGAATTTCTCTTGTTCCAAATTGACCACATGATTGCAAGAGGGATACAGTCCCAGATGATCCTTTTCTCTTCCTTCAAACACAAGCTGTCCACCTAATCAGCAAATCAATAACAGATTTTGGAGTTACAGATTGAGGTCCCCACCAATGTAAAACTTTTGTCCACATCATCCATACTTTATCACATTGAAGGAAAAGATGGTCCATAGATTCCGATTCCCCACCCGACGGAGTAACCTCCATAAAATCCACATCAGAATGGTCCAAATCCGATTGGTCCAAATCGTTTCGCATCTCTTGCCATGGCTCGTCATTCGGATCAAATAGAGTAAACAATTTTACACATTAGTTAAATATATCAAATTGGAGTAAAATTTTGACCCCATGAGATCAAATATTCCTGGAGTTGCCATTGTATATAACCATTTATGTCCACAAACAAGCTTTTTATTTATGTTAATTAGCTAATTCTTTCTATTTTTTGTGTTTATAGAGTGCTTTTCGTAGGTGGTGAAGTACCGCAGCTGCCTAGTACTTTGTTAACCACCAATTGAAAGCAATATAAAGGCATGGTAGACATAGTATTTTTTGCAGTTACACTAAGTATGCATGTATCGGCATTTACTTTACACATAATTAAAGAGCAAGTATTTTCTACAGTCGTGCTTGTACAAGTACCATCGATCACTAGACTCATATTTCTGCCCGCGCACTCGCAATGCAATTAGTAGCATGTTTATCCACAAACTGTGCATTTAGTATCTATAGCCACTAACCAAATTAAGTGATGCATGACAACTGCCTTAATAATAAGTACCTTTAGTACTGTGGTGCGGATTCAAGTCACGGGAAATCACGTTTATGCTAGACTTATAATTGCCACCTAGAGCATGCATTAAGCGAGTGATCTTGTCCACAAGGATTTTAACCTTTTTATGGACATATATTGATTGAGGGAGCACTTGTGTTTTGACAGCATGATTACTGCCTTTTGAAAGATGTAGCTAGGCATATCATATTTCTTAAACCTAAACCTAAACATGGAGAGAGAGAGATATTCCCTCCCGTAATTATAACCAAATAGATAAGAATGTTGAAAGAATAACGAAATTCTACTCGAGTTCGCAAATTTAGTGCATCCTTTGGAAACTTTGCTATCAGTCTAGTAGGTGAACTTGCTATCACCCACCACCAGCCAACAGATGAATGTGGGCATAGTAAAGTATCCCACAAATCTCGGCAGAAGATTTCTGCTGTTCCTAGTCGACACACTCTGAGGTGCTCGCAAATCAAAATTAAGTTGTTGGTTTTAATAAATATTGTACCCATTTTCGTGTATAGTCTACTAGTGATTCTCCCACTAAAAAATGGATGACACCAATATCAAACACGTGTTAGGCGATGATTGCTCCATCTATTTCATGTTTTGATATGATGGCAGAGTCATGTTCGGCGAAGGTAAGGTATACTCGGTTCATTTCTCTAATTTTCTTCTTCCGGTTTTTCTTATAACAAAAAGAAAAAACCCTATCCTTTGGAATCATGTCCATTTTATTTGTTTGCGAGATACAAATGTTTGTATTGTTAACACGTTTTTCTACGAAATAATCGGTTCGGCGGTTATTTTGCCCATCATTTCAGCACATGGCTGAAAGTGAAACACCCTTTGAAGTGTCCTAATCATGCTGTATAGTCTATCATAACTAGGAGTTCGTGAAATGCGATCACTAGTGACTAGTCCACTTCTTTGTTTCAGTAAAAATGACACCCACTCCACCCCAAGGGGATGCGATAGTGTTATCACTAGTTCAATGACAACTTTCGGTCATTTTTGGCAGGGCATGCAATTTTTCCCAATGCCGTGAATAAATCATGCAAACCAATAGGAAAATCGAAAAAATTCTGGTATTGAGCTTCTTCACTTTGCTTATCTTTTCTTTGATAAGTTTCATTTAAGAAAAAGTGCTTTTGTATTGTTAGAGCTTACATTTGCTTTCATTTACTCTCTCAACCTTTCTTACAGCATGAATGTACTGCTCTAGTCTACTTTATTGGACAGGTTTCCCGATTGAAGCGGGGCTTTGGGCGTTGCATGAAGGCCTAAAGCTTGATAGAAGTTCAAACCTACAAGGGAATGCAGTGGCAATAGATGCATCAGCTGCTATCGATTTGATTATGGGAAAATTCACATGCACACAAAAATATTGAACTGCACTAAAATTGAACTTTTCAATAAACAAGACAGGCCTTCCTGTTCTACAGCCTGTCAAATTAAAATTTTCTTTTGCTTTCACAATTCTTATCTTCCTTGTCCTTGTCGTTCTTGTTCAGGTTCTTGAATTTATCAGATGTCGCAGTTCACATTTTCAATGTTCGGGAGTAGCTATTAATCACATTATGAATCTCTAACAACTTTTCCAACCGTATACTATTGAAGTGTAACAGGTGTAAAATATAACAATTTCACAGAATAACACTCCCTCAGGCTATTAGAATCCAAGGGTTCAACAATTTAGCCTCTTTAACAATATAATCGGTACTTGGATTGCTTTATAGTGCATTGCTGTTCGTTGTGACATTTTGGTAGTTAATTTCTTGAAACGGAGAGAGTGAAATCGAAACCATGATGAATTATTGTGTGGCAGCAGCTGTAACTTTGAATATGCATGCTAATAGAAGGTTTCATGGAAGACAACACAGATAGACGAAATCAAGAGAGAGAATCCTGACACAAGACTAACATAGTCACAACTGCACCAGCAACTTTATACAGGACGCCGGGGAAGACACAATGAAGTTTTCATAACACAGTACCACTTCATGGATAGCACCAATAGTTATCACATAATGCATTTTGGCACAATGCCCAGACTCCACAAGTGACCAAATCACCTAGTCTTTTTTGGTAAATTGTCGCAAAGCAAATGCCAACCCCAAAATCAAGAGGGGTACCAAGAATTGCAGTATCTTGACCAGAATCCCAGGAGACTGGCTAGAAGCGGAGGATGCTTTTGAAGGTGGTTTGTAATACTCTCTTGCCGGAATAGTGGAGCTATCAACCTCACCAATCAGGTACTTGCTCATCATCTCTCTTGCAGAATCACTGTGGCCCACATCTTCAAAATCATCTGTTGCATCTTTTCCTGAAAAAATCCACTCATTTTAATATAGGTTTAAATATTGGCATGGACCAAAAAATTCTGCGTAAGCATGTTGCCATATAATTTTACCAGTTGCTGTTGTCAAGACTTCATCTCCTCCAGGATGATCATCCAAGAACGAAGTTACATCATACACCTAAAACAGAGGTTTGCCATTGCAAGTCAACAAAATGTGAGATTAAAAGGTGGGAAATTTTTTACCACTGGCTTCTTAAGTGGAGCCATTTGTTACTCATCTAAATTTCAATGATTAAGCAGCTATATACAGCTGAGAATAAAGGTATCCTCTTTCACAATTGATTTTGTATCTTGTTTGGAGCAAATGGTGCTTCTAACTTATAGGGGCATATAAGAAATAGCAGCAGCAGAGGACAGACAAACCTTCCTAGAACCTATCACTGTGATATCAGCAATCAACAGTATACTATCTCTATTAGTTCTATTGTTTTCTTTTCTCTCCCTTCTCTCTAACATTTTCTCTCTCTAAAAAAGTTTCGAGATCTAGGGTTTCCATGGGGAGGAGCGCCCCCCCCCCCCCCCCCCCCCCTTGTTTCCTTCGTCTTCTTTCCCTTATTTCAGTCCTCCCATTTTCTTCTTATTCAAAAAACGATCAGCAACGGCAACGTAGTGGTCAAAGGTGGTGGGTATGGTGGTCGAGGCCAGAATTACGGATCTCAGCATTCGTGTATCTCCTGATCGTTTATGGGGGCCGAATCAGCGTTTTCTCAGCGATCGTTTTTGGGGATACGGACGTCCGACGAGCTTGGTTTGGGTATGGTTCTCTTTGTACTCTCTGTCTTCTCCCTCCTCCCTCTTTTTTCCGACCCCCTTCCCTAGTCTACTGTGTTGTCTCTCTTTTACGCCGTTCTTCGCTCCTCACTCCTCGCTCCCTTCTCGGCCGAGTTCTCTTCTCCGGTTGGTCTTCTGGCCGGTTAGTTCCTGGGCTAACCGTTGCTTTTGCCCAACGGCGTGGTTGATCTGATGGTTTTGGAGCTTGACGGGCAGAGCCTCCCGCCGGTCATCACTGTTGGGGTTCTGGTAATCGCCCAACGGTTTGGTTGAGTGCTCTCGACAGCTTGGGTTTCACTTCTACGGGTCGTTCTTTCAGGGGTTTTGGCATGTGGCCCTTGGTGGTATCTGGAGGTGGTGGTCGAGCGGTGTGGTGGTGGTCTGTCTGAAGTTGTGATGGTGGGTGGACGGCATGTTTGCTGTTACGTGCAGTGCATTAGGGTTAGGTTTTGGGTTTCTTAGACCGGGCTTTATTGTATATTCTGGGCTCTTTAGGTGTTTTGGGCTTTAATTGTTTTATCCGGGCATATTAGGCCCTGGGGTGTTTAGGCTTTGTCCTTTATGGCTGTATGTTCGAACCTTTGTTTGGAATTCTTTCCCCTAATAAAATGTTACTGTTGCCAATCCAAAAATAATAATAATTTCAGCTGGTGGGTCGTACAGCACAAAGCCACAAACAGCTACTGATGTAGACCAATATCAATTTGGCCCTTGCAGTTCATGCCAGTAAGCATCTCTCGCTATATGTTCATGCCATTAAGCATCTCTCGCTATATGAGTGACCGTGAAGTTGCACCTCGGTAAAACTAACCTTGAATCTTTGGGCAACCCTTCAAGTTGAAAGTTTTGGACAGCTGCTTTGTCCATGAGATCCAACACCTGCTCTGAGTTGATTCAATACGCCATCTCTTAATAATTTACTAATATATGGTAGACGACCGACAATTGAATTTCCTGTTGGGGTAGGGTGTTTGAAGAGTGATAAGGGTCCAATGGGATTGAAATCCAGAAAGCAACAAAGGTATTCCAGAATCCCCAAACAATACTTAAAGAGTTGCCTTTTCATTATTTTGGACATGCCCTGAACAGTTCTCCCATCGATATTTTCAAGTACAATACCCAAGATTGCATGTTCTAGAATTATTACTTTCTTGTACTTGAGGACTTTCGTGGCCTAAAAATTCATAAAACCTCCTTACAGATTCTTTAAAAATGGTTCTTTGTTCTATTTATCATGAAAATTGTGAAAAAGAAAAGAAGTGGAATTAATGAGAAATCTTCAAGGAACAACTAAAGCTATCCTTAAGATGATATTCATCCCACCAAAGCCAAGCAAAGCAAACCAAACTGAGCCTTATGTCCCAATCAATTAGGGTTGGCTACATGAATCTTTTTTTTTCCCTTGAGCTCTGTCAATGGCTACTTGTTCACTTAGACTCTGTAGACTCGTATCTTTGCGCACAACAACATCCAATGTCAATTTGGGTTTTACCCTCCCTGTAGCATTATTGCCCAAAACTATCATATCAACTCTCTTAACTACTGCATCTACAGGACTACGTTAAATATGTCCAAATCACCTTAGTCTATTTTCTCAAAACTTCTCCTTTATAAGTACTACACCTACCATTTCGCGAACCGTTTCATTTCTACTAATATCTCCTCTAGCCTTACCACACATCCATCTCAGCATTCTCATTTCAGCTACACCCATCTTGCTGATTTGTTGTTTCTTGATAGGCAAACATTTTGTCTCATAAAGCATCGCGGGTCTTATGGTGGTTTTGTACAATTTTCCTTTCAATTTTGAAGATATACTCTAGTCACATCATCTGCAATCACCATTAGCGCTTTTCCACTTGAGCCACTCCACCTGGATTCTATGAGTCACATCATCTGCAATATCTTCATCTTTACTAATAATTGAATCAAAATATCTAAAATGGTCACTCTTTGGTATCTTCTGATCTTGAATCTTCACTCCTAGATGAACACTTCTGTTACAACTAAACTTACACTCCATATACTTAGTTTTACTCCTACTTATCCTAAAGCCTTTTTTACTCTAATGATTCTCTCCAAATTTCTAATTTCGTATTAACACCTCCAACAGTTTCTAGTTTTACTCATACTTATCCTAAAGCCTTTTTTACTCTAATGATTCTCTCCAAATTTCTAATTTTATATTAAAACCTCCAACAGTTTCACTTTCACCTACGAGAACAATTTAATTTGTAGACAACATACACCCTTGAATACATCTCGTTAGTTCATTCATAACTAAGGCAAAGAGGTACGGACTCAAGGTTGACCCTTGGTGTAAAACTACTGTGATTGGAAATTCACTAGTTTCGCATGTTAGTGATCTAATAGTAGTGACGACACATTCATCCATGTCTCTAATCACCTCGATATACCCTTTGGTCACTCCCTTTCTCTCCGACACCCACCACATTATATCCCCAGACACCCTATCATAAGCCTTTTCTAAGCCTATGAAAACCATATGGAGATCCCTCTTTTTTTCCTATACTTCTCTACAAACCTCCTTCATAGATAGATAGTTTCCGCGATCGATCTCCCAGGCATAAAGCCAAAATGTTTCTCCAACACTGTAGTTCCCCATCTCAAGCGATGCTCTAACTCTTTCCTATAACATCTGATGACACTTTAACTTAATACCTCTATAGTCGTTGCAGCTTTGTATATCCCTTTTATTCTTATATATAGGTACTACGGTGCTTTCCATTCGTCAGACATAAGATTATATCCCCAGCACTGTGTGAAGGGGAAAAAAATGTTTACACAGTACGCTGGATTAGAAGATTGAATAGAAAACTAAAGGACAACCGTCACACTGCTTCTATTACTTCAGATGTACTCAATGGATTTTCGAAGAAAAGATGCACTAATCCTGATTTTCATAGTATCTCTGCAGTCTTGGTTTATATGCTATGCAATATTAATGCTCACACTTCAAAGAAGTTGAATAAGTTGTCCATTATAATTTTGTCATGCACACAACAATGTGATGACAAAATGTACTCCTAGTTTCTAGTCTGGACGAAATCAAGTAGATTACCCAATTAAAACTCATGATATTAAGTCTATGTTCTGTCAAAATTTGGGGTACAAGTGCTGATGAGCAGCCTTGAAAACTAAGCACCATATTATGATCCATCACAATCGAATCACTGGTTTTGTGTACCACCAAAAAATACATTGATTTAATGTAGGATTGCCATTCCTTTGTCCTTGTCTCTAATTATTCCCCTAGCACTAGTGGCTATTCCCGATCAAGGAAGCACCCAATTCAAAGGCAATCTAGATCCATATAGATCAATTTTGTATCCAGAAGAAAGACAAGAATGCATTCAGAAGCTTCAAGTTACAGTTCACCGTCTACACTAAAAATATCAGAATTTCATTTTCAAAGTACCAAGGATTCCAGATCTATTTCCTTATTTTAGTTACGCTGGAAACTTTCCCCTCGTGCTACTCGGGTCGGGTTAGATACCCACAGAGTGATCTCGTCCAAGGGCATGGGGAGGGGCTTAACCAGTCTTCTGGTATTTAGGCATGCTATTTGAGACTCCAAGTCTATATAGTGACATTAATTTTCACACCCCACTACTTGTAAATGCACTTCGAATTTTGTCCTTGAAGTTTGAAGTAGACATTCAAAACATAGCAGAAGACAATTCTGTATGTTAGAAGAAGTGGAGTGTGATACTCATATCTCAATTAATTAATTTATCCTAGTTCCTTTACCACCGTGCTCCTAAAGTTTGATTTTCGTTGACTGATTTCAATTATTGAGTTAACCGAATCATTGATATCTGGTTTGCCTGAGGCACCATGAAAACCTCATCCATTTCTTGCCAATACACCGGCTGAAAAATTAACAATATTCCCACCCAAACTGATTCAAATTTCTGAAAAGATAATAACAGAAAGTCATGAATCTTAATACACCCTTCATCACAAACAGGAAAGCTACTGATCACGAATTATGTTAAAAAGAACAAAGAAGATATGCGAAACAGATAAGAGTGAGAAAGAAGAACCCACCTTTCCAGATATGATAAGCCAACAATCCCCTTTGTGGTTGTGCTTTGCAACCTCCTCAAATGGGTGAACTTTTAGACTTGAAGTCATCTCTGCGATTACACCTGTTCACCACAGTATATCTACCGCCACCCAAGCAAATAAAAATCCATAAACATAATCGTCAGATTCAAGTAGTGATTCAACACATGAAGGCTGTAAATAAGCTTAAATTAACAAGAAAGTGACTCGGAGATACAAGAGCAGGTTCTCTTACTAGAGAGAGAGCGCCTATCAAATCACCGTCGGCAGACAAGTCAAACCAATTTTAACTCCCTTCAAGCTGCGGTATTACACTATTAAGGCCTTCTATTCTCCGATATTATTTTCTGACCCATACGGAAAGAACCATGGTCTCCGGGACTTTTCTGCAATTTGTTTACATATAAAATTAACAAATCCAATAATTAATTGACACGTAATCTGAAATGTCAAACGTTGGCAAGTCTTTGTCAATTAAGATACACTGGATTAATAAAACAAAAGTAAGTGAATAATATGTCGTATTGATTCTCAAATTGGAAAAACAGTTATTGGTAGTTACGGACCATTGCTAATGTAAAGATTAACTTCGAAGCCATGATATCAACTGTTAAATACATAAACTCTACATGTAAACTTGTGAAACAAGGCAAAGTAGCAGTTAAGACACGTGGAGTACATTTTGAAAGGCAGTTATTTCCTTAACTCGTAATCATTTGAGTTATTTTTAAGTAACTGTGCAGATTCAAAATTGAAGCTTCTGGAGGAAGGATTGGAAGAATTCAAATTCAGGCATGGAGGGAAGAAACTACCAACTCGAAGAGTAGAAGTTAGACTTCGAAGCAAGCCAAGTTCAAATTTATTAGGCGGGAAGTTCAAACTGCAAGCAGCGTCTATAAATAGAAGAAATTGAAGAAGTGAAAGCCCCCGGACAAATCTTCAACAAACAGCTATTAAAAAACTGATGCTTGGTTTGTTCATTGACAAAGTAGTTTAAGATTTCGAACTTAGTTCGAAGTAGATTAGGAAGTAGTTAAGATCAATCTCGATTGTTCTTATAACAATCACCTCTCCGAAGTTCTTGTATTTGAAGTTGGAGACAATTTTGAAGTAAGTTTACTTTTGATTTACCAATTGAAGTATCTTGTTTCTTTGTTGTTCTTTAATTTCCTAAGTATATTGGTTCACATTTCTTCACTTGTTAAGAAAAATCCTCTTGATTGAGGTAATTGAATCAATCAAACACAATCGTCTGATTAGATTTGGTTTTTCCAAAGTTAATCTGAGGGAGGAGATTGAAACTCTCTCTGGCACGCTCCCACACAATTATTTTTCATTGCAAAGAAGTAAAAGAACCAAACACAATTGAACTGAAAAGAAGCTTGTGTAGTTTTAGCTGGGTTGTCTACCATGGAATTAAATGGTCCAGATTTCAAAAAGTTCCTTTTGGGAAGAAAGAAACTTTCAACAAACACCTAACCATTAAAAATACTTTTAGACAAGTGAAATCACAAAGAAACTATTCTCTTTCGTCCAACCACATACTATAGAGAAACTTAATTCTATTTGGAATAGGCCACATGAGAGAGAGAGAGAGAGAGAGAGAGAGAGAGAGAGAGAGAGAGATAGTATTCATCTTCCTCTTCCTCTTCTATACTAGTAGAGAAACTTAATTCTATTTGGAATAGAGAGAGAGAGAGAGAGAGAGAGAGAGAGAGTTTATTCATCTTCCTCTTCCTCTTCTATACTGGTACACGCTTACATATGATTTTACAATGCTTTTTTTTTTTTTTTTGGAGAAAGAGAGAGAATTTCATAGATTAGTGCCAAAGGGCAACAACAAGCGTATAAACATAACATCCAACTAAGAAATAGACATAAAGGTTAACGCAACAAGAAGCAGCAAAATAAGCACTAAGTGACATAGATCTCCGGCAAACCATCTCCTGTGTCTGGATGACGAACAAAAGGGGAGATGTGTTGTACAAGACCGCCATCACCTAAACTTCCATCATGCCCAAAGGAGAGATCAACACCTATGGCTGGATAAGTAACAAAAGAGGCGATAGCTTATTGTGCAAGGTCATGAGCATGCTGAACAGTATTGCACTTGGTTTTGGAGATCTTACAAAACACCAACTTTGAGATTTTTGCTTTGATGTTGCAAATAAAAAAGTCATTACTGTGATGACATTCACATTTCCCTGCAATCTGCACAACAACATTGTAACAATCAGTAAGAATATGGATAGCATTAAAGTTATGAGAATGGGCCCATTTAATAGCTTGCTGAATCGCTAGCAATTCGGAGTGTAGAGGGCTATTGCTATAGGAAAAGATAGAAATCTGAGCTATCGTAGAACAATCCAATAAACTGACAGTAAATCCTAGCCCACACCAGGGGTGTCCGTTCTTCCAAGCTCCATCAACATAGAGTATACATGTCTGGGAAGAGCAATGATCGGTGAACATCTTAATAAAAAAAAGGAAGGATTTTTGCTATACAGTCTTTGATGACAGCTGGTCATTTTTTGCCAGAAAGCCGCTCTTTTAAACCAATAAGCATTGTCCTTAGCTTTCTCTATGACCACAGAAGCGATGAAAGTCGCATTTGAAAAAATGAGCTGGTTCCTTTGCTTCTAAATAGACCAAAGGATAGCAATGAAAAAATAGAACTTATCCTTGTCATCGAAAAGGCGAATAATCCAATCCAACAGCCAGTCATTAAAAACCATATTATCAGAGATACCTAAAGTGGAAAAGGGAAAATCACTAATATCCCAAACAGCCAAAGTGATGCAACAATGGCAAAAACAAGTGGGCAATAGATTCCTCATCCTCTCACAAAAGGGACAGATAGGGGAGATTTCCAGCATACGTAGGGCAAGGCCATTACGAACCAATAAAATTCCTTTTAAGCATTTCCAGATAAAGACTCTGATCCTTTCAGGAAGATCCAAATTCCATATCAGCTTCCAAACATTGTGTCCTTTGTAGATCCAAGGTTCTGGGTTGGTAGAAGAAGAATGCTGACTATCGTATAAGGATCTGTAACAACTTAGTGGAGTATCGACCCGAAGTAGTGTGTGGCCAGATATATTGATCAGGATAGTCTGCATTAGGAAGATTGATTGCAAGGATGGTACTGATTTGTGCATTTTTAAATAGAGAGGTGTTTTGCACCCCCCCTCCCACTTGCCCACCCCGGGCCCCACCCCTCCCTCTCCCCAATTTGCCCCCCCCCCCCCCCCCCCCCCCCCCCCCAAATTTCTTTCTTTTTTTTTTCGAATTTTAATAATTTAATTTACTATTAACTTTATTTATTTAATTACTCATTTAATTTGGTTTATTCAAATTACATTTGCAAGTAAATTATTTTCTCAAATTTACATTTAAATTTGACTTTATATTTAGAAACTTTATATTATTTTATTTAGTTAATTAATT
This sequence comes from Vaccinium darrowii, assembly GCA_020921065.1. NCBI lineage: Eukaryota > Viridiplantae > Streptophyta > Magnoliopsida > Ericales > Ericaceae > Vaccinium > Vaccinium darrowii. Next base: position 369,715 of record CM037162.1, read on the forward strand.
GTCTTAACAATGAATAATTTAAAAGAAAAATTTCTAAAAGAGAATAATATTACAATCACACTTAAAAGTAAATAAATATTACAATCAAGTTTTAAAGTGAATAAATATTACAATCACATTGACAAGTGGTCAGCCCTAATCAATATTGCCTCCAAATTGTGGTTCCGGCACGACACCCAATACCTGGAACCACAAATCAAGACGTGTGTCATAACTTAAAGCCCATCCTTTAGCTTCATCCGATGCATTATTCCACCACCACATTGGGATGGGTGGTACAGGGTGATTGGGGCGCAAAAAAAGTTGTACAAAGTGATTGTTAATACGGGCAATAGCTATTTCTTTGCGCTGTCGGACTGGAACTGGACGGGATCTCAAGGGCAAGTGAGTAAAACAACCTCCAGCATTCGCGTCAAATGTGTGTAGTACAATGTTGTACCGTGATGCGATGACTACCCCCAAACTCATACAGTCCATCCATTTTGTATATGGAGCTGTAGGCATCCAACAGCTCAGTGACTCTAGTATCTCATCTGCCCTATTTTGTTCTTGATAAACCGCATTGTAGAGATATCTATTCTGAATAATTTCTTCGATAAGATCATGTCGTACTTGAGCCCAGCCCTCCTCACTGCCATAGAATTGCGCGGCTATCGCCCTGAATCCACAATGACCATCAGCTTTGACGTCTACAGTGTGGGACATATACTGCTGAAATTGCCAAGGTAAATGCCGAATGTAGTGGTTGTGCTCCCTCTCCCTATCCGCTGTCTCCCTTCCTGCATTTATCCCTATCCCTTTCCCTTTCCCTTTCCCTCTCAATGTAGATGCAGGCCTAGATGATGAAATAGATTTTTCTGTGCAAGAAGGTATGCGTCGTCCACTCTGCTTAGCTTTTTCGGCAGGTCGACCTTTGTGTTCTGTATTATACGATGGCCCTCGAACACTGCTGTTAGATGGATCTGCCATATCAACAAACCTGCCTATCATATGCTTTCGCATACATGGATCCATCCCCTGCAATATGTCAACCACACGAGATGTCTCGTCGGGTTGTTCTCCCTCGGCATTAAACCCGTCCGCGTGCATAGAGAGCCTACTCCAATGAACGTGGACACTGGATAGCGGAATCGGAATGCTCATGGTACGGTAATCCCTCAGATCGTGCATGCATGGCAACCCGTGTGATGTTTTGATTGAACAACCGCAACTGCCGCTTGGGAGGGGGTAGGCGTCTGCGGCAGATTCTAGCTGAAAACCGATCAACTCCATTGCATACAATGAAATGCGACACCTTATTTCATTAAAAATGTCGTCACGTAAATGTATGTGGCGTGGAATGTTGAGAGACTTCTCGAAGGACTTCTTAATTTTCCCAAATTGATCTACCAACATTTTCTCTGTGCCTTTAAAAGATATTTGGAGCGATGACATGGTGGTACCCCCAAATACTTCTTTAGCCTCGCATGTGCAGATTCAGCCCTATAATAGAATAATACACTTTGTTTAAAGTAGGAAAGTTATAAAATATAATGCTGAAAATTTAACTCGTCAAGTTATAAAGTCACTATACCTTTGACTTGAATTGCTTCCGAGGTGCATACATGTATCTGTCCATGCTGTAATAAATCGCTCTTTGTATGGCCTTATCCATGTATCCGCAAGATAAGGTATAACACGCGGATATTGGCTATACTCCTCGCACATGGCAACCCACTTCTGTTGGTAAGACGAAGTGCTTGATGAATGAATAAGGGACTGCCATGAAATACTAAAGTCTAGATACTTTTGACCAAGCACAGCGCTGCAGTTCTTCATTACACACTGATTTATGTGCAAAACGCAAAGGATGTGACCTGCCATGGGGAAACATGCTTCAATGGCGTTAATAAGTGCCAACTCCCGATCTGTAACAAACACCAATGGCAACGATGCCCCCTTTCCAACCATCCACTTCTTTAAGGTATTCAAGGCCCAGGTACATGTATCTTCCATCTCATTATTAAGATATGCGAACATAAGCGAGTAAGTTAGATTTGTGGATGTCATACCCACAACCTCCAATAGTGGTTTTTGATACTCATTCGTTTTGTATGTGGCATCAATTACCAACACGGATGAAAAGTTGACAGATAGCTCTAGACTTGTAGGATGAACCCAAACAATATCTGTGATTTCCTTGGTCTCTTGATTTGTCCTAAAGTCATGGAGGTATCCTTTCTCAATTAATTGGTCTAAGACATATTGAGTTTCAGTTAGACCGCCCCGTTTGGCTTCCTTGTTTGTAAAGATAGCGTTGTAAATGCTTTTAATTCCTGTAGTATTTGACGTATCTTTTTTCTTCAAAATACTAAGAATTTCACGAGGTGCGGTGCTGTTGGCCATCTCGACCACAAATTGTTTCTCCATTGATTTTAGCCTTGATGGGTACTCGTGACCCTCAATATTTTCTGCTGGTTCATGGTTATGGAGACCACAAGAAATCCTTAAACCCCACTTGGCACCGTCTGGAGGTATTGGTATACCTCGCAACGCAAATGGACAGTCACATTTTTTAGTCCCAGTATTCCTATGCAAGATTTGCCCTTCTACCCCACGGTGCGGTCTGTACTTTCCTCCTCTCTCACAACCAAGAATGCACTTCGGCAGCTTGCCACCTTTTAAATTAGCAGATTTATTAATAACTACCACAATACCGTTTTCGAGACCAACTCTCTTCGCCCAAGCTAACATATCTTCTCTACTTTCAAAAATTTATAAAAAAATAAACAACAAAAATGTATAAGTAAAACATTATTCAGTCGTACCATATTTTATCTCAGTCAAAATAACCGATGAATATGCATAAGAACAACGAAAATAACTAACCTGGTCAGTGCTAAATTCGGGTGTATAGTCGCGACTGCTGTAGGAGATGCTCTCCTGACTTGGCACATCATTCTCAAATGACCAACCATCTGGATCGTAGTAGCCATCCATAATGTTCTTCGATGAATTACGAAAAAAGAAAGAAAAATATTGGGAGATGCTCTGTGAATGTATGTATGAAGTAGTGGGAGAATTAAGAAGAGAAGGTGTGAAGTAGTAGAAGAATGAGTAATATAAATAGATAAGGCATTGGGGGGGGGGGGGGGGGGGGGGGGGAGGGGGGGGCAGGATCAAAGATAGGTCTCATAAGGAACACGTGGTAAGGCATTGGGGGGGGGTCATGATCAAAGATAGGTCTCATAAAGAACACGTGGTAAGGCATTGGGGGGGCCAGGATCAAAGATAGGTCTCATAAGGAACACGTGGTAAGGCATTGGGGGGGCCATGATCAAAGATAGGTCTCATAAGGAACACGTGGTGGGGGGCCATGATCAAAGATAGGTCTCATAAGGAACACGTGGTAAGGCATTGGGGGGGCCAGGATCAAAGATAGGTCTCATAAGGAATACTTGGTAAGGCATTGGGGGGCCAGGATCAAAGTAATCAAGTAAAAGAGAAATAAAGTAATTAAAAAATGAAGTAAATAAACAATATTTAATAAATAAAAGAGAAAAAAAACTATATAAAACAAAATAAATAAATTAAATAATTAAATGAATTAATATAAAGAAATTAGTTAACTAAATAAAAGAAATAAGGAAATAAATTAATATTAATAATAGAAAAAAGATATTAATAAAAGATATAAATAAATATTTAAATAAAAGAAATGAATTAAATAAAAAAACTAAATAAAATAAATGAATTAAATAATCAAATGAATTAATATAAAAAAATGAGTTAACTAAATAAAAGAAATAAAGTAATAAAGAAATAAATTAATATTAATAATAAAGTTATAGTAAAATGAAATTATTAAAATTTGAAAAAAAAAAAAAAAGGAATTTGGGACGGCAATTAAAATTTGAAAAAAAAAAAAAAGGAATTTCGGATGGCAGGAGGGGGGGTGAAATGGGGGAGAGAGGGGTGGGGCCGGGGGGACGCGGTGTCGGGGGGGGTGGGGGAGGCGCCAGGGCATTTTGCGAAACATAATTGAAGCCACTGATTCTCATGCAACCAAATCTTTTCATACAACAATGCCGATACAATATCCTAAAAAGCAGTACAGTACAAAACAGAGCAAATAGTTCAATGGTTCACATACATGAAAATCCACGAAGACATAAGCCTTAACGAGAGAATTATTCCATTTTTTTTTTTTTTTGGGTGCAACGGAAATATGAGAGAAATATTCCATGACAATAACGCGAATACGCTTCTATACGAAACCAGAGACCAAGACTTCTTCACAGCTCAGATTATAGCATCTGCATATATCAAAGAGAGGAAAAACGAAAAACATGTTAGTCTACCAAGTAATAGTAGATGATAATTAATAACATACAACTCACAAGAGTGGCATAGATGAGACGTTCATAACTAAAAAATAATAATAATAGGGACACAATACTCAACTATAACAGCCTGCATGCAGTGTCACACAGTTGACTGTTGCGGTTGATGTTGTCAAGTAGTGTTGTCTCTCTAGCATTATTACTAAGAAAATTATTTTGTCATAGAAATTCGCTGAAGTTAAATTAAAACAGACAATTATTAATTCATTTCCTTAGATATGGTAGTTAGAATTTTTCATTGTTCATTTTTACAAGTTTGATCCTTAGTTTTTTACTTTTTTATTTTTCTCTTGTCAAGATGAATTGAAAAGATCAAAATGCTTTGATCGAAAGTTAAAAAATTATTAATTCATAACCTTAGATATATTAATTACAAACGAGATAAAGTTAAGAAAGTTAATATTAATATTAAAAATGAGATTGTAAGTAAGAACGAAAAATAAAAAGGCACAAAGGAGAGAACAGAACTGTTCTGCTTTGCCGATCAATTAGTTGGCTGTCATGCATTTTTGTCGGCCATACAATGTAGTACTAATATAAAAATAGCTAGCCCAAATTATATTACCGAAATTTGAATATTTTAATTCTTATCCAACATCTCTCCGGCTAGAAGGGTGTTTGGGAGCCAACTTTTTAACTTTTCATTTTTGATTTTTTGGCTTTTTGGATTATGGTCAAAAAGAGTTTTGATTCTGAGAGGAGTGTTTGGGAGAAATGTATAGAATGCATTTTGCAAAAGTAATAGTGTTTGGGAGAAAAATGATGAAAATGAGTTATGAGTTTTTTTTACCATTTTGCCCTAGTTTATAAATTATGTTACAAAATATATTTTTATCTTCCTTTTTTAAAAAAATAAAGAGTGGTCTCATGCTAATGTTTCACCAATACTCCAGACAAAATTTCTCTCTCAGGCTCTAAATCATTAACAACTACAAAAAGAAAACTCATTAGATTTGTTCCAATCCCACCCACAGGCACATATTAAAAAAAAAAAAAAAAAAACTCTCACTTTACCAAACCCACCGCACAGACCTCTCCTCTCTCTCTCTCTCTCTCTCTCCCCCCTGACCCCTCTCTTTCTCTGCCACCGCACAAAGCCTTGCAGACAACGAAGATGGCAGCAGGATGATCTGCCGCACGACTGCTATGTTTAAGCTCAGTTCGGATCGGCAATGGCAAGGATCTCCTCTCTTTCTTTCTTATTTTTGGTTACCTAATTGTAAACCCATTTGGTGAGGATTTTTTAGAGAAATTAGTTGGAATAGTTGGGGATCTGGGTTGGGGTTCGGGGTAGAGAGGTAAAAACAAAGGTTTACGGGAAAATGAAAAACGAGAATCCGAAAACGAGAATAGGAAAAGGAACCCCAGAGCTATTTTTCGTTTTTTGCCTCTAACGTCGAAAACGAAGAATGAGTTCTGTAGAACCCATTCTCAGAAACTGGCGGCCAAACACCAAAAACTGGAAAACCAAAACGGGAAAATGGAAAAAGTAAGCGCCCAAACAGGCTCTAGAATTTAAGCAGATTGCTCTGTATAACTCTGCTTTAGTATACTACATCAATGGAGTAATTGGCTCTAGGGTCTCAAAATCTCTGTCACTCATTCCCTTACCGTTGATACTCCTTTTCCGCAGTAGAGTTATAGTAATGATGAAGTTTGAGTCGCCACCCAGATTTTTATGTGAAAAAGGATTTAGTACCCGAAAAACTATTTAAAATAGTTTTTTTAAAAATGACTCTTGAGCCACTAATTTTGGAAAAGGATTTGGTCTATCAAAAACAAAGTTTTCTGGGTTCGGGAGTCATGTAATGAGTAGGGAAGGTTTTTAAGGCCCCTCATTTACCCGATTGAAAATCAGTCTTTACTTGATGCTTGTGTGGAATTTTGGAAAATCATTTTATTGCTTAACTTTGTTCACATAAGCAGCGAATAAAGAAAATTGACAATATATTAATATGAACAGAGGAAAAAAAATAATGGGAAAAATTATTGGATAGATCACTGGCCCGAAAAAAGATTGATTTTGAATTTCTTGCACTAGTTAGTACAGTACAGTACTGGGTTGTGTTGTACGGCATTGAGGTTTATATTGGGCAATGCCCTCAACCTACTGGTAATTGAGCAGAAATTGAAATAACATGTGCTCCTGGTATATGTTTTGTAGAACTTGTTCTTTTAAATATTGAAAACTTGTTTTTGAAGTTCAACAAAGCATGCACCAATATTTCAAGTGGGCAATTTTGATTTGAAATGAATTAAAGACACTTTGCACCTTTTATGGCACTATAAATAAGCCAAAAGAAATGGTTTATTGACATTTTTGGTCCCTAAAGTATGCGCGAGGTGACATTTTGGTCCCCAAATTTTTAATTGCGCAATTTTGGTTCCCAATATTTGAAATTTGTGTCATTTTGGTCCCTATTCCTCACGCCGTTACTCATCTTCGTCAAATTGAGGGGCACAAGGGGTATTTCACCTCTCACCAGCTTTTTTCTTCTTCTTCTCACACAATGGTGGCACCATTCAAATCCAAACAAAAACTCCACGAATCCTTGATTTCCCACACTGATCGCGTATCGGAGGTGTGTGTCTATATATATAAGAAGATTCCTATGAGGGCTCCCTCACAAAAAAAGTGCGGAAAAACAGTTGTGGGCCATTGGATCCTATGCCCGTCACGCGATCCAACGGCCCACAACTATTTTCCCGCACTTTTTTTTTGTGAGGGAGTCCTCATAGGAAACTTCTTAATATATATATAGGACCCAATGGCCCACAACTGTTTTCCCGCACTTTTACCTTAAGAGTTCGGTGTGGCTGCACCATTCCACACTTTTTTCCCCCATCGTTTCTTCTGTTCTTCTTCTATTACCATTCAGTGAGATTTCGGTGACCCATCATCATTGGAAAAATGCAGTACTCTACTATCGCCGCTTTTCGACTTGAACGCCCGCAATGGGGATTCCAACTCCACTATCGCCGCTTTTCGTTCTCTGATTTCGTCAATAGTGGCAGATCTGGAGGTGTGTTCATTTCCACACCTTCACTCTCTACAGCTTTGATCCGTTTTTCGTCTGCCCGAGTTGGCTCAGTATTCCCCTTGTGCCCCTATGAAGTTTGTCTGGTTGATCAATTTGTCCGATTTGATCAATTTTGATAGATTTGTCTCCATAGTTTGACTCCATCCGCTGCTTTTTTGTTCTTCTTTTTGATCGACTTGTCTGGTTTTGGGATGGAGAAGATGAAAGGTTCTGAAATACCCTTTGTGCCCCTCAATTTGACGGAGATGAGTAACAACGTGAGGAGTAGGGACTAAAATGACACAAATTTCAAACGTTGGGGACCAAAATTGCGCAATTGAAAATTTGGGGATTAAAATGCCACCATGCGTATACTTTGGAGACCAAAAATGTCAATAAGCCCAAAAGAAACAGAGCATCAAAATGTACCTCTAAAACAAGAGAGTACCGTACAGCAGAGTATAGTGTTGTACAACACTACCTTAGAGGCTCCAACAACTTTTATTTATTTTGTTGTATTTTGTTGAATGTTATGGCTTGCCGAATCTAGAGGTGGTGCAAGGAACCACTCTAGACTTGGTAGCTCCTCAGAAAATAAAAGTAATAAGCTTTTTAAACAAAATTGTACCTTCAGTGAGCTTTTGAAGCGAATGCCCTTCTTGACCCTTCTTGGAACGACTGGAAATTAGGAATAAACTTTGGATTGAGGCATGATGTATGAAGTTTAAAGCTATCCTTGAGTGAAGTTTATTTTTGGATTTTCAGTGATATTTTGGAATGGTTTTTGTATGCTTTGGAGTTTTGGAGTGGTAGGAGGCTTAGAGATATAAGCTGGCTTTCAGATATTGTAGGAAGAGGTTTTCGAGCAGCATGTCAAGCTTATGGTGTAATACCCGTTCCCGGTATTTAGAATGTAATTCGCAATTTAGAGTGGTGGTGTGGTTACACCCAATAATTTCCCATGAGTGGGTGCATAATTAATTTTACTTTTCGAGAATGGTATTGGATAAACCGGGACCGGGGTTAGTCTCAAAATAATTTATTTGAGCCATGGTTAAAATTTTAGAATTTTCGGAGATGGAATCTGGACTGCGTGGTCGGAACGGGGCTTGTTTCCACGGTCGCGGGAGTTCCAGCCGCCTGCTGGAGGTGGAAAGTTTCTTTTTATGGGAGTGGGTCCCACTCCACCCCCATTAGTCGCCCCTTTCTCCTCTCTTTTCTTCCTTTCCTTTTGTTTTCTTTTTATTCTTTCCCTTTTGTCTGATGGAATAAGAGAGAGAGGGAGAGAAAGAGGGAGACTAGAGTAGAAGAAGAAGAGAGACCGGAAAAATTGAAGAAAAACCCGAATTAAGGTACGAATTGAAGTTTGATTTCCGAAATTCTTGATATATGTTGCTCATATACAAGTTAATCACTGATTTTGCATCTCATAAGAGTGATTTGGGATTTATTTTTACAAAATTCGTGGAAGGGATTGAAGGTGTTCACTGACTGGTTCTTCACAAAATCAAATCTGCCACGGTTTTTGGTGAATTTTAAGACAGGGTTCTTGAAGTCAGAAATTTACGAGATTTTTACAGTAGCTACCCATGGACGTTGTGTGTGTTCTGTAAAAGTTTCAGAAATTAATTCGAAGCACAGAAAATATGAAAATTCGTGAAGTAATCTGCTGTCGGGTTCGTGTTTGTACAGACAGCACTGATATGTCGTGGGAAAATGGTTATAACTTTTAGTTCGGGTATCCGATTGGTACACCGTCTTTTGATTCTGAAACTAGACTCGTATACCTTCGAAATGATGTATGGGTTGTGCCTTAATTCCTTCCAGAGAATAGCAGTTTTTAGTTTGAAGTTGGAGAAAAATCTGATTTGGGGAATTGGCAGCAAGTTATGGGTCTGTTTGGAGGTTGTTTAAAAATTGTTGCAGAGCTCAGAAAATTCTGAATTTTAGATATGATGATGAAGTATGAGTCTGGAGTTTGTGGTAAAAATTTCGTGGGAATCAGATAAGTAGATTAATTCTGGAAATTCGCAGAGTGCAGCACTGTTGAGTCGTAGTATGCATTTCACTTGCATTTGGGCCTGAATTTTTGGTAGTAAGCTTATGGGTGATATATAATTTCTATTATAGGTGATGTTATTGTAAGGATGGTTGTGGTTTCGCCTTCGGTGCATAGAGTTTGAGTGTATGGTAGAGTTGGTCCTGTTGTGACAGGTGAGAATGTACAGCTTCTATAATAAATAGAAATGTGTTGTGTTTTCAGATGTGTTGTGTTTTCAAACGTGTTGTGTGATTATTGCTGTTTTTGGGAAACTCTCCTCATGATTTTTGTATATGTTAGAAATATTGTGTTTGGATGGATCAAATGATTTTTATGATGGATCAAATGATTTTTGGTGTGTGGAAGGAAAATGTTTTATGCCTCTTGTGCCAATGTTTGCAAGCTTGGTTGCTGCTTGCTTTATGTTGTGCAAGCTTGGTTGCTGCTTGCTATTTGTGGTTGTGCAAGCTTGGTTGCTGCTTGCGTTATGTGGGGCAAGCTTGGTTGCTGCTTGCCGGTAAGCTTTGCTTACCTTCTGGGTTGCACCTACCATTGGTGATAAAGAATGGCCCTCGTCACCGCCACTATATGTGAGTCTGTGAGCGAGGTCACGGTACCATCATAACTCCCGGTCGTGAGGTTGGCGACTCGTTGGCACATTGGGTAAATTGATATGATATTATTTTATACTGTGAGAGAAAAGGTGAGATATTTTGCAAAACTTACAGAGGTGAGTTGATGAAATGGGCCGGTGGGCCGTGTTTTTAAGATGAGCCGATAGGCTGTGTTTTTGAGATGGGCCGGTGGGCCATGTTTGAGATGAGCCGGTGGGCTGTATTTCTTTTAAATAAATATGGTGGGCTGTGTATTTGAGATAAAAGTGTGGGTGTGACGCTTAAAACTGTGATCCATCTAAATTGTTTAAGCAAATGTGTTGGTGTGTTGTGTATACTTCGATCCATCTAAACACTTAACATTTTCATTTATTATGTTGCTAAGGTACATTCTCCTGTAACCTTTTTGGTTGCAGATCTCCAGTTGAGCTAGACGTCGGTCCACTACAGTGCCAGGGTGCCAGTCTGGTGTTCATAGAAATAGTAGTTTGTAATTTTGTCGGTTAGAGGATGTTGTAGAATGACAATTAAATGTGAGGTTGGTGTGGTTCAGTACAAGTCTAATATTGTTGACTGTACAGTGGTTGAGGAGGTGTGAACACCTGTTTTTTTTTTGTTGCTTCTGCTGCGAGTTGTTGTTTAATTTTGAGAATTATTTTTGTGAGAAGCCGGTAGGGCGTGCAGAGGATGACAGGTGTCCTGCCATCTTGTGCAGGCTAGTTCATGCTGGAGTGGGGTGTGACAATTTTGGTATCAGAGCCTAGGTTATAGGTTCTGTAGACTTTTTGAGAGTGTGGCACTTGTGGTGGACCCTAGGCGATGTTGTTTTGAGTTGGTGAGTCTAGGTAAAACCTAGAATGTCGAGATGAGTTTCGCAGGGGTGAGGGTGGTGGGTGCATCCATACATGTAGGATTCATGCATATTTCTATGTTATGTTTTTGAAGCAGCTTGATAGAAGAAAGTGATGGGACAGAAGTATCATATGTTTGCGTGTGTTAGTGTGGAGGGACAAGAGGTGCAACATTAGTACGTAGATTAGTTTGACCCAAATGCTAGAATGTTGGAGGTTATGATGGGATTGGCAGAGAAAATGCTCAGCGTGGTGGTTAAGAATGACATGGTGGATTGATTTGAAGAGTGACTGGCCAGCACACTTCAAAACAAACCCCTGATGTCACTCTATTACCACGTGTGGGTGGATGAAGGTGTGTAAAGAAGTACATGCGGTAGAGCAGGTGTCGAAGTGGAAGAGCATATTTGTGTATTTACTTTGAAAATGTATGATCCTGCGTTTGGTCGATGTACTAAGTGTTTAATGTGACCAGAAGAGAGGACATGGTGCAGATGTTAAAGAATTTATTGGAATTATTGGTCCTATAAAGGTATAAATTAGTTGGGAGATGTGGTACGTATTGTCGATGAGATAGGCTGATGATAAAAAAAATTGAATACACATGTTGATTATAACTCTGTGGGCATTGGAGGCAACGGTATGGATATTGAGGAGAATGAATGGATGAAATAAAATGTTTAGTCCAAGTACTTGATGTTTGTACATAATTTTCTTATGGAAGATTGGGCTGACGTGGTTCCGTGATTTTGTATATCTTTGGAGATCATTAGTATTGAGCTATTTACTATCATGTGTAATTTGGGTGCATGTTAATTTTTATCTGATATTTGTTGGCACCTGGTGGGGGAAATTATGTGAAGGTGGTCAGTTTGGTCGTGAAGTTAGAGTTGGTCTATTAAAGCTATGTGCTAAGGTAGAATCCGGATTTGATATTGCTCATGGGTTTTGGCAGTTCTACGGATGTTGAGATGTACAGTGGGAAAAAAAAAGGAGGTTATTTGAGGTATTCAATAGGATTTGGACTTTTATCTATCTTCGATATTCAAAATATTGTGAGGGTGTTATATTCTGAAGGGTAAACTTGAGTATGTGAATTGTCATAGCTAAGAGGAAACAGGTATTGGGTGTACCGAATAGAATTATAAATGGGTTTTGACGAATTGTGATATTGTGGATTGTAGCAGATGAGGTAGTCAATATTTTATTATGGGTAGGAAGCTTGTTTTATAGATGGTGAGTTGATTGTTACCAATTTGGGTTCGGGTCCTTAACATTTTCTGAGAGGCAGTGCTTTATGTATTGTGCATTTGTGGAAAAATATTAATAGTTGAAAGATATGTTAGCTTTGAGTTACGGTTACGGCATGCGAAAATGTGTGGAAATTTGGAGGTTTGGGATTATAGTAACGTGTTTGAAAAGCATGAAACGATACAAGATTTTGATAAGTATCTTAGGTGTCATGATCTGAAAGTTAAGGGAACTGTGGACTGAATGTGATGGTTGGCCTATATATGATTTTGTGGTGTATGCTCAAACAATGGATAGTAGTTGTTAAATGTGAATAAGTGAAATTACTTTCGGACGGTTACCAAGGAGGTTATTATGACAAGTGTCTTTATGGATGAGAGTGAATGTGTGGTTAACAAAACTGGTATGGTGTTAACAGCGACGTGAGTTCAATCTAAGGGTGATGGTGGGTACGAAGATTTTTCAAGTGATGAATTTGTGAGGTCTGAAAAAAAAAATATTTGAGTTTATATGGTAAAAAAATATATATGTGGACTTTCAAAACAATAGAGGGTGGAAGTAAGGTCTTCAGTTGAGCTCTTTTTAGTTGAAAGGTTTGGACATTTTTGAATTTCATTAAATTGAGTTGTTTTGATTTTGGTGGGTAAGATTGTTACAATGTCTAATTAAAGATCGTTACTTCATCAGTCAGGGGCACTTCAAGTTTTACTGATGTCTTTTTGGGATTAATATAGTTATGGAAGTTGCATTATTGGATATAATAGATCAATGTGTTTGAAGGTTGTGGGTGTTGTACAGTGTGATCGACTTTAGTGAGTGTTAAATGATTTTTGTGAGCATTATTCCAGGTGAGATAAGGTGAAAGTCCTTTCCATATGTCAATTGTTGAGAATGAGGATATTGTCGATTCTGTGTAGATAAAGGGTGCGCAACAACTGACTGATTACTGCTTGAGAATTTGAAAATTTGGAGTTTGGTGGGCTATCATCTTGGTCGTGTATGTGGAAATATGAATGACTGTTTATCATGAGAGGGTTATAAGAGATAAGAATAATTGGGTAAAACTTAGCTCTAGTTGGATTGTTGATCATGATACTGAAGTTATTTTTGTGAGTATGTCATAGTAAGTGAAAGCATATGACCTTGATGTGTAGTGAGTGTAAATTGAGGTTATTTTTGGGTGAATGATGTTGCTTGTGGAAACAATGAACCATAGGATGTTTGGGTGCTTGAGAAATTCCTTGGTGCTTAAGTATATTTCTATTAGCGGGTGTTATGAAATTCGAGAGCAAGAATGAATAAGGTTTTAGATAGGTGACCTGTTGAGATGATTAAATGTGTTAGAGCTGCAAATTACTTGCTGGTTTGTGTGAAGTTTGTCCCTAGTGCTAAGTATATGATGATTTTGAGGATTTTGTGATTCAGAAAGTCGAAATTATTTTATGTTCTAGTGGGAAGTGTTGGGAAAAAAAAAATATTTGTAGTTATGTTTTGAGAGGTGCATTGGGCAAAATATTTGTTTGGTTGGCAACCATGGATTGAGTGGAAATTGTAAGTTGATAACTGGAGTGAGGGATGTTAAACGATCAATTTATGGGCATTTGTTGTTGAGGCAGAGCTGAACCGGAATTTATAGATTGTGTGTTACTTGTTTACATTTTGAATATGGAATACAATCGGCATTCTTGATGATGGACAAATAACGAGGTTTCTCCTCAGAAATTTGGTAGTTTGTTGGATGGTTGGAATGAATGGAGAGTTTAAGGAAGCGAAAAAAAAAGTTTTGGGTAAGCCAGTGGTTGTGCTAAATATATTATTAATGTTCAAGAATAAAGTTGTGCTTTATGCGATAAATTTTAATTGGGAAGGTGATGTACAAGTAGTCAAAGTTCGTGAGGCTTTGTAAGGGGGAAAATGTAGAACACTGATTTGTTGGGATGATGTGGGCGAAAGGAGTATGTTGACACGAGAGATGGAACGACAAAAAGCCGAGGGGCAAACGTTGGATTCAGAGTTAGTGCAACAAACAGCTGATGGAGTTAGGTTGATAAGAGAACGGTTAAAAATTGCATAGAGCCTACAGAAGAGTTACGCGGATAAGCGAAGACGAGAATTGGAATTAGCGGTTGATAAATTTGTGGTATCGCATTTGTTGTCGAGGGATAGATCGTATTTCGGGGACGAAATTTCTAAGTGGGGGAGAGTTGTAATACCCGTTCCCGGTATTTAGAATGTAATTCGCAATTTAGAGTGGTGGTGTGGTTACACCCAATAATTTCCCATGAGTGGGTGCATAATTAATTTTACTTTTCGAGAATGGTATTGGATAAACCGGGACCGGGGTTAGTCTCAAAATAATTTATTTGAGCCATGGTTAAAATTTTAGAATTTTCGGAGATGGAATCTGGACTGCGTGGTCGGAACGGGGCTTGTTTCCACGGTCGCGGGAGTTCCAGCCGCCTGCTGGAGGTGGAAAGTTTCTTTTTATAGGAGTGGGTCCCACTCCACCCCCATTAGTCGCCCCTTTCTCCTCTCTTTTCTTCCTTTCCTTTTGTTTTCTTTTTATTCTTTCCCTTTTGTCTGATGGAATAAGAGAGAGAGGGAGAGAAAGAGGGAGACTAGAGTAGAAGAAGAAGAGAGACCGGAAAAATTGAAGAAAAACCCGAATTAAGGTACGAATTGAAGTTTGATTTCCGAAATTCTTGATATATGTTGCTCATATACAAGTTAATCACTGATTTTGCATCTCATAAGAGTGATTTGGGATTTATTTTTACAAAATTCGTGGAAGGGATTGAAGGTGTTCACTGACTGGTTCTTCACAAAATCAAATCTGCCACGGTTTTTGGTGAATTTTAAGACAGGGTTCTTGAAGTCAGAAATTTACGAGATTTTTACAGTAGCTACCCATGGACGTTGTGTGTGTTCTGTAAAAGTTTCAGAAATTAATTCGAAGCACAGAAAATATGAAAATTCGTGAAGTAATCTGCTGTCGGGTTCGTGTTTGTACAGACAGCACTGATATGTCGTGGGAAAATGGTTATAACTTTTAGTTCGGGTATCCGATTGGTACACCGTCTTTTGATTCTGAAACTAGACTCGTATACCTTCGAAATGATGTATGGGTTGTGCCTTAATTCCTTCCAGAGAATAGCAGTTTTTAGTTTGAAGTTGGAGAAAAATCTGATTTGGGGAATTGGCAGCAAGTTATGGGTCTGTTTGGAGGTTGTTTAAAAATTGTTGCAGAGCTCAGAAAATTCTGAATTTTAGATATGATGATGAAGTATGAGTCTGGAGTTTGTGGTAAAAATTTCGTGGGAATCAGATAAGTAGATTAATTCTGGAAATTCGCAGAGTGCAGCACTGTTGAGTCGTAGTATGCATTTCACTTGCATTTGGGCCTGAATTTTTGGTAGTAAGCTTATGGGTGATATATAATTTCTATTATAGGTGATGTTATTGTAAGGATGGTTGTGGTTTCGCCTTCGGTGCATAGAGTTTGAGTGTATGGCAGAGTTGGTCCTGTTGTGACAGGTGAGAATGTACAGCTTCTATAATAAATAGAAATGTGTTGTGTTTTCAGATGTGTTGTGTTTTCAAACGTGTTGTGTGATTATTGCTGTTTTTGGGAAACTCTCCTCATGATTTTTGTATATGTTAGAAATATTGTGTTTGGATGGATCAAATGATTTTTATGATGGATCAAATGATTTTTGGTGTGTGGAAGGAAAATGTTTTATGCCTCTTGTGCCAATGTTTGCAAGCTTGGTTGCTGCTTGCTTTATGTTGTGCAAGCTTGGTTGCTGCTTGCTATTTGTGGTTGTGCAAGCTTGGTTGCTGCTTGCGTTATGTGGGGCAAGCTTGGTTGCTGCTTGCCGGTAAGCTTTGCTTACCTTCTGGGTTGCACCTACCATTGGTGATAAAGAATGGCCCTCGTCACCGCCACTATATGTGAGCCTGTGAGCGAGGTCACGGTACCGTCATAACTCCCGGTCGTGAGGTTGGCGACTCGTTGGCACATTGGGTAAATTGATATGATATTATTTTATACTGTGAGAGAAAAGGTGAGATATTTTGCAAAACTTACAGAGGTGAGTTGATGAAATGGGCCGGTGGGCCGTGTTTTTAAGATGAGCCGATAGGCTGTGTTTTTGAGATGGGCCGGTGGGCCATGTTTGAGATGAGCCGGTGGGCTGTATTTCTTTTAAATAAATATGGTGGGCTGTGTATTTGAGATAAAAGTGTGGGTGTGACGCTTAAAACTGTGATCCATCTAAATTGTTTAAGCAAATGTGTTGGTGTGTTGTGTATACTTCGATCCATCTAAACACTTAACATTTTCATTTATTATGTTGCTAAGGTACATTCTCCTGTAACCTTTTTGGTTGCAGATCTCCAGTTGAGCTAGACGTCGATCCACTACAGTGCCAGGGTGCCAGTCTGGTGTTCATAGAAATAGTAGTTTGTAATTTTGTCGGTTAGAGGATGTTGTAGAATGACAATTAAATGTGATGTTGGTGTGGTTCAGTACAATTGTTGACTGTACAGTGGTTGAGGAGGTGTGAACACCTGTTTATTTTTTGTTGCTTCTGCTGCGAGTTGTTGTTTAATTTTGAGAATTATTTTTGTGAGAAGCCGGTAGGGCGTGCAGAGGATGACAGGTGTCCTGCCATCTTGTGCAGGCTAGTTCATGCTGGAGTGGGGTGTGACATATGGGATGGACTGAATGAGTTCTAAGTAGTTTGAAATTGAAGGAGAGAGAACTTCTCTTTTGAAATAGAAGTGGAGAAGCGTTTATTTAGGCAAAAAATGACTTATGAATCAAGCAAAGGTAGTCAAAGAAGAGAGGAAGTTAGCCAAAATGCTTTGGGGACAAGAAAACTTGGTCAACAAGGAAATTTTGGATTGTCGTACAGCATTTGGGGAGTGCTGTATGGCACTAAGCTGTAAC
This sequence comes from Vaccinium darrowii, assembly GCA_020921065.1. NCBI lineage: Eukaryota > Viridiplantae > Streptophyta > Magnoliopsida > Ericales > Ericaceae > Vaccinium > Vaccinium darrowii. The sequence continues at coordinate 386,825 of CM037162.1, forward strand.
GTACGACATTAAGATACCACTGTATGGCAGTTTAAGTGGTCAAACAAGGTGGTGGAAGAGTTTTACTTCTGTATGGCATTAGGTGAGTGCCATACGACACTATTTAATGTTGTACGATACTGGGGGACTACTCAATAGGTCAAACTTCACGACACCGTCCACTACAAGAAAATGCACTATTAGCGACTAACTCTGGCAACGCATTGTTTTTTTTGTTGGTAAATGTAAGTTTTTAGCGACGAAAAATCTCACACGTTGGCAAAGTAGCGAAATAGCAGTTGGTTTTGGCAACAGAGTATATGGTTGTTGGTAAATGTAAGTTTTTAGCAACGAAAAATCTCACACGTTGGCAAAGTAGCGAAATAGCAGTTAGTTTTGGCAACGGAGTATATGGTTGTCGGCAATAGCGTAGAAAGATAAAAATAAAGACGCCAACTTATTTTGTGGCCAGGAGGAGGGAGCATATTGCCGACACACATTATACTAGTATGTGTAGGTGCCACATTCTTTTCTAGCTAGGAGGAGGGAGCATATTGCCGACACACATTTTACTAGTGCGTAGGTTCTATGCAAAGTTTTTTCTCTTCGTACAATAGGTTTTTAGAGAATAGTCTGATTTTCCTTTTCATGTTATTAAAAGTAACTCCACCAGAAAAGATAAATTTTTAGAGATAAAAAGATTAGACCATCCCCTAAATTTTGTTTTTGGTGATTTTTTTTAACATTTTGTTTTCTTTTTCATTTTTGTCATCGTTCTCATGAAAGATGAATAAAAATTAAAAAAAAGCCGATGAAAAATAAAAAGAAACCACTGAAGATAATTAGACAAAAAAGAATAATGCTGATGAGCTCAATTTTCTTGATGCCCATCCAAACCACTTAAAAACACACAAACATATCCATCAATTACCAAATTCCAACCAAATCAATTCCAAATGTATCCAAGTACATCCCAAAAGCAACTTAACATTCTGAAATATGGAAAAAGAAACTATGTGCAAAGCATCTTACTCAAGAGTAATATCAATACCAAGCTTACCATATCCTAATATCTTGACAACAAACCTAATTAAAAAACAGAGACCTAAAACCATAAAGCGATATTGTGTTGCACTGCCAAACCAATCCATCATCAACCTGTCAATAAATCCACAACACCAATTAGAATATATTTAATATGGTAATTGCGAAAACAATAGTACCTTCTTTGTAAGACCTAATATTTAACGATTGAAATATAGTGCAAGAACTAAGATTCACTTTCCCACATACGTATCAAGTCTTCCCTTGTAATTTTTACGAATGAGTTGATTCTTGCCTAAAGGCATCATACAATCAAGTATAAGTTTTATTAAAAGTTTAACCAAAGCAAAAAAATTTAAGATGCACACTGCCTCAGTTTAGTGCTAGAGTTTGTCATAATATCTAAAGAAGATGGCCTTACTTGCCCCAACTCTCGGTTGCACCCTAAGAAAAACAAAAACGTCTATCTATCTCATGTATCCGTACATGTGATGTATCCGTACATGTGATGGACACACCTAGGTATGTTTTGTTCTTTTTGCTATTTTTTTAGTTGGTAAGTGTGGACACCAATGCTTTGAAATCCAGAAACTGGAGTGAACCGGGAAAGGCATTGGGCGGCGGGTCATTGGCTCAACCGTAATTGAACCGGAGTTGAACCAGTGACATCATAAATATATTACTATGTACATAAATTTAGAAGTTAATGGGAAAAATACTTTTCCATAAGAGTTTTTTTTTGTCTAATATCTTCCTTTACGTTTTTTTTCTTAAAAAAAAAAACCATTGAAAATGTATTTTCAATCCCTATTTTAGTTGGACCCTAGGCTTAACGAAAATGTCATAATAGTTACAACAATTCCACACAAATAAAATTAACAAGAGAACGAAACTTAAAATACGACCACCACCAGTAAGCATTAGCCAATGAACCAAATGAACTAATGACGTACAATAAAATATTATGTAGTCAAAGTCTAAACTCCTAAAGATGATTGTTTACTAATGCATGTAAATAGTTTAATGGAGAACTTTAAAACAGAACAAGGGTTGAGCCGTTGAGTAGCTACCAGCCTACCGCCACTGAAAGTCTGAAACAAAACACCAGATTACATCTAAAAACAAATGGAACAAGAGAGCAAGATTCAAGGCCCTACAAATGTTTCATCAGTCCTTTTCATCTTTCAGATTCAACCTTACCCATCAAAAGGGGAGCAAAAACAGGTGTTTGGAATCGGATTACTTGCCTGAGTATGTGGCCAGAGGTCGGTGGGAAAGACGGGACCATCGTGAAGTCGCTTGTTGAAGCAGACGGTTCTGCAGTCCACGCGGGTCGCCGGTTCAACTGTCCGACCACTGGTTTGTCCGGTTCTACCTAGTTTTTGCTTAGAATGGTTTTTATGGGTTGTATGGACCGGAGACATCCAACCAGCTAGGCCAAATCAGGTTTTAAAACATTCGGGTTCATAATATGGTCTTGATCATGGCCAAATGTCCTTGATTCAACAACTAATAACAAACATGAGGTGCTATACATGTATTCTATAGTATTTGACTATACTTAATTTGGTTAATCGGTTACTCCTATCTCAATCGATACAAATGAGGATCTAGGGAAAATTATTTATTTACCTTTAACTTATCCAATAGAAGTTGCATCAACCTCTTATTCTGATGTACCTGCTGCAGCATCCTCTTCCCTTGATGTGTTTGCCACATCATCCTCTTCACCTGATGTGCCCTCCACAGTATTGCTCCTATCGATTAACTCCTGAACTTCAACTGGATCTATCCCTGCTTTTGCAGCAAACACCTGAAGAAGGCCTTGAACTATTGTCAAGGTCCGAGAATACTTAGTCAAGGTCTTAGCTTGATCGTCAATCTTCTGCTGTAGATCAGCTACCTCAGGATTAGGTGCCTGGGGTTGTTTGGACAATGAAATAGTGCTCCTGTGGCTCTCATATTCCTTCACGTAAACTGACCTCTTTCCAAGCACATCGATGGAAATTTGTTCCTCAGACAAAGGATAAGTGACGTTGACCACTACTGTGGTTGGTGCTGTTAAGATAAGACTACAAAGTTATTTCACTAGTAGTCGACATAAGGTGTTCATATAGAATAAGAACTTGCAGTAACTATATGAAAATGAAATATCATAATGACAAAATGACTGCCTTTAAAAGCGATTTAGGTGATTTACCTTTTAAGTTTCTAACGGGAAAGATTTGGTCAATCATAAGCTAACCTAATCTCATTCTACCGCTCTAACATGATTGCCATTCTCCATGAGAATCAACTTGACCATTCTCTGCAGATTGAATTTGTTCAACTCAATCTGTCCAAAGCACTAACAAGCACTCATTTTCTGGTGACAGTTAAATTCATTTGACTTCATCACTGAACAGTTAGCCAAATTTGAGAATATTTCTCACCCACTTTGGTGATTGTTGTACCTGGACTAGGAAGTTGGTGAGGCTGGGTAGATAAGGTGGGGAACTGGGTTGGTTGGCTCGCTGCCTCAGGCATACCTTCTACATGATCAACCAATGGCGTCAAAGCTTGTCTTGGTACACCTTGAGTCTCTCCTGCTTGAATACTCGTATTTGTATAACGTGGTTGTGAATCTCTTGAAATGTGAGTAGCATGGTCACCCTTCTTCTTTCTTGGAGCCCTACAAACCTAACATAGTTCAACAATGAATTGATTGTACAATTAAGCAACAACTGAAGGGGATAGTTTTGCGATAAAAATGAATGAAATTAACTTGCAATAAAACAGGAAATATTTTAGTACAAACTTCTGAAGTGACTCTTTATTAAAGAACAACCAAAAATATTCTATAGAAATTTGTTACCTTATTCCCCTGCAACCTAGAAGATACAACACCTTCACTGAAAGAACTCATTCCTTGCTCACCCTCGACCGGTTGATACTCATCATCATTTTCGCTACCCATCTTGCTCTTCTCCAGCTTACTACTTTTCTGCCGACAAATTTGAGCCAAATAGTTCATTTGCCAAGCTCTTTATTCCCAAAGATGAAAAAAATGCTGCATTCCGCTCTATTTTTTTCTGTCTGAGATTCTCATATCTTGTCTTCTCTTGGGACAAACACCCCAGCTGGACAAACTTCCTACTAAGTTTGGTCATTTTTTGCAACTAAAAGTACCCGGGAGGACAAACCTACATTGTATAACCCCAACAAATTAGCCAAGAATTTAATTGAAGTATTGCAAATTGTTTTTTTTTTTAACTTTGAATGACTTGAATATAATGCCAACCTTTGAACTATAATTACAGAGGAACGTACTAGTAAGCAAAGCCCCTTTTAGTGAGTCGTGTGATCGAGTGAGATAAAGCTAAATACTCTTCTAGCCTAGGGGCAGGGGAAAAAATAAGAGCTCAACAACATAGATATTACCCAATACACTAAAATAACAAATTCATAAAAATAACAAGTTAATTTGTCTTTGGCAAACCATCGGACAGTCAGAGCCTTAATACCAAAATGAATTTCGTGGAGCTACTGGAGGATTTTCATAACCTCGACTATCATGATCTTCACTGTAAATTTGCTGCCCCATAGGACTCCAATCAGATCTGTAATAGTGGTTCGTGAAATTACAGTGCTCAAAGTTGTTGTGGGTACCACTACTACTGGATACTTGTTGTGAGTAACCTGTTGAGTGTCAAGTAGTGAATTGTGAATTGCGATTCAAACTTTTTGAACATGTGTGAATGGGGCAATGGGCAGGCCGGCAGGGGTTTAAGACCCATTTCAATAGAAATAAATTTGAGAGACAGGATCCATAATACCGTTACGAACCGGCCAAACCGGTCTGTTACAACCTCATAGTCACCCAAACTATAATGGTTAGTACAAGAAATATGGGGTAAATATAGGCCATATTCAAAGTTAATATGATGTTAAGAGTCTCGCAAAAGCACTTATGTCTTGTTAAACTCAATTTTTAACTAGGCATATGATAAAACCTCAAATAAGGCATAGATTCAATGTACTCAAATCAAATAAACATTCTTTATCATTGCGTCTCCTTGTACTTGACAAGTTAAATTCCAACCAAATCTTTCAGTATCAGGGAAAAGACCAACAATCCACCAGAACTTATGGTGAGAAAGGAACTCAAGGGGACAGAAGAGGAACAACTTAAGGGACACTTATCAAAAATTAATGGTGTCTTGGGATACTTATCAAAATCAATGGTGTCTTGGGACACCTATTAAGGGACACTTATCAAAATCAATGGTGTCCTGGGACAATGAAACGGTGTCGGGCCTTTGTACCATGGACTGTCTGGGTTCATGGTATATATCCCTTGATGTGTCTGAACAGTTACAGGCACAATTTTCGTTACACACCGATACATAACGCAAACCGGCTCCTTCACCTGCGATTTTCACCCCTCCCTGCTATATTGGCCTGTAACCGGATCCCAAAATATCGTTATGAACCGGCTGAACCGGTCTGTAACGGCTGGTATTTGAATCTATGCTCATGGGCCACCACACAACAACCTCCTCCCCTAAATTAAAAATGCCCTCTGCCCAGCCCTTAGATGATTGAATCTCCCTAAAAAATACACCTAAAATACTACCCAAAACCCTTGCATTGAAGCTTCAGATCTTCATCACCACCAAAAAAACCTTTCAAACCACAAAATTGCCCTTCACAACATCCCTCACTACTGCTGCCACATTTCCAGTTCGACCCTTCACACCACCACCCGCAGCATCACCCCCGTAGGAGGCACCGTAGAAGCAAAAAAAAGGAAACACGAAGGGCGAGAGAGAGAGAGAGAGAGAGATACCAGAACAAGGACGATGACGAGATTGCAGGAGTAGATCGCCGGAGCAGGAGGAGATCGCAGGGGAGCAGGAGGGGAACTAGGGCTTTTTTCTCTTATCTGGGTAAAGGTACGGAAATAAGATGGGAGGGAAAACAAAAGAGGTGAGGGAAATACAATATTGGGGACGCGCGTTTTTTCCCTCCGAACAAAATATGGACCATTTCCGGGGTTTTTTTAAAAATGCTGGGAAGTAAGTGCGGGAAATGTCCCTTTTTTTGTTGTACTATTTTTTTTTTTTTTGAACCATAAACATAGTGATATATTAAGCTAATAAAAAGTTACAAAGGCGACTCCGTGCAAGATTGTGAGCCTCAATCACTTCTTGACGTGTGGCCTTTATTACACTAACATAACAAAAAGAAGGCGACGTAATATCCAAAACATCACTAATAACATTCCTAACTAACACATTGGCATTAGAAATATTACACAAAGCATTGACAACCTCCACACTATCTGTCAAAATCCGCAAGCTATGTATGTGGCTAGAATCCTAGAAGCAACATTGGAAGGAAACAGTGCCATAACCAAAGGCTCGTGCCATTGAAGCGATCTCCAATCAATCAAAGCACCCACTCTCATAACATTAAGGGAATCCATGACTTCACGTCCCACAAACGGGTTCTCAATACCACAAATCCATTCGTCTCTAAGGACTCTAATCTCTTGGCCATTACCAACTTCCCAAAATTAATCTTCTGTCCCACTAGTCGACAATACTCATCCGTAAGCCACTTAAAATAGACCACATGAGAGGCATCAAACTCCATAAAGAAAAACTGTCGTCCGCATAAAGTAAATGGGACACTCTAGGTGATCGCGGGCTCACTGCAATCCCCCTACAAATCTGATTCAAATTCAATTTTGAAGTAACAGAAGAAAGACCTTGACTAACAAGAATAAATAAATACGGGGACAAGGACCTTTCCAAGTGCGATTCTGCCAAATTTTTATGATAATAATTTAATTAATAAGGACAACAAAATCAAAGGTCTCGATCATATTGATTGTGTCACGGTCACGTGGCCGCCGTACATTTAACTAGAGCACAGGATTTAGTCTACATCCCGACAGGGACGGAGCCAAGATATTGGTGTAGGGGGGACGAATAAACAAAATAAAAATTACGATATAAATTTTCACTAACTAAAAAAAAATTTGCAAAATAACACAAATACATATGAAACTAAACATGTTTCTAATATCAACCTAGATTGCAAACGGTATTTATGTTTATCTAATCTTATCTACTGAAATCAGGCATCTTGAACTGTGTTCGACGCTCTTTCTTATTATTAAAAGCATCAATTATAGAGTTTGTGTCCAATCCTCGAGCAATATCTTTCTCAATATAAGTGATCAAGGCTATGTTCGTTTGGTAGTTTTAGCTTAGTTTTAATGATGTCATCAGGTGTAATGAGTGGAGAGATATAGATAGAGAAATAAGAAAAATGATGATGTCATCAAAACAAAAACTAAAACAAAACTGGGAAACGAACAAGACCCAAGAAATTTTCTAAACAATCATATTCCTCCATCCTGTTGCGAAGTCTTGTCTTCACACATTTCATAAAAGAAAATGCATGTTCGGTTGTAGCTGTTAAAATAGGTAAAGTTAATATAAGCCGAATCAACCTATTGACAATATGATATATCGTGCACTTTCTTGTCTTCGCCAACACTTCACTCAACTTTCTGAATCATTGATGATGTCTCTCAACACTGAACAAGTTGCACTGAACAAATCCATCAAACTAGAAATATAACACAAATGAGAACCCCATCGAGTATCATCAGCTCGTTGTTTCATAGCTTGATAAATATTAAAGAATTATAAATAAACTTCATCAATACAAATTTTAGTACAAAGTTGTTTCATAGCTTGATAAATATTAAAGCTGTTACTATTATTTTGTTTAGCGAAAAAATGGAGGGGGGACGAGACTTTATAGTTTGATGATAAATTATTATTTTTCAATGTAATCGTATGAATTTTTTAAAGCGTAGGGGGGACGACTGCCCCTACTAGCCCCTCCCTGGCTCCATCCTTGCATCCCGATCAAGGACCTTTCGAGTCCCGATTCTACCAGATTTTTACGATATTGATTTAATTAATAAGCACAACAATATCAACAGTCCCGATCATCTTGATTATGTCACGGTCATGTAGCCACCGTATATTTAACTACAACACAAGATTTAGTTTGTTATCAATTACATTCAATGTATAGATTTTAAAGGTTATTATCCAGTCAATTTTTTCACTGGTCGATCTGAACCGTTAGAGTTTCACGTCTCACTAATATCATCAGTGCCACCAAAATCAAAGATCATCGGATATCGGTGATAGCGTGATCAGATCACATTTAATGCAAACTTGAGGCATTAAAGTCTTATAGTGGATAACCCGACCTCCACCTGAATTTTTTTGGGTGTTTGAAACCGTCTACCTTTTACTTATAATAACAAGTCCATCATTCATACGGAAAATTAAGTGGATCACTTATTCATAGCCATTTAATAATTCGAAAAAACAAATGCTCTAGACAGAAAACATTTCATTGATTAAAAAAATCCAAAATAAAAACAATTGACCATTTGAATTTTGGAATTTAAGCCAAAGAGAAAAAAAGAAAAGTTACTCCCTCGGTTTGGATTTGTTAATCCATTTTGGGAGTTTGCATCACTTTTCAAATGGTTATATCTTATAATTCATAATATTTTATGTAATTTAAAAAACATTGTTTTATAAAACTAATCGGGGTCTATCAAACAAAATCTATATTAGACATATAATTACTGATCAATTTAAATATATGACTATTTTTTTATCCGATTGCAATAGAACGATAGACAAACAAATCCAAAAGAAGTATTTAACAATTAGATTCTTGCTAACGCGTGCACCATTGCACTCGATAAGGGTACAAAAAAATACACTTGATAGGTCTCACTTATATTTTAAAGTACATTTTTAAATTACACTTGTAGTTTAAAGTGTACTTTAAAGTTTACGTGGGATTCACAAGTGTATTCTTTTTACCCTTAACGTGGTTAGCATTTCCCTAACAACTAACTTTATATCTAATGTAAACAAGGTATGGTCGGCAAATTCCTTTCATTATTTGAGTAAGATCAAACGAAAAATATATCCGTTTTATAAGTAGTTTGAGAACCTTTTTCTTTCTTTTCTTTTTGAGGTGGAACTAGGAAACCAAACAGTCTATTAACATTGGCGCACCCCAAAAGAAAAAAATACTGCACCGATTTCCTGTGAGAGGAAAAAAACCTAGGGAAAGAGAAATTTTTTGGCGCTAAACATTGGCGGTCAGATTTTCCCATGGGTTCCCTACTCAACCCACGATCTCCTCCTCTTTCGGCCATGAATTCCCTCATTACCATCGTCAATCAATCAGCAGAGGTTTCTTTTAGGGCTCTCTTGAGAGAAGAGAAGGAAATCAGGTAAAATTTTCTTCTTTTATTTTACTCTCGATGTAGAATTGACATATATTTTGCCACCAATTTGTCTATAGTTATCAGAAATGGCGGAAACGCCACTAGTAGGAGTAATATTTTGGGGGATTTGTAGATATGGAAATTGGCGGGTTCGGTGGTGCAGTCGACCAACCCCTTCTTCCCCCAATATGATGTATAATTGTAGTGAGTAAATGAGTGAAGTCGGCACTAGACCGATGGGTACCCGGTAATGACTTGAGAAACTGGTCCTTGTATGATCTACACACACATTCTGGGCAGTTCATTACTTGGCCAAATGCAGACATGATAGCAGCTTATCTAACCTTGGCACTTCAAGCTAATGACACTAGCGGAATCACAAATTTTAAAGCAAGTTCCATTCCAAGCTTGGGGCAGGATTACACAATACGTACATTACACAATTAGATCCAAAAATTAGCTACCCAAGTACATTTTCCTCAAGTGCTCAAAATATCTCAAGAACTGAAATCCCAATTAGGATCTTGCTAACGGGTGCACCATTGCACTTGTTAAGGATACAAAAAAATACACTTGTTAGGTCTCACTTATATTTTAAAGTATACTTTTAAATTACACTTGTAGTTTAAAGTACACTTTTAAGTGTATTTTAAAGTTTAAGTGGGATCCACAATTGTATTTTTTTTTTTACCCTTAACGCCGTTAGCATTTCCCTAACAACTAACTTTATATCTAATGTAAACAAGGTATGGTCGGCAAATTCCTTTCATTATTTGATTAAGATCAAACGAAAAATATATCCCTGTTACAAATATATCCTCTGCCCCTTAGCACTAGAAGAGTATTTAGCTTTATCTCAAATCTCACTCAGATCACACGATTCACTAAAATGGGCTTTGCTTACTAGTATGTTCTTATGTAATTGTAAGTGCAATTCAAAGGTTGGCATTATATTCGAGTCCTTCAAGGTCAAAAAACCATGTTGCAGTACTTCAATTAAATTCTTGGCTAATTTGTTGGGGTTATACAATGCAGGTTTGTGCTCTCGGGTTCTTTTAGTTGCAAAAAATGACCAAATCTAGCAAGAAATTTGTCCAACCAGGGTGTTTGTCCCAAAAGAAGACAAGAATTTTGGATCAAAGGCAGAAAACAATGGATCGTAACGCAGCAGTTTTTTCATCTTTGGGATTAAAGGACTTGGCAAACGGGCTATTTGGCTCGAATCTGTCAGCCAAGAAGAAAAGTAGTAAATCGGAAAAGAGCAAGATGGGTTGCGCAAATGATGATGAGGATATCAACCGGTCGAGGAGGAGGAAGGAATGAGTTCTTCAAGTGAAGGTGTTGTATCTTCTAGGCTGCAAGGGAATAAGGTAACAAATTTCTCTAGAATATTTGGTGTTATTCTTTTTAGCAAAGAGTCATTTTAGGAGTTTATCTATATAGTAAGGAAGTTTAGTATTTGAATTTCCTATATTTTGAACCGTTGGATTTAATTTGCCTTAAACTAATGGTTAAGATTTGTTTTCATCTAAGAGTTAAAGGGCTTTGATTTGGCTGAACTAAAACCAATGGCCAGGATTGTTATAGGCCAGTGATTTTTTCCCACCCAACAGCCCGTTTTATAACCCCTTTCCTAGCATGAATTCCGCACAGGATCTCTGCTAGAGAGCATGATTGCTGGAACCGGTAAAACATAAAGAGTTGGTTACGAACACCAGCAGTTTAAATTTAGGGAAAACTGAACGCACGTAGAGTTCATTGGAATTTTACTGATCGAGTCGACATCTACTTACAAGTTTCTTCTGTGGTTTCTGAGTCTCACACTTTGTTGCATGGGTATTCATGTCTCTGATACGTTTTTTGCTCTGTATATTTGGAAAATTATTATTTTTCGTTTAGCATTCTGTTTTAGGAGCTGCGGTGGGTGACCATTTAAAGTGTCGAACTCATTTTCCTAAGAATTTAATGAGCTGTGGTGGGTTCTATTGGTCCTCTCGTGAAGACTAATCGAGAAACTACCAAAAATCAACGCAAAACAAAGAAATTGCCAAAAAATTGAATAAGGACCCGACCCCCCCCCCCCCCCCCCCCCCCCCAAATAAAAAAAAAGAAAAAAAAAGGCAAACTGATCATTTTTTTTTTACCTTAAGTACCCCTGAGCCTGAGCAAGAAGTTGAGTGGTATTTTTGTGCTTTTGACTCAAATTTGAGGTTGAGCGTAAAGAGTGGAAATGGTCTGAAATAGCACAAGTATAGTCCGAGCGATAGAGAGAAAGAGACACTAAGAACAATTATACATAAAAACAAGATAGAGAAACATGGAGAAAGGGCAATCCAGTAAAAAGATAAAGCTTTGAGAAGCAGCGTTAGCATTCTGTGTGTGCTCCAGTGGTGATAAATCTGGATGGATCAACAGATTTGCACAGGGATAGAGAAGTGAAGATTGGAGCCACGACATCCCTTTTGAAACTGTGATATTCAGGTTTTGTGTTACTTTTTGTATTTGAGCTTTATTACTATTTTTTGTTCATTATTTTTCAATAAAGTTATACTATGTGTCCTACGTGTTTTATGATATTTCACCATCTTTTAATTCTTCATCTGTTGTTTTGCTTTTGTTGATCGGATCTTGTGTAATTTTGGAAGTAAATGAAATTGGAGACTAAATATATTTTGCGGTGGATGTATTCTGCATGATGTATATGTATAGGTCATACGCTACCTTTGCAACAATTTCAGGATAACATATCGAGTAAATTGTGTCAAAACAGAAAAAAAAAATTAAATGTCCAATTAGCGACTGTGAATATTAATCTTGAGGGCAATCATGGACGCATGAAATGTTAAACTGAATTAGAGAACAGAGGATAGAATCACAGCTCTTTCCTTGCTTCTTAAATGAAGGATCTTTCAGTATCATACAAAATTGTGGAAAGGCAGACAGGAAATTACAGGAGCAGATTTTCATTTTAGTCTCTCCAATCTTCACCCTTCTCCCTTTTTGCTGTACTTTTTTGTGGTTTAGTTCGCTTTCTATTTACTTGTACTAACAATTCATTCTTTCAACTATGTTAGGTTTGTAGGGCTCCAAAAAAGAAGAAGGGTGGCTATGCTACTCACATTTCAAGAGAGACTCAAGTTGTACCACAACAGGCTTCGACGCCATTGGTTGATCATGTACAAAATATACCAGAGGCAGCGACCCAACCAACCCAGATCTCCACCTCGTCTATCCAGCCTCACCAACTTCCTAGTCCAGGTACAAAAATCACCGGAATGGGTGAGAAATAATTTCAAAATTTTGGTTAACTCTCCAGTGATGTACTCTAATGAATTTGAATATCACCTGAAAATGTGCGCTTGTTGGTGCCCTATGTTCATGTTGTTTGGATAGATTGATTCTCATGGAGAATGCCAATCACCTTAGAGTGGTAGAAATAGGTTAAGTTAGCTTATATTTGACCAAATCTTTTCTTTTAGAAACTTGAAAGGTAAATCACCTAAGTCACTTTTAAAGGCAGTCAGTCATTATGATATTGCATTTTCATTTAGTTATTGCAAGTTCTTATTCTATATGAACGCCTTATGTCAACTAACAATGAAATAACTTTGTGGTTTTAATATATAGCACCAACCTCTCTAGTCGTCAAGAAGGGTGTACGAGGCCCAACTCGAGGGAAGAATATGGACAAGGTCAGGAAAGAACTTGGTAAGCCTATACCCGTTGAAATTGACCATGTGTCTCGAAAACTAGTCGGGGTGCATTCCACTGCAGTGGCGGCTGCCCTTGGGGAACAAATAAGAGATCATGCACCTGTCCGAGACATTCGTTGGAAATCGATTGATTTTGGGATCAGAGAGTCCATCATCGTTAGAGTTGGGGTAATTTAGTTAAAAGTGTAGTTAATATTCATCTTATTATACATTTTAATCATAAATGTCGCAGAAGCATTGCAATTATATTTTCTAATTGCAGCAAACTTTTGACATTGGAGACTACAAGAATGATATAGAGGTTAAGGAGACCATAGACCTCAAGTGTCAGGATTTATACAAGGAATGGAAGAGCAACTTGTACAGCCACTACCTAGCCATGAAAGAGAAGGTAGCTGACCCAAAAAATCATGCACTATATCCCTGTAAACCAGAGGACTGGATATCAATGATTGATAATGTCTGGGAGACTGAGGAGTGGAAGGTAATATATCACTCAACCCATCATTTTTTAATGAAGACAAGTTTAAGGACAATATATAATTTAATGTCTTCTCTTGTGTCCTCTTTTCTACACCCGAATAGCTATACATGATTCATTCAAATAATTAAAACAAACCGCTTGATTCTTCCTTTAATTTGTTGTTGGTATGAAAAAGAATCTGGCTGAACTTTAATTTGTCATTTTGGTGGATTAAGCAACTTGATTAGCATTGCAATTGAATTTTTTATATTTATTGTAGGCAAAGTCTGATAGAGGAAAGTATGCCCGATCCAAGGTGAAGTTTAATCATACAAGTGGCTCCAGATCTTTTGCATCGCGAGCGTCTATGATTGTACGTGCTGGCTTGCAATTGTGAGTTTATTACATTTTTTATTATTGAGTTCATACTTACTGGAAAATTTGGTGGACTTGCAGCTTAAAAAAAATGGTAAAAAACAGAACATTGCAGAGAAGTTCGAGATGACGCACAAACGCCATCGACATGGGGGAGAGTGGATAAACGACAAGGCTAAAGAGCGTCATGTATGAATTTATACATGCTTGTATTGATTTTGTGTTAAATCTTTGTAGTTTTCTTTTCCCGAAATAACGGATTTAAAATTGATAGGCTCAATTAGAAGCAAGGCTTAAAGAACAATCACAACCTGATATCACTAATCCTTTGTCCGAGGAACAAATTTCCATCGATGTGCTTGGAAAGAGGTCAGTTTACGTGAAGGAATATGGGAGCCGCAGGAGCACTATTTCATTGTCCAAGCCACCCGAGGAGGTGGCTGTTCTACAGCAAAAGCTTGATGATCAAGCTAAGATCTTGACTAAGAATTCACGTTCCTTGGCTAAGTATTCTCGAACCATGACAGTAGTTCAAGGCCTTCTTCAAGTGTTGGCTGCAAAAGCAGGGATAGATCCAGTCGAAGTTCAGGATTTAATTGATGGGAGCAACGCTGTGGAGGGCACATCAGGTGAAGAGGATGAAGTGGCGAGCACATCAAGTGAAGAGGATGATGCAGCAAGCACATCAAGTGAAGAGGATGATGCAGCAAGCACATCAGATGAAGAGGATGATGCAACTTCTACTGGATAAGTTAAAGGTAAATAATTTTTCCCCAGATTCTCATTTTGACCCATTGAGATTGGAGTAAAAATTAAGTAGTCAAATACTGTATAATACATGTACATAGAACCTCATATATCTATTATTGGTTGTTGAATCGGCCATGATCAGGACCATGCTCTGTAGTTGTACGAATGTGTCCACTCTTAGCAACCAAAAAAATAGCAAAAAGAACGAAACGTACCAGATTTGAACATTTTGTGTTGTAGAACATGAGAGATTTCTGTTGGGAATAAATGGATTAAAAAAAGTTCTGTTTTCTCTTACAATCTGAGTTGTACCCATCAAGATAGGAGTAACCAAATTAAGTAGTCAGACATTATGCACCACTTTTACTTGAACTCATCAAGATTAAAGTGGCTTTTTGGGTCAAAACCAAATGGGGACCACGCACTTATTCGGTGGATGATTTCTTATACAATCTGGATAGTATTCTGGCTGCCATTTAGCTTGTGCTCTGATTTGTTATTGGGTTCAGAAGTTATTTCTTTGGTTTGTTCCTGGATTCAGTAGTTGCTATTCATTCTTATTGCTCTTAGAAGTTGCTTTGTTGTCTGGGTTCAAAATTGTTATCAGTTACGTGCTAATATGCGATGATGTTTTTAGTTCTAAGTGTGCCCCCTTCGAAGTTCTATTCTTTTTTTTCTCTTCTGGGAACTTATTTATCGTCTACACCTTGTAATTTGATTCACTTTTCTTGGTTGACTCCTTGTCATCCTATCATTTTTGGGTCCTTGGCGGCATATGGTTGTCAGATGCTTGGGTGCCAACCTAGTTGGGATGCTCCCATTCGTTGTGATGCCTTCTCCTTGGTTTCCTTTAATCTTTGTAATTCCTCCTCAAAGATACTAATTAAGACTCTCAAACTCAGGTGCAATAGTAAGGTTGTAGTTCCTCATTTACTAGTTCATCCTTCCAAGCTGATTGGTAATAAACAAGTCATCTAGTAGTATTTGCAGCTATATAAATTGCTAAATACAGTAAAAGAGAGGGAAACTTTTACACAAGCCTTCTATCTATAGATTTGAGAATATCTAGGGTAAGTTCAAGTAGGTAGCTCAACACTTGAATAGGGAACTTTGAGGATCAAAATGTTAGAACTGAGATTCTAACATCCCACATACATAACAAGCCTTCCCTTGCATTTTTATGAATAAACTGATCCTTTAAACAAAGGCTCCCAAAAGGCATCATACATCAAAGTATAAAGTTTTATCAAAAGCTTAATCAAAGAGTTCAGAAAATTTAAGATGCACATTCCAATTAGTGCTCAAGTTTGTAAATGATGATGATGATGGTCTCGTTCCCCGTGGGAGAGGATGTGAACTACCAATGACTTCAAAACAGATTGTCATGGAGCAGGAAATAGATGATGTTGGCCCTTGGAACTTTTTCTTGTTCTTGTTAATTTTGAATTTGTCCACATGTACTTGTATAATTAGTCACAAACCGACAGAAAGAGTGCTTTTTGGATATTTTCTTGACTTGAATCTTAACATTGTTTGATACTACTACGGAGTGAGAACTAAGCGTGACATCAATCTATCCAATAGTTTCTTGACTTGAATCTTAGCAGACCTAATTCTTTACATCAGTTCTATTGAATTGTTTTTGATTTTTTGTGGCTGTTGATTATTGTTGATTTATTGGTACTCTTGGGTATAAAGGGGAATATTTGCTAGAGTAGGTTTGAATTCCTAGTTACTGTGAGGGGTTTTGTTTTTTGTTGTAATTGGGTTTTTGTTGCTTGCATTATCATGTTTTGATTATATTTCTATACCTGATGCTTTACATAGTTGGACGTATACACATTTCTTGATTGTGTAATTGAATTTTTTTTTCTGGATAGTAGACTACTTTTTCCAACAAAACGCATGGAAAAATGGACAATTATGGCTTCTAGCAATTCACAAAATGGTCAGAATCAATCAAAATGAACACCCATACAGTGGTATATCCAGCAGCTAAGTGATACAATCTGGCTGCGATTTTCCAGCACTAACAGCGTGAATTCTGTACATCTGGGCAGCTACCAGTTTGGACCTGACCTTAACACTTGTAATCCACATGAAACGCATCTTGTATACATCTGTTAGTTTACTCTGTTCTTGATTATAAATGGGCTATTTTGTTGTTTTGGTTTTAGTTCTTTTGTTAGTTTATTTTGTTGTTTTGGTTTTAGTTCTTCTGTAATTTGTTAGTTTATTTTGTTGTTTTGGTTTTAGTTCTTCTGTAATTTGTTAGTTTATTTTGTTGTTTTGGTACTTTTTTTTTTTCACAATTACCTTATTAAATATTTTTCTATTGATGCTTTTGTGGATTTATTGACAGGCTGGCGATGGATTGGTTTGGGAAGGCAATGCACTGCAATCGCTTTATGTTTTTGGGTCTCTGTTTCTTATATTTGCTTTGTCGTTAGGATACTAGTATTTGGTAGGATTGGTAAATTACTCTTGGATACCAAAATGCATTGCACGTAGTTCTTGTTTTTTTAATATTTTAGAATGTGAGTTACTTTTGGGATGTACTTGGATACATTTGGGATTGATTTGCTTGAAATTTGATGGTAGATGGATATATTTGTGTTTTTAATGGGGTTTGGATATATGGAATATAGGCATCAGGATTGGGGGTTGCTACTGGGCAGCCCATGTGGGGCGGCATCCGACCATCCATTTTCACTATGGATGGCTCGGATTGATCGGAACAATGAACGGCTTGGATCTAAAAATTTTCGGATCAAATTTGAGCAGTCCATTGTCGAAATGGACAATTGGATGCCACTCTACACGGCGGCCCAGCAGCATCCATCAACATATTAAGAAAACTAAGCTCCAAATTACAATTTATAGATATTTTTAAAAACTTTGCCAACGCAATTAACGGTGGGCATGCAAAGGTATCGAACATACAATATAAATTATTTTACCCACCAATTTTTGTTGTCGGCAAAAGAAGTACAGGGAAAAATTGCCAACGAGTAATTTGCATTGGTATAGGTTGCTCTTTGCCCACAAAGAAAGCGGTCGCTCAAATATCTCCTTGTGTGGGCAAAAGTCATACATTGTTCTTATTTTTCTTGACTTTTGCCAACCCACAACAATTACCAACACCACTTGGACATTTTGCCAATGCTAAAAGTAGTTGCTAAAACTCATTTATTACCCACGCGTAGACTTCTCGTTGGAAAAAACTATTCCTGACACACCTTTGGCAACGCCTTGGCGACGCACCATATTTTGTGGGTAAAATCCTATGCCAACGAAATTGAACTTTTAGCCACTTTTTTAAAAGCGAAGGCAATACCGCTTTTTCTTGTAGTGGTCCCGGGTGTTACTGAACTCTGTTTTGCGTGTGGTTGGTACTGTTGAAAAGCTTATTAAGTCTACTTTATAACATGTATTGGATCCAAAACAATTTGTACATCAAAATCTATGACCATTTTACCCTCAGGTGGTCGGAAAAAAAGTTATTTTGATAAAATCCTCACATCTCCCTCATTTCAAAACGGATTGAGACGTATTATATATCGATAAAAAGGGTTTTGAATGTACTAGAAGATAGTGGGATCCAACCCTAAAAATAGGATAGTTTAGCTTGTGAAAAGTAGGTCAAAAGCAGACTAAATTGAAAAACGTCGGTGCCACCATGGCCAAAACATGTGTCCACTCACTCTAAGTGTTGCTTGGCACTCTGATACCTAGTTTCAAGGTGTTTCTTCATCCCCCAAGACTTCCACAAAGCTCATCGGGCTTTCCTCAATTCATCATCGGGATTTCCTTAAGGTGGGGACTAGGGTTTGTTCCAAAAAAATGGTTTCATTTGGGTTTTGCGTACAAAGAACATTTGTCATATCTTTTGAGGCACATTTCGATCTATATCATCATTGAGGAGCCATCCAGTCATGGCTTAAGGGTATTTGGATAGTCCAAATTGGGGTGTCTACGCAATGCAAAATGATGAATTTGAGAGAGAGATATGTATGTAGCTTTGCCTTGTGCTCTGTTTTTCTAGTTTAAATTACTAAATTTTCTATGTTTTTTTTAACAACTTCTGAAGTATGCTTCAAAATTAAATAAGAAAACAGAAATTTTAACCAAGAAAAATGGAATGCCTCAAGAGATTAAATTAGATGATTATGATGGGAATTGACAATTGTCACGTATCAGTGCTAGTTACCTTTTTTCAAAATCAGCAACCGATGAAAAATTTTGTGCTAGCGGTGAAAAAGTTGGGTCTTGAAATTTCCGTTGAATGGAAAAGAGTAACGGTGAGTAGGGGTTTGAAGCCGATCGGCGGTGAGTAGGGGTTTGAAGCCGATCCGAAACCTTCAAAATTAGGAGTTGAAACAAGCTGCTTCTCATGTGCTGTGAAATGGGCATTAAAAAATACTACTGGACTCCCATTAATAGAATTGGTCATCCCCTACGTACTCAGGTCGGCAACAGCCCTTTGTGTATGTATGTATATATTTGGGTGTGTGTTAGTTGGATAGACAGAGAGAGAGAGAGAGAGAGAGAGAGAGAGAGAGAGAGAGAGAGAGTTTGGGATGATGGAGGGAAGGAAAGAGATAGATGGACGTAAATACCCCTCATAAGTGGTCAATTTTCCTTCCAAATTGTTAAGGGAACCCAACTGAGGGTTGAGATTGAAACCAATTTTAAAATGCAAGGTTTAATTTGTCCAAATTGAAACATGAAAGATCAAACTAAATTTTGCATAAAGTCGAAAGAGATATAAAAGAAATTACCCATAATAATATTTGACATTTGAGGGCAAGGGACATTCCCCATATTTGAAGAGAGAGAGGGAGAGAGAGAATATTTGAGGGGTTTCTTCAAATTATTTGGTGTTTGAAGGATCTGCTAGAGCACCGATTTCATGGTTGATCCTCAAACATTTTGAAATTTAACATTTGAGGGATCTGCTAGAGATGCTTTAAGGCTCTATTCTTTTGGCTTTTTGGTTTTTCGTGTTTTGCTTGTATTTTTTGGATTTTTGATAGATTTGCGTTGTATTTTTATATTAATCATCCGTTTCGACGAGAGTATAAAAGTAAAAAATTATGACCAAAAAAAAAATTCAATAAAGAGAAAAAAATATACCAAAAAGTTGCTAGTTTGTGTTCACCTCGACTAATTTCACACCTTAAATTCAAAGACCGAACTATCCTTTTGTGATAAAAGAATTTGTTTGATTTTCCTAGGTCTCAAAGGTCGATCTCAAAGGCGCAACCATTTTGATTATTGTATCATATCCACTTGACCAAATTCCTTCTGATTGAATATGGAATTTTAAATATTACCGTTAGTAAGTAGTATTGAAACACTAGATGAAGAAACAATATATACCATTTTGATTGTTGTATCATATCCACTTGGAATTTTAAATATTACCATTAGTAAGACTCCCTCCGTTCCTAAATAAGAGCCTCACTTTCTCTCTCTTGCCATTTTTCAAATAAAAAAATGAAGTACTTTCGTGTATCATTTTTTGAATTTTTTCGCACCGAATTAAAGTACTTGTCAAGTACTTTAATTTGGTGCGAAAAAATTTGAAAAATGATTTACGGAAGTAGTTTATTTTTTGATTTGAAAAATGACATAACTTTTCGTAGTGGAACATTATTTTGAAACGGAGGGAGTAGTATTGAAATACTAGATGAAGAAACAATACCGTTAGTACTTTGAAGACGGAAGAGAAACCGAATCATTGCGCTAGTCCGTAATATCCTCGGGCTGTGTAAAAAGTCGGCATGTAGATGGATCTTGATGATGAACAGTTTTTGCTTCAAGTACATCTGGATGGATCTTCCTCTTCAGCATCCTCGTCATCAACTATAATATTTGCGCATTTTACATATGCAAATCAACTAAGTATTTATGTAATTTACGTGAAACTTGTAATATAGGAATAATTGATTTGTGTAGTAAATAACATAATTATAATTTCCTTTGTGGTACTAATGCAACATAAGTAAGTTTTGACGTGGAATATTTGAGACTCGAGCTCTCAAAATTGTGTGGAGAGGTTTTTTTAACCATTTGAAAAATAAAAAACGAGAGTGAGTCAAACCTGAGCCACTCAAGTGGAAGGACAATGCTTTACCACTATCATTGAATCAAGTTCGCTAGATTTCGAGCTATTATATACTCTCCCGTCCCTTTTTAATTGTTGAGTATTTTATTTTGATAAGTATGAAAAGTTAATGGGTAAACGTTTAAGCAATTATTGTTTTGTCTTTTTGAAAAGTAAATGTGAAAGGAGTTAATAAATAAAAATGAAAGAAAATTTTAAAAAGTAATAAAAATTAATGTGAAATATGTAAAGTTATTGTGAAAAGAGTAATGATGATCTGTTTCTTTGATAAGGTAGATATAAAAAGATATGGAAGGAGTAGATATTACACTATTTTTTAACCACTGGAACATTGGCTATTATGGAGTACTATATATTACTTCATTTGACTTAGGTGCCCTGTCTGTCTTGAGACCCTATTTTAGGGGGTCACATAACATAACCCCTTTGTGTCTATAATGGATCTGCCTCTACTCTACTACTAGGAACTAATTACTGAGAAGAAAAAAACATATAGTAAAAGAAATGCATGGACGGACTCACTTGATTCAGTTTCTTGATCGGATGCGTAGTATCATCATCTCCGACACCGGGGATGAGCTTCTTGCCAAGCCAGTACTGTCCTCTCTTCTTCTTCGTCTTCTTCTTGTTAGTAAGATCATCATTAACAGGGTTGATATTAGAGTTGGAATCTGGATTAATGTGGTTAGTGCGATATTCTGGCTTTGTGTCGTGGATCCCATCAGAGTGATCAGCTGATGAGAACAAGTCTGCCAGTGTCGTTCTCTCCTTTTTCTTCTTCATCTCGTTCCACTTTTCCTCATCACCCTCCGGCTGCTCACATCCAACTTCATGATAGCATGACATTTTCATTTCACTTTTATTAATCGGGGCATTTTCATCGTAATAGTACGTCGTCGTCAACCCACAATATCCAAATGCTGGATACAATAGCAGGGGATCAACTTCTTCTTCCTTGCACTTTTTCCAGTCAATCACATGATTATAGTCTTCTTGATTATCGCTACTTAATTCTTCTTCTTGTTTTTCAACAACTACTACTCCACATTCTTTTTTGTTTTTGTTATCGAAATCGCTCACTGGAACAAACCCAAATGTGCCAATCGTAGGAATGCCATCCCTCCAACCTTCAAACGCTTGGCCTAGTTGGAGGTTTTCGAGTAGCACTTGTGTGTCTGTTTCAATATTTGTAACGAACTCAGCTGCCTTCTTCACATTCAGATCACTACAGACATCTGCACTAGCGATATTGGTTACAGTAATTAGTTACAGTAAAAAAGAGAGAGGAAAAAAAAAAAAAAAACTATAGAAAGTAAAAGTAGGATGATACCACTGTGTTTGGTTGGCAGTTTTGAGAAATAATTTTAAGACATGTTTTGAGATGGTGTTTGGTTTGATTTTTGGAAATGATTTTTGAGGTACTGATTGCAAAGAGAAATTAGAGTAACATAATTGAAGAAATGTGAGTAATGATTGAACATATGATCCATGAGTAAATAGAGAAGAAAATTATTCCAAAATAACTTTTGAATTTTTTTTACACAAATGCAAACCAAAATAACTTTTAATCACTTAGAGGAAAACAGTCATAATGTGTCATAAATATTACATGAAAAGAATTTCGCAAGAGTAACCATTGAATTGGAATTGAGAATACAAAAACAAACCTTTGTTATGAAACTTTCGATGCACCCAATTGAAGATCTGGGACAAAAGGTGAAGAGGAAAAAAACGACAAAAAGAAATAGCTGCATGGCATCAGTCAAATAAATCAAGGATATATATATATATATATATACACACTCTCCTTCCAGTCCACTCTCCCGGAAATGACAAAATCCGGACGAAATGATCTCTGCCGTTGGATTAGATCCAACGGCTGTGGAGAAAAAATGCAGTTCGCGGGTCATAGACGGGTTAAAAAGGTACCGGGTCACTCATAACCGGGTCACTATAAAGTCAAGAGGATCACCCATTTCCCCTCATTTCGTCGTCCACCAGAGAGAGGAGAGAGAGGCGATTCAAAGGATATCGAACCCAGACTTCACGACTCGATCGAAATCGATCTCCATCCAAACTGAGCAACCAGGTATGGAATCTCTCTCTCTCTCTCTCTCTCTCTCTCTCGATCGATCGATCGATCGATCCTCTCGTTCGATACTCTATCCTTCTCTTTGTTGTCGTTTGTTATTGAAACCCTAGATTTCGAAAAAACCCTAACTTTTTTATTGTTATTTGTTTCAGGTTGAAGACGAAGCTCGAACATTAGCTCGAACCCTAGATTCCGAAAAAACCCAGCGAGTAGATCTCCAGGTGTCTCTCTCTCTCTCTCTCTCTCTCTCTCTGTGGAAATTATTTTTTCGAAAAAACACTAACTTTTTGATTTCGGAAACCCTAGTTCCTACATTGACCCTGTTTGTTTTTTTTGGTTATCTTGAATTGATGAGGCTGATTCATAATTACAAAGATAATTTATTACCTCATAGTTGCCACAGCCTAAAAATCTCCTTCCTGGATTTTCTTTAGTCTTTGACTTCCTCATGGGGGAGGGCTTCCCACAATTGCAAGTAGGGTATTCGATCTGGAAGGTTGAAGATGTAGAGGAGGACGACGGCATGGCTTCCCACAAAATAAGGCGATAAGTGTACCCTTAAAACTAAGAAATTATGGAAGAAAGAAGCTTCAAGCAAAATACATATTACAAAAAAACTAGAATAAAGAACCCTGCTTCCAGTCCCAAAACAGACTTCCACAGGCAATGAAAGTTTTTCCCACATATCACAGTTCAGATCAAGAACTAGTATATAGGTATCACATATCACAGTTCAGATCAAGAACTAGTATATATGAACTATGCCAGGTTTCGATTGTCTTATTTGCAAGCAATGTATGGGGAATCTGATGCTCATCACAGGAAGAATCCCTTGACTCAAAGAAAAAGTGACTTTCATTATACTGACTTTACATGCTCTGTGCTAAATTTGTTTCTCACACTTGTGCTCGTGACTACAGTTAGAAGGGTGAGGAATGACACATTCAACGAGGGACCAAGAAAAAGAAGTTGTATTTGCTACGAAATGCAAGTCGATTCTCTTCTGTATAGGTACTTGCTTTAGAAGCCTAGCTTTTTACCATATAAAATTTGTTTGAGTTCATTTGAGGTGTTCAGCAACACCGGTAGAAGATAACTAGTCAGACTTTTTACATATCGACCCGGTTTCTTTTTTCAGATGTGGACACATGTGCACCTGTTTCAAGTGTGCCCATGAGCTGCAATGGAGTAGCGGAAAATGTCCAATATGCCGAGCTCCAATAGTGGATGTTGTTCTAGCATATTTTATACTTTAAAATCCCCATAAGATGGACTAAACAAAGTGATAGATACATTTCATACAAGTACGCATGCATTTCATACAGATATGGGACATGAACACGGAAACAACATAAATATGTGAACACTTATTTTCTTCCAAAACTAGGGTTTCAGAAATAAAAAAGTAAGTGTTTTTTCAAAAAATTAATTTCCACAGAGAGAGAGACACAAACCTCGAGATCTAGTCGCTTGGTTTTTTCGAAATCTAGGGTTCGAGCTTCGTCTTCGACCTGAAACAAATAACAATAAAAAAGTTAGGGTTTTTTTCGAAATCTAGGGTTTCAAAAACGAACGACAACGAAGACAAGGATAGAGTATCGAATGAGAGAGGATAGAGAGAGAGAGAGAGCGAGAGATTCTAGACCTGGGTTCGATTTCGATGGAGATCGATTTCGATCGAGTCGTGAAGTCTGGGTTCGATATCCTTTGAATCGTCTCTCTCTCCTCTCTCTGGTGGACGACGAAATGAGGGGAAATGGGTGATCCTCTTGACTTTATAGTGACCCGGTTATGAGTGACCCGGTACCTTTTTAACCCGTCTATGACCCGCGAACTGCATTTTTTCTCCACAGCCGTTGGATCTAATCCAACGGCAGAGATCATTTCGTCCGGATTTTGTCATTTCCGGGAGAGTGGACTGGAAGGAGAGTGTATATATATATATATGCACAGAACAGAGCATGATAGTATTGTATTATTATTATTATTATTATAAATTGAAAAAGTGAGTTTAATTGTGATCTACACGAGAGTACCTTCATTCTTGAGAGCCCTCCCTGGATAAGTGGAAGTTGGCCAATAATATAAGAATGAAATGTTTGAGAGAGTGTAAAGTGAGTTTTACTGTTCTGTACGTGGGAGTAATTAACAACGGGGAGAGCCAGAGAGGGGCCAAATGGGTGGAAGGCTTCCATGGAAACACGTGTAAGTAGGGGCCTCTAGGGACTAGATTTTAGGCATGTTTCTAGGGTTCCATGACATGTTTCATTAGCAAAGAAAACTAATTAATGTAAGGGAGCATAAAATGCTTTCGTGAAAGAAGTCCGGTATAGTATCAAAAGAATATCTTATAAAATCATCTAGAAAATGTATTCAACAGGTATGAGATATTTCTTTTTTGGTAGTAATGACTTTTCCTTTATGAAATGGTCCAAAAAAGAGAAATTAATAGTCGAGATACACTTGATTGTGAATTTAAATCATTAATTTCTCCTTCTTTGAACTATTTCGGGGCAATTTTCCATATTACCTACTACTCTTCCAACGGAAATTATTTCTTTAGGGGCTACTTTAAGTGTCTACGTGGTGTCAAGGGTGCGTATTGGAGGCACCGAACTGAGATTAATTACTAATGAACGACCACCAAGTTAACTTTGTATCCCTGGCATCTTCGATGTGCCAATATTCTCGAAATGACTTGGATGCATGAGCATGGCCCTCCTCCACATCCACACCTGACGCCTCTATCTATCTGACTTTCATACTCCAATATAACCTAATTACTATTTCAGTCAGTAGCGAATTAATGAGATTCAATTTGTATATCTATCATAACTCATTCAACATATCAGTATGAGCTTCATTCTTCTTGATCCAGGGTGGAGCTAACAGTGTGTCAATATCTTACCAAACCACTTAAGAGATTCAAAACATCAGCAACTTCAAAAATTTGATGAAGACGTCTAATTTGGAGTTCTGTCAAGTTCAAAACCTCACAACTACTATCAATTTTTATGGCTTAGCAAATGTAGAGCTCTACTCTAATTTTAATTGGACTCCTACCGATGTAATTGAGTCCCTGAAAATTAATCGAACACATTAGTAAACTTCCAGCCATAAAAGACTGGATGGAGTTTTTTTCTTTTTCTTTTTCTTTTTCTTTTTCTTTTGGGGTGGGGGGATCCGTGAAGGGGAGAGCTGTAATTTGACAGGTAGTGTGATATGTCTATTTGCAGCAAAAAGCCAACCAATATAAGATGGAGAAAAAAAAACATATGGACTGGGCCTTCTGGGCCTGCATTGCTGTCTAAAATCCGATAATATCACGTGGGCCTTTCTTGGATTCCTTTCAGTGGGAAGTGATTAGATCTTGCATATTGGAGAAGACGACTTTAGCATGGTTTGGTTCTATTATTCTTGAAAAGGAAAATGACTATTTTACATCTTATTTATGCCCACCTTTTTTTATAACCGCTCAGATTATTTTTTCGTCTTTTATATGTTGAATTACAAGATTAACCCTTCATTTATATAGTCTCTCACTTTTGGAATGATAGCACTGTAAATTCACACTGCAAGATCATGAAAATGGAGTCTAAAAATCAATTACTCCCACCATCCCCATTTTATAGTCTCAATTAATCTTTTTTATCGTTCCAAAAAAATTGTCCCACTTCAAAACTAAATGGGTAATAGTTAATGGATGTTCTCTTTTACCCTTCCATGTTTAAATTAGTAGTACAAAAAAAGTAAGAAAAAAGAAATGACTGAAGCGTAAAATGTGAAAAAAAAAAAATTTCAAAAGTACAATGATAGCATTGTTCCCTTATTTAGTTGGAATCTCTAAAAGGAACTACATTAAATAGGATGAAGGAAGTACATATTTACAATTCCTTTTAGTTGGTTTTCGAAAGATGCATAGAGCTGTTTGATATAGATAAAATAAGTCAAAGTTCTAATGTCGGTCATAGATAACCCAAACCATTTTCATAGGTAAGATCATATATACATGGATAGTTCTGTGTAACTTGCATCATGTTTTTTGAAATTCCTTACGAAGGGGACCAGGATTCTAGCCAAATAACCTAATGCTAATAGATAAAAATCACAAGCGAGTATGTATATGTTTCAGAGACTTTAGATAATTTTATCATGTTAATACAAGAGGCCCAAAGAATGATGTGAATAATGAAGTTAGCTTGTTGAAATGATTGCAGAAAGTCTTGGGGATTGATAAATGGCAGAACCCAGTTCTCTCTCTCTCTCTCTGATCTGCCTCTTCCATTTGTATGTATATGTTCAAAAAACAGCAAGGACGGAAACTAAAATTGGCCACAATATACATTTTCACATGCAATGATGAGCAACCAGCTGCCTGCAGTTCCTTCCCTAGTTATCAACACCTATTCGCTGATGCAAATTAAGGCAAAAACTTACCAACTATACCAAGGTGACCCACGTAGTACTCCACTCCAAAAGCATGATGTTAGTTGCTTCAATTCTAGGTCTAAATACAGCGAATCAAAGACTACCCTGTTGGCCCACCTAACAAAACAAAAGACTAACCTGTTGGATCGTTTTGCAGTACTGGTGATAAAATTTGGATCTCAATAATGTCTTGTGATGTGTCGCTGAACTTGATGCACATCTTGGGGAAGAACATGCACCTTTACTTGTAATCCATCTTTCTTTTCTTGGACAAGCCAAATTCTTTTATTCTACTACTAACCAAGAGGAAGGGGATGAGGCTTGTGGGATTCAAACACTCTCCCGGTGGAAGGAGAGTGTAGGGCACCTAGAACTTGGTGGGGTTTGAATCCATCTATCTAATCTAATGGAAGAATGTGGTTGTTTGGGAGAACTGGAGAAGTCTCCAAAAAAGTAGAAATTTCACTAATTATTTGGAGATCTAAGTAAACAACTAAAAGACATGTGCCCCCACCCCATTCCTTCGCCCCTCCTCTGATATTGTCTAGGACTGCAAAACAAAACACAAATACTTTTTCTTTTTTCTTTTTTTGGAACAGCAAAACTTTCATTAGTCTTTGAATCAGTAATTACAGAGTCTAAAGGGAACACAAGCACACGGTATCACGGCAAAGGAAAGCATCCCAAACTATGTTGACACCAAACCACCGACAATCATATACCAGCTTGGACCCAAAAGGAAAACAATGGTGGCCAAGCAGCCAACCTGTTAGAATTATGCCTTGAATTTTAGATGTTCGGAGAATGCACAGAAGTTTGTCGCGAACAGTCTGCATTTTGGACCGAAGGTTTTGTTTCTGGAAAAACCACCCCGGCGGGATTCGCTGGCCTCTTGGGCGGGTTTGGCAGATTTGGGTTTCTCGGATGGATTTCTGGAAATTCCGCCCGGGCATAAATCAAACCCACCCGGGTAGTTTTTTGAGGGTTTTAACCTAATTTTCTGTACTTTCTTATAAATAGGAGCCTTGTGGCCTCCTAGGGTTTCTTGGTTTTTCCATTGCTAGTCTTTAATGCATGATATTGGAGATTAGGGCTCTCGCTCTTCACCCGCGGATGTACGTCTATAGCTTTGTGTTTGGGGGGAATCACGTAAATCTTTATGTTCTTGACTTTCACTTGTTGGTTTGTTTTCTTTAACTTCATGGTCTGTCATAACAAACTGGTATCAGATCTTAAGGTTTTAATCCAAGGCTTTTGTTTTGCGCTATGTGTCTTACATTTGGTGATCGTATCGATTGCAATATGACGGCTTGATATGGAGTTGAGAAGTTTGGTGGGTAAAACACCAGCGCCAGTTTATGGCTTGTGGAGTTGTGTGTTTTGAGCGAAGGATGATTATTCAATTTTTTGTCGGAGGAGGAGTCAGTGGTAGAGATGGGAAACTGAATTTTGAAGTGGGTGTGGAACAGTTATTGTTAATGGCGGAGTATTTTCTAAGTTGGCATTTTTAGCCTTACGGTTATGGGAATTTAAGGATAAATGGAATTTCTTGTAATTAAAATCAGTGGATTGAATTATTTGGAGGCAGTTGTGTTTTTCTTGCAACTCATTAAACTTAATTGACTGTATTACTCGAAAGACTGTTCGTTCCGATAGTTAATTTCTATACTAAACAGCATAAAAGCTACAACTTGTTGCGGGAAAAACATCCAGCTACTGTCATCAGTGTGATTCAAGTTAGTTGTCTGCCATTCGTTTGTTGGGAGTGAGTTCTTTTTCTTTTTTTTTTTTGGGGCTGATCATATGATCTAAGTGTCGCATGTATCGGTTCGGTGAACTTTTAATTGCTTATTGGGAGGTTTTTTTTTTTGGCTGATTAAATGATTGATTTTTTCCAAGCATCGTTCCATGAAATAAAGTTCGCGAATGATGCCATGTAATATAAGTGATCCGTTCGATGAAATGACTGAATGTAACTTGAGGTAATTAAATAATCATTCGTTTTTTGGACACTATTTAGATTTTCATCCCCCTTGTTTTACGGAGTTATGTTTTCATCATTTTTCATTGTGAAATACCTTTTCTACCCTTTTATACTAGATTATATTTTTTTCCTAATTTTGTGGGATTCAATAAGTTCCTAATTTTGTGGGATTCAATAACTTCCAAATTTAGTGGGATTTAACCAATTTTTAATTTAATGAGATTCAATCACATCCATTAAGTGATATAACAAGAGAAATTTCAAATTAAAAAATTTGTTACTAATGTATGGTGATATTATAGATAACCAAGCAAAAAAAATAAATAAATTCGCACCAACAAATATGGTATTAATGGCATACATAATCCAAACACCAAGTTTATGGTAAAAATAAATACCACCATAGTAAAAATGGAGAAATTTTGAATAAACATGGTAAAAATGGCAAATGTAACCAATGACCGAGTAATGTGGTAAACTTATAACTAATCAAAAAATATGGTAAATATAATATTTTATGTGTTGTATTTGATTTTTAATTTTTACCATGATTACTCGATTTTACCATATTTTATGTTTTGTATTTGGTTTTTACCATGATTACTTGAATCATGTAAAATGTATCAACCACATAATTGACATTTCATGATAAAAATAAAAAACGATAAAAAATCATGGTAAAAAGATCAAAACTCATGATATATAGATAAAGACTATGTACGTTCTCCTTGTACATGCTCCTTATCTATGTAGGCCCGCGCAGTGGCAAGTATGGTGAAAAAAATGGCAACATATTCCGGAAAACATGGTAAAATCAAGTAAAAAACTGCAATCATGGTCAATACATAGTACCTACAGAAAATGGATCATGGTAAAACTACTCAAAACTATCCAAATAACCGTCAAAATAGCCCCAAAACATCATAATAATTGGAGACATCACAACTAATCAATCCAAAATCTCACACCGGGGGACCATTCACCTGCAATGATGAGAAACATGGCTACATACTGATCAATCCAAAATACTGTTTAGGATGGTTCTGCTACAATGATTGAGTTTTTGGATGGTTTCGCCGATACTGTAAAACCCAATTACAAGTTCTTTCTAATTAACTCACAAATGAAGAAAGCATTTAATCAATCAATGCATGACCAAGACAATCAATAATGTTCAGAACTAAAAAAATGAAGGACCAAAAAAATTACCTTAATATGTCAGGACGATGAGGAGTCCGGGACTATTTCTTCGGGACGACATAGAAGGAGTTATGGACGAGTAGATTTTGAGATTTTTGGGTGAGAAAATATCGGAATTTATGAAGAGAATTGCGGTTGAAGAATGCAACGGTGGATGAATGATAATACGAGATAATAGGGATTGGGTTTATACCCAATCCCGTAATTACAGTAAAGGACCTCAAAATTTGAAAATGGTCCACTATCCACCCCTATATATGCAACTTTCAATTTAGTCCTCAATGTTACAATTATATAATTATATATAGATAAAGGGCATTTTAGGATTTTTTTTTTTAATCTGGGGATGGAAACATAACTCCTAAATAGCCTCGGGATGATTTTCTAATTTCAAGTGCCTAAAAGGATCATTATTTAAGTCTCCCATATAACTTTTGTTCCCGTGATAACATATAAGCAAATAATGACAGATACAGAGGCTGTGTTTGGTTAAATAGTTTAGTTTAGTTTTGATGATGTAATCAGGTGTAATGAGTGGGGAGAGATAGAGAGAGAAATGAGGAAAATGATGATGTCATCAAAATTAAAACTAAACTGGGAAACGAAACTGCACAAGTCCCCACTCCTTTTTTGGTGTCGCTTGGTATAATGGGGGTTCATTTTGTTAGACCTATCTCCATAGCTAATCCCTGTTACAGAGAGTCATTCTAAGCCAAATGGACCTTCCTTAGATCTAGGACTGCCGTTGTAGCAGATTTCCTCTTTGTTTGATTCAACAAATGATGCTTCCATAATTTTGATTTCGTATTTGTTTTTTTTGGTCAATCGATAAGTATATTATTGATTATTCCAAGGAAGCTTGTTTACTCATCTGATCCAGAAAATCTCCATCCCAGGTTGTAACGCCCCGCATTTTTGGGATAAGCGTTATGGATTATTATTACAATTTAAAGTCGGTCTAAACAATAATAGTAATAACCAAAAATACATATAGATGATCTATCCTTCACAGATTACAAAAAGGTAGACTGGGTGGGCTCTATGACTCCACAAATCTCTCCGCCTGGTGGATCTCCATCTCGGCAGCTCCTCCGGCTCCGTGTTCTCCGTAAAGGTCCACCTGTCCAACGTGATAATCTAGCATAATACGTCAGAGTCACGAAGCAACATCGTGGTATTATACCAGGGCAACACCGTGAGCGAGGACGCTCAATAGATACCCTACCTTAATCTTAAACTAGCAATTCTAGAACAATATTGTAGGTGGCAGGTAAATAGTTGAAAATCATTTATCAAAACAGTAAGTTCATGCGTGTCAATGCATCAATATCAAATCAGATCAAATCAGAGTGCAGCTTTAATAAAATCAGTATCTCGTTTCTTTTAAGAAAAATCAGAGTATAGTATCAGTATCTCGTTTCTTTTAAGAAAAATCAGAGTATAGTATCAGTATCTCGTTTCTTTTAATAAAAATCAGAGTACAGTATCAGCATCTCGTATCACTTTCTCATAACAGCATTCTTCTTCAAATTTTAACCTTGTCAACATCTCACATCTCTCGAAAGTTATTGGCCCGTTCTACAACCCCGTTCTAACGGTCACCAACCTTTCCGTTCGAAGGTTTGGCCACCCATATACTGACTCCTGCAGTATGAGTTCCGCCAACTCCGCGTCACACACGACATAGTCCCGGTTTTCTTATAGCACCGAACTTAACAGCCTGCTTATAAGATCCGTTTACTACGTGTTGTACTGAGTAAGTTCTGACCGTCAAATTCACCCGCGGAATTTGAGGAGAACTATAAACAGCACTACCGTATAGTTCCATTGAGCTTTGGCCACCAGTTCACCCCGGGGAACTGAGGCGGGACTCCAATGGCAGTATTGTCTAAATTTTAGTTACAGCATCATTTTCATTCTCATCTCTATTTCTTCTTGTAAAAAAAACAATCAATCATTTTCTTGAAAAACGTGTCGTGTCGTACCATCTCGGAAAACATGCACATGCCATATTACATAAAAATCTTTCGTTTAGAAATCGTTTCACGATAAACTTTTCGTTCAAAAATATTTCACGATAACCGTGTTACTTAAAGACAAAAATTCTTTCTTCCGGAAATTTAAATCAAAACATAAGGATTAATTCTCGTTCTTAGCTTTGCTGGCGTGTTTTAAGATTCGTACGTTAAATTGCCACTTGGTTTGGCCTAAACCAAGAAAGTACCCTACTAGAAAACTCTAGTAGTTGAATCCGTTTGGCGTGTTTTAAGATTCGTTCTTCGAATCGCCACTTGGTTTGGGCTAAACCAAGAAAAAGCCTGACTAGACATGCTAGTCATAGATTCTATTTGTTAGTCTGAATAGATTAAGAATATTTATTCAATAATCCCGGAAAATCTCATTTCATTTAAAAAGCTCTTTTCTTCAGAAAATCGGTCAGACATTATAACTGCGTAAATTTGAAAAGTCGATTTTCATTCGGGCATTATAACTGCGTAAATTAGTTTTCCAAAAGTCCATCGAACATTATAACGGTGCATTTTGATAGTAAATTTTAAATCGTGCATAGTAATGACTAAGTGTGTTTTTCAAAGTCTAATTGTTCATAAAATCACTAATCACCAACATAATCACGTTTAATCACAATTAGGCATGTTTAAGAAAAATAATAACATAATTAATATGAACTAATAAATACTAATCTAAGGTTAAGATAAAGTATCTACCTTAATTCCGATGATTAGTCGGAAGCCGATAAGCTAGTTGAATTCCGGCGGCGTAACGACTAGTCGACCTTTGCTCGAACGCTTTCTTGCTAACTTATTCTACCTTTCTAAGATCTAGGGGTGGTCGAGGGTGGTGGAGTGTAGTGGTTTAGGATGAGTTTCAAGAAGAACACTCAAGAACTCACTCAAGAACACTAGAAAGCACAAAGTGGAGAAGTTGGAAGGTTTTGGTGTGAGAAATGAAGCAAGGTGAGTGAGCTATTTATAGTGAAGCAATGAGGCTCACCTTCCCCAAAAATAATCAGCCATATACCTTCCCCACAAGTGTCCAAACAACCTTTTGCAAAAGAAAAATTTAGGTTTAAAGACTAGTTTTAGGTTATGAATAATTTCCCACTAAATCAAAGGCTAAACTTAGGTTATGAGTAAATTCCCACTAAATCAAAGGCTAGTTTTAATAAAACAAAATAGGAGTTGGGGATTTAGTAAAGCTTCCGGACGCAGTGTAGTGAAATACTCGGTGTGCACGCGTTCATTTACGGTGCGAAAAGTATAAATAAACAGATTAAATCTAATTCGTTTATTCTAACCAAACTAAATTATAAGCTATACTTATTTAAAAATAAAACCGCATTAATAAATCGAAATTTTGGGTTATTACACAAGTGGTAGGAAGCTCAATAGAAAGTGTATATTTGGCTATAACATAAGCCGCTCTATTGAAATTACGTTGAACAAAAGAAAATGAAATAGAATGAAACAAGCGAGCTAAGTTAATGACATCCGTAACGACTACAGCCACATTGGAACTAGCACACTTCACACCCTGTAGCATTTGAATGACCTCTTGCGCATCACATTCCACCACAAAAATCTTCCCCCGAACGGTTTCTAATAGATTCTAGAGCACACCGAAAACCTGTCGCCTCAACCACCTTTGCTGACCAAACATTTGGCAAAGGGATAGGGATTGCTACTGCCAAGTTGTCCAAACTTGTCCCGCACAGCTAAGAACCCCTTCGGTGGCGGTATTTGTTTGTGTTTGTTTAATAATATTATTCTAATTTATGCTATTAATAGATTTGTGTGGTTTTGATGTGTTACTAAAGTAGAGAAATGATACTCCTATCTTTTAGTGCTTTCTGGAGATCTATACATAGATGACAGACCCTATTCATCGTCAAAACCCCCCAACAAGGAATCTTTAATAAACACTAGGTCCCTAGGCTTTTCCCATACACTGAGCTCCGCACCTATGAAGCACTGATACTCCTACAGATCATTGTATCCATGTCACAAGGAGGACACACGTTGCATGTCCATTGAATTTTTATATTCTTTATAGTGAGACAGGCTGGTGACACACAAGGATACATGACATGATAACTTATACTATAAAATTTTCAAGATTTTCCTAAATAAAATATTTACTTCAAAAGTATTACGCCAAAAGTGCAATATGAGATATGTGTATGTGTAGCCTATAGGCCTACACCATCGGTCGCTAAAGTATTGGATAGGTGTCCTAACATAAATATTTAGTGGTTGCAATTTAGAATTGCATAACTAAATTAAATATTTTAAAAAATTATTGTGCTAGTTCTCTATTTTTTTATAAGTGTCGTGTCTCGTATTTGTCTCTGTGGCCTATTGGGGCAGTGTTTGGTGTGAGATAAACAACTCATCAGTGAACTGTAATGACCACTCACAAATATGTGAGGTTCACATTTTAACTCCTAAGAATGGCGGTGCACTGAAGCAGAATCGCGCTGCGATCAATACTCACCACCCTAATCGTGACTGATGGTGGAATTCGGCCAAATTCATTCGTTTAGGTAGGGATGGCAATTTCCCCATATTAGATGGATATCTGCCCCGCCCCCGCTCATATGGAGGCGGGGTTTATCCAAAATTTCCCCCAATGGTAGCAGGTATGGTGGAATTTAAAGAATACCCGCTCGGATATGGAGTGGGTATAATTTTGTTATCCCCACCCTCGAATCCCCGTACCCGCCCCCTTATCCCGGTATATATACATGTGTGTGTATATACGTATGTCTATAGAAATATTTGCCGTACAAATCTTATCAATTACTCCACTACCTATTATAAACTACTAAATACAGTAAGATTATTGATACATATTCTATTTCCTAAAAGAAATCTCAAAAAGTATACAAAATATAGAAAACCAATGCCTTTACGAAACCATTACAAATCGAAACTTGTGCTTGCTGCTACACTTTGTACTATTAGGTCAGTGTTCTCCTATTTTGAGTTTGAAATTATCTTCTCGTTCACATTACATTTAGCAAGTTTAAACTCTTTCATTCTCCTTTTTTTTTTTTTAGGGTGACAATATCTACTGTAAGTTTGAGTCTTTTACTTCATATTTTTGTCGGTTTGAATATTATTTTTGCATTTTAGTTTCATTATTGACTTCTTCTATTTTTGGGTTGGATATGGGTATACTTGGAGAAACCCCGATCTCCATCAGGAGACGGGTTTGATGCTTTGTCTAATATCCCTAGTAGAGAACGGAGCGGGGATGGTAAAAGTCCCTCCAATTGGGGATAGAAGGTAGAATAGAGTCCCCCGATCTATATCCTACCCGTTGCCATCCCTACGTTTAGGCATTCAATTTAGTAATTTTGCTATTTTAGGTAATAATTAGATTACGAATTACTCTTAGCGTGTAATTCCGTTTACGTTGATTCCAGTTGGGAATTTCTTATTTTTCTTTCTAGTTTTCAATTTTGGGAGTTTCCCCAATTTTCTGGATACTTTATTTTTGGTAAGTTTTTGCTAGGGTTTGCTAGTTTTCCCTATAAAAGGGCATGTAACCTCTATTATTATTCAGCTTTTAATCAAATATAATTCAGAGTACCTCTCTTTCTTCTTGTGGATTCAAGAATCTCGTGGATTCGAGACCTATTTTCGTTTGAACTAATACGCAACTAGTTTCTCGTGAATTCTGCTGCGTCATGCACGCAGGAACGAGGCCAGAAATGGTGATTAGTGTGCTCAATCTGGTCAAAGAATAAATTGGTGTGTAATTATTGCAAAATAGTTTTCTTCCCTATATTTAACATCGCAAATATTTGTTGTATGATACGAATATGATTTAAAAAAGATACCGATGACTATTCATGATTGACATAACCCACAATAGCCATATTGGAATTTGTCCCAAATGTGTCTTTATTGATACACATGATTTTTATCATTTATCCATCGATTTATTGTTCAATTACACGCAATTGTACACAACTTTCATTGCCAGAATAATTTTCTTTATTATTTGATTTTTTTTAACTGATTTATTATTTGATTGGTGTTTGGGCAAATTTTATGAGTTTCATCAGCACCTGAAGGAAATACTGTATTTTGAATGTGACAAATTTATAAAATAAGTATCAAATATGGAAGTGTTGTAGATAAGTGACCACTTACTCCTCCTTCCCCCCACCCCTGGGTGAACGCAATTTATTCCCTATTAGAATAAGCACCCGCATGTAGTTTCAAGTTTCATGTGACATGACAAACGAACAATTTATTACTTTAGCTCTGTGACACCTAACATATTTCAAGCCCACCAGACATAATGAAACTGGCCATGGCCCTTCTTCAGTTACTTTCCATGATAGAGGAAAGCAACAATGGAAGAATCCATATCCATGTTCCTTTTACCATAAAACACTACATACCCTTATTGTAGTACATGAAAGTGAAATCGATAACCTTAGTTCCCCTATCTTTTTTATTCTTCTTTCTTTCTACAAATACATTAGCCGTTTGTGCGGTCCTTGATGTGTATTCCATGGACGCCACCAGGATTGGCCTTTCTAGAAAGAGAGAGGTGGACACCAGGATCATGGTGAGTACAAGAACAATTGAAGAGCATTGAATTGTTCACACCCTGTACGTTGCTGTTCATAAATGCCTTCAATGGAGGTGACGAAATTGCCGCAGGAGTCTTGTCACTTTTTCCCTTGCTCTCTATCTTCCCTTCGTCGTTACTGCTGTTGCTGTCGTCGCTTCCTAATTTTCCACCACTTCTCGAACCTCTGGGATCGCCTTTCATGTGAAGGCCTAGAGGATTTCCGCCACCAAACTCATGTTTCTTGTGGGAATTAGGGGTAGGTCCTAACTCCATGATTGCACCTTTGTTTTCACCTGCAATTGTGATGACCCTCATCCCGAACTCTTCAGAATCAGATAGCTTCTTGTAATGGTTGCCATTTTCTTTAGTTTTCTTGCTGTCTCTAGTGAGGTCTCGCTTCCCATTCAGGGCAATTCCAGGACTATGGTTCCCGCTGACGTACACCTTAGGTGTACTTCCAATGGTTTCTTGGACCAGAATAGTTTTTTGCTCAGCTTCTGGAGGAATGTTGGGATGGGGTTCCACGTCAGACTTCAATTGAGCTGGGGGTAGTGTTAGTGGAGATGGTGGAGGAGCGAGGGGATTGATACGAGGAGATAGGACCTTAGGGGGTGGGGATGCGGTTTCTGGTTGAGGTAATTTACCAATTTTGGGGGATGGTGTTGGGGTTGGCAATCGAGCAATCACGGTGGCTGTAGGGGCAGCGACGGGTGCAGTTGAAAGTGATGGTGCTGTTGCTGTTGGGGATGGTGATACTGGCTTTGGTGGTGGGGGACTAATTGGCGGAGGAGAGGAAGGAACAAAGGCGGCTCTTGGTTTTGGAGAGGGGGGCAATGAAGAGGATGCAATTTGAAGAGTTGTTGAAGTTGGTGATGATTTTGGGGAAGGAGCTGATGCTTTTATGATAGGTGATGTTGGGACAGATGATGTTGTTGCCACTGGAGGTGGTGGTGGTGCCACGGCAGCCCGTGGTGGTGGTGCAATGGGGGAAGGAGGTGGTGTTGGCTTTCGTGGTTCGGGTGGTGGTGGGGCAGGTGCTTGGGTTGCTGGCTGTGGAGGTGGTGGTGTTGGCTGTCGTGGTTCGGGTGGTGGTGGGGCAGGTGCTTGGGTCGCTGGCTGTGGAGGTGGTGGGGTACGTGCTTGAGGTGCTGAGGGCAGAGGTGGTGGTTGGACAGGTTCTTGAGGTGGTGGTGGTGGCTGAGTTGGCTGTGTTGTTGGTGCAACAAATGTTTGGGGGAATGTGGGCCGGACAAATGGTGGCCTTGGGGCAGCAGATGGAGCTGGTGGTGGAGCAGGTGCTGGGGTTGGGGCAGAGGGTGGACGAGCCATCGAAGCTAACCGGAACCATGGGCGAGCTGGGGGTTGCTGGCTTGCCATGATTTCTTAACAAGTGTAGAGGTATTGCTGGCTACAAAAGTAATTGTATGTATGTCTCTTGAAATAACAGAGAAAGAAATGAGCACTTGAATGAAAGGATGTTTGTATGATCTATATATATATAGCTTAATGGCATGAATCATGCCTGTCATACACGAACTACACAGTGGGAGGAATGGGGAAGAATCTGATTCAAGAAAGCACATGCTATGAATCAAAAAGCCAAAAAAATCATTCTCCTGGCAAGATAGGTATCAACAACAAATCAACTGAGGTCGTTCTTTAGGAATTCGGAAGCGTAAAGGAGTGCCCTTTGGGCCCCATCTTAAGGGTGACTTAAAGGTCTGATTGGCCTTGAGAAGTTCTTTCTTAGTTCATGTTGAGACATGAACATTAGAGCATCAAAACCTCCTCTGAAACGAAAGAACATTTCCCTGCTTTGCAACCTACGGCCATTTTGGTGGCACATCAATATGCCAACTGTGACTAGAGTACTGCTACAAATTCTAGATTAATCACTGGCCTCTTGGCGGCTCACAATCCCTTTGTTTTGACGGTTCACAATTACATCTATTAACAGCACAAACCACTTTTCCATGATGATAGATACTTGAATTGACATTCACAAAAGGGATTTAGTGGTACCCCTGCTGTCTATGTTCCTTGCTTCTGACTTTGCTTGTTGAAAGAAATGATGCCCTCTGCCCTCCCCTTTTTGCTTTCATTTGTTCCCTTACGCATTTAGTTTGGAAAACCAACCAAATAGAGCCGGAACCGTCCTGTTTGTGGGATGTTCAATTCTTGATTATTTAAAGCCAGAAACTGGACCAGTACTTTTGAAAATTCCCCGGGCTGCTCTTTCTATTGCACTCTCTGTATTCTATTCGGAAATTTGTGAGAGATTCTTTCGTACTTAACTTATGTTATTCTTTTTTTGATACGACTACGAAGAATATCAGAAATGCAAAAAGGGAAGATTCTTAATTATAACCCAGAGATGTAGCTGAATGAGAAGAAAAGAATGTAAGTGCAGCCCCAACAACAGTATCTTGGGAATCTTTCTAGTCATAGAATACAGCAATATAGGCCAAAGCCTTGAGGGAGGGAGAAATTGAGAAGTCTATTAAGGACCCACTATTGCCTACTTAAATGAGTTGCAAGTGGCTGTTCCAATTTTTGAACTAGAGGCAGGCTCACTACAACAAAATGGGGATTTAGAGCATCACCAACCCATCTCTCTTTCTCCGTTTTGGAGACTAAAAAAAATGTATGTTATTCACCAAGGAGACGTGGAGAATTAACAAATCCAATCCAATTCTCCATTTTCCATCTCCAAAATTAAACCCCCCCCCCCCCCCCCAATTCTTCTTCATCATTTGCTTGATCCTTTCATTCTACAAACCATTCAACCCACTTTTCATTACAAGCAAAAAGAAAAAACCTTCACTCTGTTTGGTTGAGAGTTTTGAGAAGAATATTTTGAGAAATATTTTTGAGATAGTGTTTGGATGGATTTTTGGAAAAAATAATAATTAGAGAAATGTGTAATAATTGGAGAGAGATAGAGAGAGAAATGAGAATTAATGATTGGAGAAAGGGGTATAAGTAGAGAGAGAAATGTGGTTAATGATTAGAGAGATAAGAGATGGGGAAAGAATCTTTTTGAAATTTTTTTTGAAATTGTGAAGTGAACACAGTGCTTATCTTTCGGTAATGGCCAAGTCTACAATCATGGAAAATCACACTAATGCGCAACTATGACCCTTTTTTTTTATTGATACCCTTTACAGGATCTTGAGAAACTTCAATCCATGAATTACATAGGATTTTATCTTCTTCCATTGTAAAAGCTTGAGCGCGATGAGCTTGAGCAGACGTTGAACTAGTTTCCATGGTTAAACAAAACTTATGGAGAGAAGTGCATAGCTAGGGGAAAAACTTGTAGTTGGAATAACTAAATGACAAATTATAGAGACCACCATGCAACTCATTGAATTCTATTTTTACTCCACACCAACCATGGAGGGTAGGAAAAGTAAATGAAAAAAAAAAAAAAAGGACATTAAACAGATGGAATGCTCAGGAGACCGATGGATGAGTAATAATGGATAGGTGTAAATGAAAAAAATAATATGAGAGTTGAAGTTATTTGAATTTGAATTTAATGTAATTTCAAAGCGTATTTATACCTATTTAATATTAGGCTTGTTTTGAAGATATTATTAGGGGGTGTTTGGGAGCCCCTTTTCTACTTCTCATTTTCACATTTTTGGGTTTTGGATATTTGGGAGACTTGGCCAAAATGATTTCTAAGAAAATGGGCTTTCCATTTTTTACTTTAGAGAGGAGAAGTGAAAAAAAGGTGGGGAGGAGCTTTTTGATTTCTGATAGGCGCGTAAATGTTCACATTAACGCCCCTTAATTTATCATTGTTAGGTCCATTTATATTATTACTCGGAGTTTAACTTATTTTATTTTGTGTTGTAGGGATTTGAAGGCTTAACATGTGAATTTCATCTGCTGGACCCATTAATGCCGAATTAATTTTGTGGATTATAACATGTGCTAAGTGCATGGCCCATCAAAGTTATCTAAGTGGGCCATTGATACTTGACAGAAACTGATCCAATTCCTTAGCAAAGAAAGTGGCCACGTCCTGATGCATTTGCACGTGGTTTGGTCTTATTTGTATACAGGACATTAGGGCTTTGGAAAAGGATGGAATTTAATTGGCTGCCACTACCTATATATGGATTGCACGTAGCACATAAGGGGGATATACAGAGCCGCGCGAAAGGGGACTGGAGACTACGGAACAAGTTCAGAAACAGAGAGGCTGCGGCCTCTTTTGATAGACGATGTTCGGCTAAACCCTCATCTAGGGGGAAGATGAAGCCTACTCCATGAAACGATGTATTTTGCATGAACTAGGGTTTTTATTCAGATCGGATTATATGATCAGAACTTATTTAATTATTTTTATTCTTCCAATCAGTTGCGTATTTGTTTACATGTTTTCAAATACCCGTTCATATAATTGTTTTCAATGTTGTGCTTGGAGTTCTGAGATAGATTATGCTCGTAAGACGGATCGTGCCGTTGGGTGGAGTGACACCATGCCAGTGAGACGGTCCGTGCTATGGGATAGTCTATGCCTTTTAACAATCACAAATATCCTCTTGCCGACTATTGATAGGGATTGCAAGCCCTGCTAGTAGTTATTTATCGATTCGAATAAGAACCTAGTTTATGTGAATGCATAGTTACGTGGTAGGGGTGGATTCGAAACCCTAGACCTTTTTCCCAAATAGTTTCACCTTTTAACTATTGCTATTTTTAGTTTAAATAATTTCACAATCAAATCAATCAACTTTCTTTTCCTCGAATTAGTTTAGAGATTAATTGAATCTATTGTAACTCAGCCAATCTGTCTCCGCGGATCGATACTCGAACTTAACCACTATTCTTCTGAGTAGTAGTTAATTCTAAGTTTTTATAAATATAATTTTGACTCGGCATGACACGATCAATTTCTCATTTTCCACTTTTCTCATTTTCACTAACAAAAAGCCCCACAAAATGGATTTTGTACATATCTCCAAAACACTACTCCTGTTGCAAAATACATTTTGCGCATTTCTCCCAAACACTCCTACAAAATTCAAAATACATTCTGACCATAATCCAAAAAGTCAAAAAGCCAAAAAAATAAAAATGAAAAGCTAAAAATGATGTTCCCAAATACCCCCTTAATATCTTTTCAATGATATCAATTTTATAAAAATTGAGTGTAAAATGTAAAATTTTTATTTCATTGAAGAAAATTTAGCAAAAACGAAATAGGATATGGTTGATATTTTAATTTATTGTCAATAGATACAAAGGATAAAATAGTAATTTTAAGAAAAAGAGGGGAAATGGAGATGGGTCTCCATTTGGTACGAGATTCTCCAAATATATATGGAGGATGGGAGTTGAGTCTCCATTTTGGAGACCCCAAATGGAGATGGTTGGAGGGCATGAGAGCATCTTCAACTAAGCTTTAAAACTCTATTTTAGAGACTCGATGTGATATATTGAGGGGAAATTTTGTAGACCCACGGTCCTTTTTGAGAGATTTGAAAACCAAAATGGAGGTGTGAGTCTCTATATTTAGAAACCAAATCTCTAAAAAGTACGATGGGTCCCTCCATAAAGTACAAAAAAAATGAAGAAAAGAGGAGGTAAATTAAAAAAATCTTCCCTCAATATGTCACATCCGGTCTCTAAAATAAAGTTTTAGAGCTTGATTGAAGATGCTCTGAATTCTCCAAAATGGAGATTTGGAGATGGTAGGAGATCGATGCTCTTAGGGGCACTTTTTAAAATTGTCCAACAAGTTACTAATGAGGCACTACCTCCTTAAGTGCCCCAGTTGCTTGTTCCTAATGCGGCAGTCGGTCTTAATCCTAGATTTTTCATGTTTAATTTATTTTTGGTAATTTGATGGGGCAATTGGTGGTACCTCTAAAAGCTGAGTATAATGGGGCAGTTTTTTAGAGGCATAATACTACGTCAATTTGCTATCTATTTTTTTCTTTTCCTTTTTCCTTTAGCCGCACTTGACTGGACCTGATTTAATTCCCAATTTTAAACACTTAATTATGTTTTGGCAATCTATTAAGGCACTTGTAATTGCCTAAAAACGTCCTCC
Source organism: Vaccinium darrowii (assembly GCA_020921065.1). Lineage (NCBI taxonomy): Eukaryota > Viridiplantae > Streptophyta > Magnoliopsida > Ericales > Ericaceae > Vaccinium > Vaccinium darrowii. The sequence continues at coordinate 429,985 of CM037162.1, forward strand.
CAAAGTTATTTGGGCATCTTTACTAGGCCTCAAAAGCTTATAGATTGATGAATAAACCAGTACATGACGTCGTTCTTCAAATATACTTTGATCAAGGAGCTTTTTAAATTTGATCGAGCCAAAAATTTACATGAACGATTTAATCAATAAGCACAACGAAATCAACGATCTTGATTGTCATGATTGTGTCGTTGTCTTGTGGATACTATATATTCAACTACGGCACAAAATTTATGACTCTGTAAATTTTTTCGAATAAGTAACAGTTCCTTATTGTATATTCTACTTTGTCGATGCAGGCATAGGAGGATTAAGATTTGGGGAGATGATTTGAAAAGGATGTTACTTCTGTAGTTTCAAATTTTCAATATGTTAGTCAAAGGAGATTGCCAATAGTTCCTATTACTTGTGAATGGTTGCTGACTAATTTCTCTTGATTTCGGTAGTGGCTCAGGCCAATTTAGATGATCTTGTATTCATGAATTCTTTGCAAGTATTTATGATTGCAAATTTGCAAGTTTATATTGTTAGGATACTTAGTGCTTCAGTTGTTTATTGTCGATTCTTGTTGAGTAACATAGCATTGAATTGGAGTATCACAAACTAGCAGGTAAAAAAAAGAGACATTTACCATCAGGTTAGGTACAAAAAAAAAAAATTAAAAGTAAGTTTTCTTTTGAGGCGGTCAGAAGTGCCCCATAAGTCAAGCTATGGCGGCAGTTGTAAAAGTCTCATTAATCAAGGTGTTGCAAGTTTGCAACACTTAAAAATGCCTCCATAAGCGATTAACCATGGTTAGGCATTCACGTTAAATGTCTTATAGCAGCACCTGGAGTGCCTTGATACAAAGAATTTTTGGACAATTTCATGTGCCTTGTCCTATATTTTTATCGGTTAATTGTTCTAAGGTCCAGAAGTGGGGACTTATTGAGCATTTAGTCCATGTTAAAGTTTTACAAGGTCTAAGGTCCATGAATTTTTTTTATTTTTTATTTTTTAGAATTTAGGCACTTTCACAGGGTACCCTAGGGTTTAGGTTTTAGGGTGCACTTTCCTATTATAGGGTTTTAGTGGTTTAGACACTTTCATAGGGTACTCTAGGGTTTTACGCACTTTTGTAGGGTACCCTAGGGTTTTAGGCACTTTCGTAGGGTACCCTAGAATTTTAGGCACTTTCATAGGGGACAAACTTTTTCGGCACTTTCATAGGGTACAAACTTTTTTTTGGTAAAAAAAAAAATAAAAATTGCTAGCGTTAGGACTGGATAGGTTATAAACTTGTTTGATGAACTAAAGGGGTTATAAATTCTTTGCCTAGGACTTTTGAACAAATTGCCCTATTTTTATTGGGACCCCTAAAAGTGCCGCCTAGAGCTATTGCAGCATTGATACGTGCGGGTCATTAAACTGACCGGCCCAATAGTAAAAATGCCCCATCGTGTAGCTTTAAGAGGCATTTTCAACTGCCCCGGAGTACCATTTCTGCTGTTTTTTTGGCTATTACTACGTCCATCCCACGATTAGATAATAACAGATAAATTGGAATAAATAAATAACAGATAATAACAGAGAAATTTTAAGGCACTTGCACACAAGGAATGTAACACTGAGGAAAATGAAAGAGCGCAGAAATGTATTTGCAGATAAACTCACACAAATGCATTCAGTTAAGATTGCCCAATTTGCAGAATTTCACTTAAGATTTCCCAATTTGCAGGATAAACTCACACAAACGTATTCAGTTAACATTTTATCACGGTAGAGGTGGTAGGCAAGAATCAAGATTCCTAAGCACACAATTAGGTAAGTCTGGTCTTGTCTAATCCTTCTTCTTCATTATTTCCAAGTGTTTTAGTTACATTTTGTTCGTAGTAACGGCTAGCAAATAAGAAGACAAAGAAAAATGGTCGGTCACTAGTAGGTTTTCCATTTTGTCTCACTATGTTGATTGATAGATATATTAGTTGGTCTATAGCCACAACTACCATATTATATACGAGGTACTGAGCACCCTTATCGGGATTTTCTTTTCAACATAAGGAGATTCCCCACATCCAGAGATATTATCCGTTATCAAGAGTTTGAATGATCTATGTTGGTACTGTGAAATATATGCTTTCTGTTAAATTCTTCTAAGTTTACATTACTGTAGTAAACAAACTGAAAAATCCTAGATTGCCTAGGTTTTATAATTTGCTAGATTATTTTATCTCAATAAAAACAATAACATCAATCAATATATGACCCAATCATAACCATAAAGCAAATAAACTGATGAACACCAGATATACGTGGAAAAACCCTAAATGGGCAAAAACCACGGGAAGGAACCAAACACTATAAAACCATTGTGTAGTTACAAGTAATCTTACCCTACGATTTGAATCACTCACAATCACTCTAAGATGTACTTGCCGAATCCTCATTCACCACACCCAGTATTTGATTGCCGCTGCCTCAAATCCTCGAGCCTTCCAAACGTTCTTCCGGAAATCCACCGGAAAACAACCTTGAATTTGACTATTGATGATTGATGTAGAAACCTCTTGAAGCTTTGATTAACGTTCCATCGATCTTGTGCTTCAAGATTCACTCTCGATACTCTAGGGTTTTGTGGCTTGGAAAACAAGCGGCTCTACTATTCCCTTTTAGCCGACATCCTTAACCTAGATCCATAAACGTGACATATTTATAGAATTCCCAATCCGATCAATCACATCGTAAGCCGATTGATCGGGTCATTGTAGATCCGGATTTTTTTTGGCGCTGCAGACTACCAACCCGATTGATTCTTTTATCAGTCTATATTCTCTGAAAATACAAGTCCCGTGCAACCTGTTGCAACCTGTGTTATATTGGAGACACCCGACCAATAAACCGATTGATCCCACGAATGATCTTCCCATTCTAAGTGCACCATATTGATCAGCAACAAAATGACTAACACACTAACTCGCAAATTACACAATAAAGAGATTCCTTCCACTCTAATCCTATACAAACTCCTACTTAGTGACAACTTGAGAGAGAAATAGCAAGAAAGAAACATAAACCACTACTTTCACTAACTGAATCAAATGAGTTTTTCAATCCCGATACAAGAGAGGAGCCAAGGCTTATATACCACTGCCTTGTGCAACAAAAAACAGAAAGATAATGGTGAGATAACAGAAAACCAAGACTCATACACTAACTGCCATTCTATACTAATAATGGAACTAATCCGTTAAAACTAACGGCACCTCTAGTTATTCTGTTAATAGCCCCTTGCAAACTAATGCTGGAAGTATTGTAAGCTTCAGTTTGTCCCTTAGGAGAAGAAACCTAGCCACTGTGAGAGGTTTAGTGAGAATATCTGCAACCTGAAAGGCAAAAGGAACATGGTGAACACATAGTTGTTTGTGAGCAATCTTTTCCCTCACAAAATGGAAATCAACCTCAACATGCTTTGTGTGAGCATGAAACACTGGATTAGTGGCAAGTGAAAGGGCAGAAATGTTATCACACCAAATGGTAGGAGATGGTATTAAATGGGACACTAACAAATCTTTCGACAACTATAACAACCACACAATCTCTGCAGCAGCATTTGCCAAAGCCTTGTACTCTGCTTCTGTAGAGGAACGAGCAACAGTTGCCTGTTTCTTGGCAGACTAAGATATCAAGTTAGAACCCAAGTACACACAGTATCCACCAGTGGATCTCTTATCAGTAACGTTACCTGCCCAATCAGCATAAGAAAAAGCTGAAAGGACAAGTGAACTCTTAGAAAACTCAAGGCCATGTGTTAAGGTCCCTTTGATATATCTCAAGATACGTATAACAGCCGTAAAGTGACACTCCAAAGGGTTGTGCATATGCTGGCAAACGCTATTAACTGCAAATGATATCTCAGGTCTAGTGAGTGTAAGGTATTGTAAAGACCCCACCAAGGACCTATAAATTGCAGAGTTAGACTTAGGCACTTGACTATCTGGAGTAGCAGGTTTTAAAGAGGAAAGAGAGTCACAGGGCCGGCAGTCCTGCATTCCAGCCTTTTGGAGTAAGTCCAAAGCATACTTGGCTTGAGATAACATTAGGCCTTGAGGAGTGGAAACTACCTCAATCCCCAAAAAGTAATGCAGCTGTCCCAGATCTTTCAGAGCAAATGTAGTACTAAGTTGAGTGATGAGAGACTTAATCAAAGTTGAATTTGAGCCAGTGATTAAAATATCATCAACATATACTAAGATGTAAACTAGATCAGCACCTTGATGTAGCACAAACAAAGAAGAATCAGCTAAGCTATTCTGAAAACCAAGACCCAACAGGGACTGAGAAAGCATCTAATACCATGCCCTAGGAGCCTGCTTTAAGCCATACAATGCTTTATGAAGATGGCACACATGATTAGGCAGTTGATCATTCACATACCCCTATGGCTGCCTAATGTAAACCTGTTCCTGAAGAGTACCATGCAGAAATGCATTGGAAACATCAAGTTGGGTAATTATCCAGTCAAATTTAAGAGCTAAAGCCAAATCTACTCTTATGGTTGGTTGTTTGACGACTGGACTGAAAGTTTCAGTATAATCAACCCCCTTTGTTTGCTGAAACCCTTGTGCTACTAATCTTGCCTTGTACCTAGCAACTGACCCATCTGGATGTCGTTTGATTTTGAAGATCCATTTACACCCCACAATAGGTGTATTAGGAGGCAAAGGGACAAGAGACCAAGTACCCTGTGTTTGTAATGCCTGATACTCCTCTACCATAGCCTGTCTCCATTCAGGAAAAGACATTGCTTCCTTGAAAGTATGTGGTTCAGTAGATGGTGGAGTATGAACAAGTAAGGAAAGAGGTATTTTGGGAGTGGAGATACCATGTTTAGATCTTGTGACCATGGGATGAAGAGAATTAGAAACAGGGAGAGTAGAAGATGTAGAATTAGATGGAGCATCAGATCTAGGAGGTGGCACAAATGTGGTAGTAGTGGCACCTGGTGATGATATAGAGGAAGACATAGTAGGAGAAATAGTAGAAGAGACAGGTGTGGGATGTGGAGGTAGGGAAGGAGTATGGTAAGTAGTTGCAAGAAAGGGAATAGAAGTAGGCACAATAAATTGAGGTGTAATTTTAGAAGTAGAAGAAGACTGAATAGCCTGGGAAGGAGATGTCAAATGAGGATAAGGAAAGTCATGCTCAATAAACTTGACATGCCTAGAAACATAGACCTTCTGAGTAACTAGATCAAGACACCTATAACCCTTTACATTAGCACAGTAGCCTAGGAAAATGCAGGGAGTAGATCTAGGCTCTAACTTGTTAGAGGTATAAGGTCTCAACCAAGGGAAACAACAACACCCAAAAGGTTTTAGACTATGATAATCAGGAGGAGTGTTATATACCCTGTGAAAAGGAACATCAAACTGAATAGAAGAGTGTGGCAACCTGTTAAGGAGATAGAGTGCTATAGTAATGGCTTCAAGCCAGAAAGATATGGGTAAATGAGCCTGTTGTAGTAGAGTGATAGCTGTTTCAACAATGTGAGCATGTTTTCTTTCAACTAGGCCATTCTATTCAGGGGTATAAGGACAGGTGGTTTGATGAACGATACCAAATTGGGAAAAGAAATAGAACATTACTTTATTCAGAAATTCTCCCCCACCATCTGATCGAAATGTTTTGACAGAAGTGTTAAACTGATTAGTAACAAAAATTTGAAAAGCTTGAATATGAGATGCAACATCACTCTTGAATTTCAGAGGAAACAACCAACAATATCTGGTATAGTCATCAATGAGTAACAGATAATCTTTGAAACCAGAAAATGAAGATATGGGAGATGGCCCCCATACATCCATGTGGACAAGCTCAAAGGGTGCTGTGGTGTGTGGAGTAGAAGTGGGAAACGGAATCTTATGGCTTTTGCCCTTATTACAAGCATAACAATCAAACTGAGAAATAGAAGAAACAGGTAGACCATATTTTTTAGCTAAGTGATGAAGAAAATTGGGGTGAGGATGACCCAACCTTCTATGCCCGAGTTCAGGAGAGGAAGTAGTATGTAGAATAATAGAAGCACTTGGTGGATCACCTGTTGATGGTCTAGAAGAAGGAAGAAGGGGATATAGCCCCTGATGACATGACCCCTGATGAACCACTTGGTTGGTCAGAGAGTCCTAAATGGTATAGCCAAAGGAATCAAAGATTATTTTACAGTGATTATCTAAAGCAAATTGATGCACTGAAAGGAGATTATGAGAGATTTTGGGAACATATAGAATTTTATTGAGAAGGAAAGAGTGATGAGGAAGAGGAAGAACTCCTTTACCTGAATGAGACACAGGAATTGTCTGTCCATTGCCAACTGTAACAAATGATGGTGCATTATTAATAGGAGCTGAAATCTGACTGAGGTTGTTGGTTACATGTGCTGAAGCCCCTGAGTCAAAGAACCAAGGTACTCCTGAGTTTGATGTTGAGGAAGGTGCTGCAACAGGTTGTGTAGGGAGTACAGCTGGATAAGACACCTCATTGAGCTGAAAGGCAGATGATGTAGTAGGATAATAAACCCCTAGGTTTGATGAACCAACTGAGACACCACTGTAAGAAGGAGCAACCAGAGATGTAGTAGGATATGCCATAAAAGCCTGTGGCTATAGTCCTTGAACAACATTATTACCCTGAGGTGCAGATATGCCAAAACCTTGTCCCTGTGGTGGAGCACCAAACTGAGTACTAAATTGAGTCCCTTGCATTCCATTTTGACCATATGGCACAGAATTATACCCTGGCATACTTCCCTCACCACCAAACTGTCCTGGAGAGACATTCTGATTTTGTTGAGAAGTAGAACCATATTGTGGTGGTCTGTAACTTAAGTTTTGTCTGTAATAGCAGCTGTAGGCTTGATGGTTATCACGACCACAAATCTGACATGCTCCCACATTAAAAGGAAATCCCTGTGGGTAGTTATTTTTTGGTTTAAACCGATTTCCATTTCGGTTGTTTCTATTTCCTCCAAAGTTATTGCCATTGTATGAATTCATCTGAGGTTGCATAGAAGCAAACTATGGCATAGGAGCAAATTGAGGATAGGAGACCTGTTGAGTCTGGGCTTGTGGAACAGATGAGGTCATTTGTGGTGTCATTTGTGGTCCAGAATGTGAGGACACAGAAGACACACTATTCTGATGGTGAGCAAGTAAAATGTTAGTAGTATCCACAAGATCAGTATCAAGGTATAGCTCCTCTGCCAGCAACATGGTGGTAAGGCCATGGAATGTGAGAGGTGCGGTCTCAAACCTTGTGCGAATTGCTTGCTTAAAAGAGCGACACTGCTCATTAGGCAGACCTTTCAATGTATGAAAAACTAATTCTTCATCATCCATATGAGTTCCAGTTGCCTCTAACTTCTAAATTAGAACCTTAATGGAATCCACATACTGTTCCATCGATGTGGTTTTCTTTAGACTATAGATTTGTCATTTGAGATTATGAATATGTGTGCGGGACAAACTGCTAAATTTTCCTTCCAAACGAGACCAAACTTCACTAGTATGTGTAGAACCAACAATATGAGGCAACAGAGAAGAACTAATAGTTGCGATGATGCACGACATAAGCATACGATCAATTGTCTTCCAAAGGTTATACGCAGGATTAGGGCTTGCATTTCCATTTTGATCTTGAACTTGAACAAGTGGTACAATCACAGTACCGTTGGCATATTCAAATAACAAATTTGCTAATAAAGCATTTTCAATCTGTGTTTTCCAAGCAAAGTAATTTGTCGAATCTAACTTCTCAGTAACAAACGATTGAAAATTTGCAATAAGGAAAGTAAGAGCAGGAGGTAGATACTCTGTTGTGTTTGTCGTTGCTGCCATTGAGTTGGATTAAAGAGAATCAAGAATTTGGAGACACGATGCAGAAATTGATGCAGAAATCAAGACTTTCAAATCCCTAATTCACCAATCAAGAACACTTCACATGATCATCAACACAATGCTTCGTGAACTATCAGTTGCAGAAGACTGAATCGTAACTTGTATTGAAACTAAAAAGAATCTCTGAATTGATTTCGATCGAAAACCCTAAAAATGGCTTTCACCTTGTAGTAGCTTTGATACCATGACAACTTGAGAGAGAAATAGCAAGAAAGAAACATAAACCACTACTTTCACTAACTGAATCAAATGAGTTTTTCAATCCCGATACAAGATAGGAGCCAAGGCTTATATACCACTGCCTTGTGCAACAGAAAACAGAAAGATAACGGTGAGATAACAGAAAACCAAGACTCATACACTAACTGCCATTCTATACTAATAATGGAACTAATCCGTTAAAACTAACGGCACCTCTAGTTATTCTGTTAATACTTAGAAATAGAAAATTACAACTCGATATTGAATATGTGTTTTGTCACATGGAATTGCAAAAAACAAGACGACTCTGAAATTTGGTCCTTACACAAACCAATGTCTACAATCTAGGCTATGCGACAACAAAATATTTATTTTCACAAGAAAAATGGTTTTTGAGTAAAGAAAACCAGGACGCCACAAATGATCATCTCATTGTCGCTGAAATCTTATTGGAAGGCCATGTGAAGGAAAACAAACGTCGTAGTTGGTGGGGTGGCAAAATGTTTTTGCATTGGCAAGCACCGACGGGTGCTAACTATTTGTATCAGTCTTATTCCGACTCTAAAGGAAACAGAAAAGTATGGAAATATTGTCGTCAGACAAAACTACCGTCACAAAAAATATCTTTTTGCATCGACGTAGATACAGTTGCAAAAAAAGAAAAGCTAAAAGTAGAATTCTAATTCTTTTTCTTGCATAGGGTCTATGAAATCACAAAAGCTGTTGCTATTTACCCCCTATTTTTTTAAAATCAATATTCATTTAACCTCCAATAATTTCTAAATTCAATTAATAACTCCCTCTTATGCAACCAACAATTCTCACTCATAGACAACCAACCATTCATGCATGCACTCATTCGAAATGAACTCATTCATTCCTTGAATCCCCCCAAAATCTTTACTTCATTAGCCATTGCCCATGATAGTATGTTTACAAGATATAAAATGTCAACACAAATTCTACATTCAAATAACTAGAAATTTAAGTTCCATTCTATCTTCTCAATGGTTGCTGTAAGCTCCAAAAAGCTCGGTTATCTTTTGGTTGGCAATCCCATAGTCAAACCACACGTGTATTTGTATCCCATTTTTATCAAGTCCGTAATTTTTGCTTTCTAGAGTGTCTGTTTATGTTGTGGAAAGGAATCACTTCAACATGTAATGTTCATGAGTGCAGCAGTACTTAGTCAAGTATTTTCAGAAGCAAATAAAGTCGTTTCAGTATTGCAGAACTTGCTCAAGCAACTCGTCAAGCAAGTCAAATGTTCGCTAGTTAGATTCAGCATAATAGAACTTGCTCAAGCAACCCGTCAAGTAAGTCATTTGTCCTCTAGTTGCTCGAGCAACTTGTTTCTTGCTTGAGCAACCACTACGCACCTATATATTCATATCAGTTAGGTAACCCAGAATCTCCAAAAATCACACCAGAGACACATATCCAAACCCAAGATCTCCTTATAATCTCACACATTTCCTATGCCCAATGCACATACATCTCCAAAGCTACCAAATGTTAGAGCATCTCTAGTGGACTACCTAAAAAATGTTTTGTGTGCTAAGAACTTAGTTAGCTGCCTAATGAAGAATATAATGCACTTTAGTGGGCTATATATATATATATATATATATATATATATATATATATATATATATATATATATATATACATCCGGACCCCCGGATTGAAGCTCTTGGGGTATTTTTTTGTGTTGCCAATTGGGGTATTTTTTAACCTTGTATTGCAAAACTTTGTATCACATTAGATCAAACATGATCTAATTTAATTACCAAGTACATGACTAGACTAGGAAATGTGCCCGTGATTATCTCTTGACCATTTTTTGCAACCATACTTGTTTATTTATTAGACAAGTTGATTATTAATATTGCAAGTATCAAGATTTTAGAAAATGGTATACATTTCTTGTATTATCACGTGGGTTTTAATAAGGTATTTTACATGTTTACCCTTTGTTGTGGGAAAATTACAATTTTATCCTTGTATAAAGTTTTATTTACAAAAGGCCCCCTAAGTTAGTAAAATTTTTGCAAAAGACCCTAGAACAGTGAAATTACTTTAAAATTTCGAGGGCGACCCCTTATTTCTATAAATTACATTTATGACTCTATACTTTATTTAATTACGTTAAGTCCCCTTGTTTTCAATTACTTTGGTTTGTGATGACTTGTGAACTTGTGAATTGTGTTATTTGACTTTGTGACCCTTAGAATATCGTTATCGCCTTGCTTCTTCTGTTGTGCGCACTTATCATGAAATTGTTGAATGTTAGAATGGACACTTAGGTTCCTGGGTTAGGTGATCGTATGCAGATTTCACCAAGACGTTGAGGTTAATGGAAATTGGAAATGAATTGATTTATGGGGAGTCACCCCGAGATTTGTTGAATGGCAGACAGCCAAGTGATTTTGGTTTGGAGGATTATTTGGCAGCCTGCCAGGATTTCGAAACCCTATGATATGACAATATGTGATTACTTCATTTGAATTCTGAGGTGTTAAAAGGGTGGATGTATTATAGACCGAGTTACAACTATATACCTACTGGAGCTGACACTTGTCACTCGTAGCCCAGTGGTACAGTCAATCCCTATGAAATTCATCCTTGTGAGGTGGTTAACAGTTGGATTAAGTACCTAACTTATGCCTTCCGTCCGAGCTCCCAGTCAGGGCAAGCAAAGGGGGAGTTTAATCACGGATTGATCATAGTCCTTAGTGGTTATTTGGGAGGAAAGTTCTCTAGGTTGAGAACTTAGATAAAAATGTAAGTTAATGGCTAGTAATGAAATCAGTTCTGTGTTTACTCTTTTGCGCGCTGCTTTTCAATCATATATGTTATTCTTGTATGTTATGTAAGGGTTGGGTGTTAGACTAGCTATTGAGTGATTTATCGCTCACAGTGTTACACTTCGTGTGACCTTGGTATAATACCATGATGTTGCTTTGCGACTCGGACGTATTATGCCAGATTGTGATCAAATAGGAGGTGTAGGCGTTGAGGGCGACGCTTATTTTGGAACAGAAGGTTTTCCAGTGGATTAGGCTCAAGAGGAGCATTGGGATCAAGATCTCAACCTTAACCTGTAGAGCCAATCTCCCTTATCTTTGTGTTAGAAAACTGTAATCTAATTTCCCAACAAAGTACTATGTTATTGTTGTAATCGAATTAAGACACTTATGTTATTTCTGTTGCTAATCAATGAAACTCTTTTGAATAAATCTTTTAAAAGTACTTTAAATAATGCTTCCGAAAATCGGGGCGTTACAGTTCTTGCAAGGTCAAACACTTTGTAAACAGTATAAGCTAACAAATAGGGAATTTATAAACAGAGGGGATTATGCAATGAATGCAGATCCCAACACTCTTGTAACCACTAAGGACAAAGAATATGGAGTAAAAAACTTGTAAACTCAGCACACACAAACCTCAGTTGTTAATGCTAATTCTTGTTCTTAACGAGAAACTAATTCTTGTTCTTCTCTACACGGCTAATGCTATACCTTCAGAATCAACTCAAGGCAGTCTACAAGAAAGAAACAGATCCCAATATGACCAAAACAAATTCTAGTATCTCACAAATTGTTACACAATCTCAAAGGCAAATATGGAAAGTTTGAGGTTGAGAAGAAAAAAATCCCTCAATGCATTGCACTGATTCTTCGACAACTTTTGCCGTCTTCAAAATTCACAAGCGATTCAGTGTAGAGTTATAGCAGAAAAAATGATTTTTGGAAAGCCCCCTCGCTACTCATAAACTCGAGCTTCAAGATGGAAACTCTGGTAACATACAGATTCAAAAGAGAACGTGATACGAGTATATACAAATGGAATGGAAAATCTCAAAATGAATCAAAACATATCTCCAAGAAAAGCACCCAAAATTTATGAAAATATCTTGTAACATCTTATTAAAAGTTAATCTCGGAACATAGATCAAAATTTCACCTTTCCCCCAATTTTACAGATTGTACCCTAACCCTAGATATGCACAGCGATTGAACCCCAGAGAGAGAGAGAGAGAGAGAGAGAGAGAGAGAGACCTTTTAGAATGGGATCCAGAGTTAGTCGTCTAGTTCGATTCTTCTTCTTCGATCTCTATCTTGTTCGATTTCATCTGCGTCGAGAGAAAGACATTTCCGAATGGGATCCAGAATTAGTTGTCTGGTTCTATTCTTCACCTTCGATTGAGTTCTCTCCCTCTCTCCCTCTCTGTCTCCCCCTCTGCTCTTCTTCTTCGTTCGTTTTTCTCTCTCTTTTCTGAGATCGTCTCTCTTCTCTCAACTGTGTAGTGTGAAATGAGGGGAGATCGAAAATTTTGGGGTTTTGTTTACCCTAACCGGTTGACCCCTTGACCCTTAAGGGTCCATTTTAATGAAGAGGTCCATATTAATGATGCCAACAGTCTGGGCCCACTGGATTAAATCCAACGGCTGAGGAGGGAGGATCGGAAATTTCCCCATTTCAAGGAGTCCGGAGGAGAAGTGTAATGAGATATATATATACACACACACACAATAGGCTTCCAGTCCAAGCTTCCGGAAAAATAAAAAATCCGGACTTCAATCTCAGCCGTTGGATTTAATCCAACGGCTCTAATAAGAGATAAACGTTAAAACATTTCGCGGGTTGTGAAAGTGGGTAAAAAGCACTCGCGGGTCGATACCCGGGTCACTATTACACCCGGGTCTTATCCTCTCCTCTCATTTCACGCGTGCCAGGCGAAATCGAAGAAGAAGAACATCGCTCCAGCTCCCAAAAGAAGACAGGTTCCTCTCTCACCCTCTCTCTCTCGCTCTCTCTCTCTCTCCTTCTTTCTCTCTCCTTCGATCTACCTGAAAACCCCCTACTTTTTCTCTTGTAGTTTGATGTAAATCGAAACCCTAGAGGGCCTGATCGAAGAATCGAACTCCACCAACAACCAGCTCTGTGTGTGTGTGTGTGTGTGTGTGTGTGTGTGTGTGTGTGTAAACCCTAGTTTGGTCAATATGATGTGATCTGGTTGATAGACTTTGATTGATAGACACATCTATTTGAAGCAATAGTTTTCTGGTGATACAAAGATTCTCTCACTCTATAAGTGAAGTGAAAAGGTGGATGACTTGTTTTTTGTGTCTAGTACTATAACATATGTTGGAGGAACCCATTCATGCTCACACCACATCTGTATTTTTTGGTCTTTTTTTTTTGCTTTGTCTAGATTTTTGAAAAAGAATAAGGACATATTCAAGGAGGGCATTCCCTCTTGTACAAGGCAAAGTTCCCCACACAAAGTACATCTTGAACTGAGACCAAGGAATTAATGCTACTTAGATACAGTGGCAGGAGTTGGCTAGTTTTACAAGAGTAAGGTATCAACTATCAAGCCCAGAAGTGGTAACAGAATGAAAGTTGAGGTCTTAGTCCTAAGACTTCTAACACTGTAGGGCTTATACAGGACTTGCCACTGTACTTTTATACGATCCAATAGACTACCTCACTAAGAATAGTGTCCAAGTTTATTTTTTGTCTTTTCCTTGCCACTCATGTTTAAGTTTGAAGTTAACCTTTCTCAGAGTCGGTTGCATCCAACATTGTAGTAAATGATATGGTTCTTTGTATTTTTGGTTGTGCCACTTGGAAGAACATGCTCTTTTGTATATTCCAACCACTGTTTCTGATCTGGTTATTGACAATACTTCTGTAAAAGGTGAAATTGTGGATTGATCCACCCCCTGGAGAGAGAGAATTGGAGAAAAAGATTGAAGTTTTGCAAAGTGGGAATGATTGTCTAAATTTGAAGTGCGAAGGCATGGGAAAAATCAACCAAGATTTAGCCAAAGAGAACAAGAATATGAAGAAGACGTTGATGGCAGCAGATGCTAAAGTGAATTCCTTCATATTTACCATTCTCAACAACTATGTGAAGAATGAGCAGATTCAAGAATCAATTTCTAAAGAGGAGTGCGACGACCTCAGAGCAGAAATCTTAAATACATTCCTCACCGATAAAGCCGGAACATTTTAGAAAGAGAACATTTTAGAAAGAGAACATGTTGTGGATAAGTTGGTTGAGATAATCTTTGGCACTCTGTAGAACATTGTTTTATTTTATTAGTAATGAGAGACTCATTTTTCTCCTATTTGAAGGTCCTGAGCTCATACCATGTAGGCTAAATCATTTTATTTCATTGCAAGAAATATGCAGGAATCATTTCATTACAAATATGCCTCATTGTGACTGGTTACTCTCATATTCTGGGAAAGGAACATTATAAAAATTCCCTTAGCATTTCTAAGGACTTCAAGACCCAAAAAGGTTGCTTGCCTAGCATGATGCCTTGCCGATACAAGTACAATCTGGAAAAATTTGGGCAACATATTCCCTGTTTTTGGTCATAGCCCAACGTCAAGTGTCTCTACAAACAACAATAATAATAGTTGAAATACAAAGTCACGCATTGCTCATCCTAATTACACCAACCCAAAGTCATAACATCCTATGCCGAGCCTATCCAATTCAATCAAAACAATTCATATCCGAAAACAAATATCATTTCATTTATCCACTAGAAAGGCTTTGTAATACAGAGATAATAAAATAATGTACAATTCCACTTTGAAATTTCCTAGACTCAAAAGCCAAAAACTCCATTTCTCTAATCCGCATACAACTTCATGGCAGATACTCGATGATGCAGCAGCAATTGGAGGGGGTTGAGGAGAAACTCCATGGCTTGGTCCTGATAAATTATTACTGCTACTATTTTCTCTTTCGGCAAAACCATTATCTTCTTCTTCCTCTTCGGTGTCCCAAAGAAACCAAGCACAAGACGCCATCACGTGACTACAAATCATCAAAAACAAAGATCAACTTGGCATACAAATGAATACAATCTGAACTGAACAACAAAAAATGAACCACTTTGTATAGGATTTTTTATAGGATATGTATCCCCCTTGTGCCAGAAATATCTTTATCATGTTTCCTTTTTATGCAAAAAGTGGAAGAAGCGTTGCACACTACTTTGTACCTATGAGCTTACCATCCCAACTGCTTCAGCAAGTACTTTCTACACAGTATCAGCAAATGGTAGTTTCAGCAACTACTTCCTATCATATTAGAAATCCCAGCTGCTCATGGACGATGATAATCTGAAACTCATAGCAAGGGAGGGGAAACAAAAGGGGAAAAGTAAACAAGACCAACAATGATAATCTGAAACTCATAATCTAGCGAACTGAAATTCGAAGATTGATATGGCAACTAACCACTGGATGATCGTTAACCCAGTCAATGAAAGTCCTATCCCGATTGCTATGGTCATATGGATCTCCATGTAAGAATTCACCCGTTATGAAACATCTCCAGCCAAGAATGCATATCCTTAGTGTAAGAACAGAAACATGATCTTAAGAAGAATAGACATTTCCAGGAAAGAGAGAGACCAAAGTGCTTTTAGGTTTAACTCAGATGGTTGCAAACTCGAAATTGCATAAATACAAACATAACTGATGATTCATGGTAAAAAGTCAAAACCCTAACCGTAGTTTCACGAAATCGAGTCCCTAACACACACACACACACACACACACAGAGCGAACGTTATTAGAAAACCCAGAGTCGAATCGAACGTTTCTAGAAAAACTAGGGTTTCGCAATTGAACCGAACCACAGAGAGAGAGTGGTACCTGCTGGTGTGGAGTAAGATGGTGGAGGTGGTGCGTTGATGGCCGATCGATTCGACCTGATGCGATCTTCTTCTTCGTCGTCAGCGTTTCTCTCGTCTCCTTTTCTCTCTCTTCTTTCAATGAAACACGTAAAAATGACAGGAGGCTTTGACCCGTGAGAATAATTGGCCCGGATCCTCAACCCGCGGGATTGACATAACCCGTAACCGCGACCCGCGAACTCTGTTAACGTTCACCTCTTATCCCAGCCGTTGGATCTAATCCAACGGCCACCGTTTGAAGTCCGGATTTTTGCATTTTTCCGAGACCCTGGATAGGAAGTGCATTGTATATATATATATATATACATTAACTTTAAGTCTTTCCTTTCTCTCTCCTCTCTTTCTCCTTAAAGTCATTCTCTCTCTCCTCCTTCCCTTCTCTCTCTCTATCTCTCTCCTCTTTCTCTCTACTTAAGTCTCTCCCCAAATTTAGGTAGAGACTTAGGACACTTTAGGGAGTGAGAGGTGACACCTAGGATTTGAGGGAGTCATTTTTTGTCCACTAGAGACCATTTTTTCAGTTTTTCTTAGTTAACTAGTTAAGACACTTAAGGATACTCTTTTAGGTAGTCCACTAACCTATTGAAATTTGAATACCAACCCTTCCAATGCCCCTACTGAAGCCTTCCCCACGAAAATCCAAAGCTACTCCTGCAATTGTGTACTTGCTCGCAGCCAGCTCCATAAACACCATGCAACAATCACCCCATAAGCCCCCTTAGATCATAAACCAGCACTTCTAGCACTCCAAAAAAAATCCCAAATTAAGCAAACACCAAACCAACGCCTTCTCATCTACATATCTCTCTGTCTTTTTCTCTTTATCTCTCTACGAAAGCTATCAGATTGGCAGCGATTTTATGATCCCTAAACGATGGAAGATATCATAGACCCAGTCACACCCATCGCCTGAAACCGGATCTCCAACTTCCCCCGATCAGCCTATTGATCGAGCAAGGGAGGAGGTGGTACATTATTGGCGATGGTGGTCGTGTATGTGCGCGTGTGTGTGAGAGAGAGAGAGGGAGAGAGAGAGAAACTAGTGTACATACGTGTTGAATCATCTGAAATGCCACAGGGCAAGTTATTAATTTTCAGGGTATTTTTGTAAAGCGGGAGCCAAATGTCCTGCAGCCCGTATGGGAAAACTTCATGTTCTAATTGCATAATTAACTACTATGTTCTCCTCGCCAAAGCTCCCATCTAATAATGATGAACACTCTCTCAAAAATAAAGAACAATAAAGAAACATTAATGAATTACACCATCGTCACAAATCTTTTCATGCCTTTAAGCGATGTATTAATTTGTTATTTAGTTTCAAGGACTGCTTATACGAGATCATAAACACTTGCCAAAGTTCAACAGCAATCATTTATGACACTTATTGTTTCCTTGTTCACTCTTGTCTTGATAGATGTCTTTGAGTTCCCTAAAAGCCACCAACTTGCTTCCCATCGCATTTTTTTTAAAGCATGCATAGTTGCTTACAAATTGAGGCCTAAGACTTGTACTCCCTCAATCCCATGTAGTTAGTCCGGCATGGAGTTCAAGGACTAGAAAAAATTACTTCCTCCGTCCCTTTTTAAGTGACACTTTTGGAAAACGTTTATTTTGTGGGCGTTAAAAAATGTACTTTCATATAACGTTGTTAATTTTTTTGCACCAAATTAAAGTACTCAATGAGCACTTTAATTTGGTATAAAAAAATTAAAAAATTATATAAATAAATATGGTTTTTAAGGGGTTTGAAATTGCACGTATTCCGATAGGGATCACTTATCACTTACAAAGGAACGTAGGGAGTAGTTCTTTGTCAAAAAAAAGTTAATTTTTTTCAAAAAAATAATAGAACAAATAGTGATCTATTAATTTGTGCAAAAAAATTATTTTTCTCTTGGCAAAAGTCTATTTTTTTAGTCCTTGGACTCCGTGCAGGACAAACTTTATCGGACAGAGGGAGTAATAAGTATAAAATGACCATGCCAGCTAGGTTCAGCTGAGTGTAATGTTCGGCCTTATTTGGTATGCTCGGCCTCTCATCTCTAAACACGTCAGATGACCAAGAATCTCTGAATCCGCACCTCGAACAAGGTTTTATGGATCAGTTGGGACTCTCACACAATATCAAAACCCTATGGGGATAACTACAAATAGTCCAACCCTAGTTAAGGCTCCATCTCCGACAAGATAGGAGGGCTCCGGTCACTAGACTCTATGAGTGTCATCCTTATCAACACCCAACGATCCGACATTCCAGTCCTAAAGGGACTCTATCTCCTAAATGGCTTATATAATTAGTCCTCATGAACTCTGGTACTTCCACTTGCTTGATCTTTACTCCGTATCCTCCACAAATACATTGACTTAGACACCGGAGGTAGTGGTGACAAATGGATGGGTTGGGTTGAGTTTGAGTGGGTTGATTTGGGTTATAGGTTGAATATGGGTAGGTTAAATATGGGCCAACATTAAATGGGTTGAGTATGGGTGGATCGAATATAGGTTAAGCCAAACCCAAACCAAACCAACCCAACCCAACCCATTTTTTCCCCCATGGTTTAGAATTGATCTTTACCTAAAAAAAAAAAACAAAAGGACGTTTTGGAATTCAAAACACATGAAATTTGATTAATGATACAGATCCATGCCAATCAAAAAAAAATGATACAAATCCAACACGAGGGACTGGCAACTTTCGAACAAGAATTACATTTGCAATCGTCGTATTATTCTGTGTTCCAAATTTTTTTTTTGCATTTGTTATTTTTGCGTCGATTTTTCGTGGATTATTGGGTTGTCTCGACTAGAGAAATCTACAGAGTAAAAAATTATTAACTAAAAACTAAATTCTTTTGAATTCAGAAAAAAATAATCCAATAATTCACAACTATTTGAATTATTTGTCTTTAAATATTTTTTTTTTTTGTAACTTTTTAGATTCCTCTCGTCTTGACGAACCGTTAACCCAAAACTAACAAATGCAAAAATTACAATAACTTAAATCCGATCCGAATCCAAACTCTCTAAATCTGGCTTCAATAATCCAAATCCGAAAAAACGGATATCCAACCCAAAAGTACGAATTCGACCCATTTTTTTGCTAGAAATCCCAGCTGCTCATGGACGATGATAATCTGAAACTCATAGCAAGGGAGGGGAAAAGTAAACAAGACCAACAATGATAATCTGAAACTCATAATCTAGCGAACTGAAATTCGAAGATTATGGTAACTAACCACTGGATGATCGTTAACCCAGTTAATGAAAGTCCTATCCCGATTGCTATGGTCAAATGGATCTCCATGTAAGAATTCACCCGTTATGAAACATCTCCAGCCAAGAATGCATATACTTAGTGTAAGAACAGAAACATGATCTTAAGAAGAATAGACATTTCCAGGAAAGAGAGACCAAAGTGGTTTTGGGATTAACTCAGATGGTTGCAAACTCGAAATTGCATAAATACAAGCATAACTGATGATTCATGGTAAAAAGTCAATACCCTAACCCTAGTTTCACGAAATCGAGTCCCTAACACACACACACAGGCCGAACGTTATTAGAAAACCCAGAGTCAAATCGAACGTTTCTAGAAAAACTAGGGTTTCTCAATTGAACCGAACCACAGAGAGAGAGTGGTACCTGCTGGTGTGGAGTAAGATGGTGGAGGTGGTGCGTTGTTGGCCGATCGATTCGACCTGATGCGATCTTCTTCTTCGTCGTCAGCGTTTCTCTCGTCTCCTTTTCTCTCTCTTCTCTCAATGAAACACGTAAAAATGACAGGAGGCTTTGACCCGTGAGAATAATTGGCCCGGATCCTCAACCCGCGAGATTGACATAACCCATAACCGCGACCCGCGAACTCTGTTAACGTTCACCTCTTATCCCAGCCGTTGGATTAGATCCAACGGCCACCGTTTGAAGTCCGGATTTTTGCATTTTTCCGGACCCTGGATAGGAAGTGCATTGTATATATACTAGGTACTGTTTGGTTCTTTTACTTCTTTGCAATGGAAATGATTGTGTGCGAGCGTGCCAGAGAGAGTTTCAATCTACTCCCTCAGATTAACTTTGGAAAACCAAATCTAATCAGGCGATTGTGTTTTATTGGTTCAATTACCTCAACTAAGAGGATTTTCTCAACAAGTGAAGAAATGTAAACCAACAAACTTAGGAACTCGAAGAACAAAAAGAAACAAGATACTTCGATTAATAAATCAAAGGTAAACTTACTTCGAAATTGTCTCCAACTTCAGATACAAGAACTTCGAACAGGTGATTGTTACAGAATCAATCGAGATTAATCCTAACTACTTCCTAATCTACTTCGAACTGAGTTCGAGATCCTAAACTACTTCGAACTGAGTTTGAAATCCTAAACTACTTTGCCAATGAACAAACCAAGTATAAGTTTTTTTATAGCTGTTTGTTGAAGATTTGTCCGGGGGTTTTTACTCTTCAATTTCTTCTATTTATAGACGCTGCTTGCAGTTTGAACTTCCCGCTCAATAAATTTGAACTTTGGCTTGCTTCGAACTCTAACTTCGACTTCTTCGAGTTGGCAGTTTCTTCCTTCCTCCACGTCTGAATTTAAATTCTTCCTCCAGAAGCTTTGATTTTGAATCTGCACAGTTACTTAATCAAACTCAAATGATTATACGTTAAGGTGAATAACTGCCTTTCGCTAAGTACTCCACGTGTTATAACTGCCAATTTTGCCTTGTTTCCCAATTTCATACTTGGAGTTTATGTGTTTAGCAGTTAATATCATGGTTTCGAAATCAACCTTTACGTTAGCAATGGCTTGTAACTGCCAATAACTGCTTTTCATCTTTGAACACAATACGACATCGTGTTTAATCAAGTACATTCCTTTAATCCAGTGTGTCTTTATCAACAGGTAATTGCCATCGTTTGGCATTTTCGATTACGTGTCAATTAATTATTGGATTTGTTAATTTTATATGTAAACATACCCCCCACATTAACATCTTTGTTCAAGGAACTTGAATAAGTGTTAATGTGCCTTTTGCCGCTTCGAATTCCTGTAAACTTCCAAAGTAGAAGTTATTGGCAGTTCTCATCACTTTCAATGATGCAGTTATAATTGATTCTTACGGTCGCTGTGAGAGGTTCATGGAAAATGGGCAGTTAACACCCACGTTCTTCATTTACAAAAATTTGAATCGTTTCAAATTCAGATTTTAAGTTATAAAAGCACTCAATCACTGGTAAAATTAATCACCAATTTTCGTTCTAAACTTGCTTTCATCTCCTTAAACTCAACTTAACCATGGCTGACATTTCTAATACCCAAAATGCCTTCGAACACTTGGTTCTTCAAGACCCGATCCCTGTCAATACTAGAAATGCTGTTAAGCCAATACTCGATTTAATAAGATCCCATCAAATGATGCAGATATGTATAATGGTTTCAAATGGTGTCTCATATCATTCGAAGGTGATCTGAAAGGATAAGAAATGTCAGCACAATCTAAATCAACAATCAAAGGATACTTAGAACTTGTTTCTGTTTCTGGAACAAAAACTGCCCTTTCCTTAGAGGTTACTTCTGGCTCCTCCATAACATTAGCCATAATCATAAGCTCTTCCTCTTCTTCTTCCTTTGAATCTTAGATATCAGGGTTCCCCAACCTTCATTCCAACCATTGTCATAAGTAAGGTTATATTCTTCATCACTTGATACATCAATGATTTCCATAGGAGCAACCGTTGGTTGTAGTGCCCTTCGAACTAGCGAGCAGTCTGGTCCAAAAGGTCCAAAATCGAACAAAGGAGAAACCATGTTAATTTGGACTTCAGGCAGAGTTCCAAATTGAATGGTTTTCTTCTCCTATAATGGTAAATCTAATCGATCTTGTATTGTGTCCACCTTTTCAGGAAACTCCTCTACAGAAGTTTCCATGGGGGAAAATGTTTCAACAGGGGAAGAATTCATTCCTCCACCTTCTTCCTATTCCACTATCATGGCTTCTAATAAGCCGGATTGATAGCTTGCCAAGGAATTTGGCGAAGCTGGGCTATTTTGAGGTACCTCATGGTCCATTCTGGCAGCCAAACTTTCCAACGTTTCCCTTTCTGATTGAGTAAACCCCCTTCGAAGAGATTCTTCAGAATCCTCTCTTCGAAGTCTGTTGAACCTTGGATTGAACTTATCACCCCCATTATGATTCTTCTTGGTTGCATATTCTTCCATTTGGAAATTAGTATACCTCCTTTGCAGTTTCCTCTTCTGAGTTCTTGTCAGCATAGGAATCATTTGAGGTGTTTTGGTCTTTGGATCTCTAACCACTACCCATTGACCAGTAGGAGTGTTTGGAGGTTTGAACATTTTGTTTCCAACCTTAGAAGGGGTTTTATATCCCTGGAAGAGTTCTGGTTTAACTTTCTTTAAAAACCAATCGGGAACTCCTTTTGCCAAGGTGAATTGTTCCCTTTCTCCTTCATTTTCTTGGCCCATTGGGGCCTTTCCAGTGTTAACCTTCTTCGAAGGGGGATAATCCCTCTTCGAGGCTAGTGAAACTGGACTAGAAGGTACATTTCTCTTCGAAACTGGCCAAGGCTTCTCATTTTTTTCATGATTTGGGCTTATCCAGGGTTTTCTTTCATTATTCTGATCCAAAGCCTTCCTTTCCATCCTTTTTGGAAAGAAATCAACCCCTTGTCGATCCAAATCTTTGAAAATCAAATAATTAGCCCTGCATTCCATGCACAAACATTCCAAAAAGGATGCTTCAAGCATGGGAAGATGAGATTGCTTAAAACCCTTTTTAGAGGAACTTCCCGATGCAAAATTTTGCCGGTAAGTCTTCCCATCATCACTTCAAAGTTGGCCAATTTTTGGCTTTCCTCTTCCAAATTGTACAGAGTTCATCCCAACATGAACTCGCCTGTTTTGCCATACCTCCTGAACTGTTTTAGCCAAAGAAGTTGGCACATTGGTATTAGCAGTCACTTCTTCAATCTTTGAAAATGGATCTATATCTATTCCCATAGTCTTTTCTGGAAACATGATCCTTCCCTTCTTAATTTGCTCCTGAACCCTGTCACGAAAAAACATTACAATTCTTAGTTGAATGAGTCCAAGAAGCATGCCATTTGCAATAATTCTTTCCTTTTGTTTCTTCCAAAGTTGGAAGTTTAACATTTTCAGGAAGTTTGATAAACTTTTTCTTTAAAAGGTAATCAAAAATTTCATCTGCTTTAGAAACATCAAATGAATATACTTTGCTAATTGCTTTCTTATTAGTCCTTGGTGCTATAGAAGAATCCTTTCGAATTAAACATTCACACACACAAGGGTCATGCTCAATAATTTTAGCAACATCAATTTCATAAGTAGAGTCTTTATAATAGGTTGAATAAGAAGAGTTATTCCTATCGACATCTTCTTCTAACAAAGATTCATATCTAGAAGCTTTGTAAGTTAAATCAACCAAATCTCTGAACTTAGTAGAATCGAACTTCTTCCTAAGTTCTCTACTTAAGCCATCTTGTGCTATTCTCACAAATTCAACTTCTGGTAATTGAAGTTTGCACTTGTTTCTAGCCTTTTTAAATCTAGCAATAAATTGTGCAGCCTTTTCATTAGGCTTCTGCTTTAATCTTGCTAGATCAGCCATAGTGACTTCAGGTTCAATTTGATAAAACTATGCATGGAATAATTCTTCCATCCTTTGCCAATTTGGAACTGACTCTGGTGTTAAATTAGAATACCATTCGAAGGTTGTTCCTGTCAAAGAATTAGAAAACAATTTCAACTTAATGAATCCATTATTGCCTAACTCTTTACATTGAGCCGTAAACCTGGCAATATGCTCAGTTGTTGATTGTTTTCCATCCCCATGGAATAAAGTAAAATTTGGGATTTTAAACCCCCTAGGGATTTCGAACTACCTATCTATCCATTCCGGATAAGGCTTTCTATAAATTTGGGTTTGTACCCCTCGGTTTAGAGGTCCATATACTTCTTGCATGAGGCCTAATATTTCATCTCGAAGGGCTGGACGTTCACCTAGAGGTACCCTTGAACTAACAGGTGGTTCCCAAGTAGCATTTCTAGGCATGTGATCTTCTGGAAACCTCTGAAAAGGATCATCAAAAGGCCTATGTTGCTTGAAACCTCCTTCTTGCTTTGCAAGAGGTTCATATAAGTAGTTCGAACGCACCCTTCCCATCTCTGGTATCCCTACGTACTTAGGAATCCCAATCTCTGGATTAGGCCTTTTTGCACTGGTCCTATCCTTCTCATAAAAATGATTTCCAGGAGTAAATACATACTCATCAAACCCGTAATCATTGTTTTTAAAACCCTTATCTTCATTTAAACCATCAAAGTTTGGTTCGAATGGGACATTAATGTTTTGTTTGAACACTTTCTTAGGTTTAGGAGTTTTATAATGATGAGTTTTTGCAGGTTCATACCAAGATTCTGGTATATCATCTGCATTTATAGGCTCTTTTCCAGGCCTTGACTTAAATTTGCTTGTACTAGCTTCTCCTTTATCCTTCTCAAATGAAGGCAAAGGATCATGCCTAAGCCTTGATTGCTCTTCTAATTTTGTAACATAAGCTTCTGGGTCTGAGCCAGTTCTCTAAATGTAGCAATCATTTCAGCAAACTGACTAGATGACACATTTCCTCCAATTTCTGGATTCTTTGAGTCATCAACATGTACAATTTTATTATTCCTAGTATTCATTCGAGAAGTCTGGCCAATTCCCACATTTAAGTCTTGACCAGTACGAGTTTTTGGGCCTGTTTGAAGGCCTTCCACTTGTTCATTCTCTCTAGAATTAACATTATTCTCATCTTCTGGCGTTTGGCCAACCTGAGAATCATCTGCTTGCTTCCTAAGTTTTGGAGCCATTCAACACTTTCAGGGGTCCCACCGGGCGTGCCAAAAAATGTGTTTGGTTCTTTTACTTCTTTGCAATGGAAAATGATTATGTGCGAGCGTGCCAGAGAGAGTTTCATCTACTCCCTCAGATTAACTTCGGAAAACCAAATCTAATCAGGCGATTGTGTTTTATTGGTTCAATTACCTCAACTAAGAGGATTTTCTCAACAAGTGAAGAAATGTAAACCAACAAACTTAGGAAATCGAAGAACAAAAAGAAACAAGATACTTCGATTAATAAATCAAAGGTAAACTTACTTCAAAATTGTCTCCAACTTCAGATACAAGAACTTCGAATAGGTGATTGTTATAGAAACAATCGAGATTAATCCTAACTACTTCCTAATCTACTTCGAACTGAGTTCGAGATCCTAAACTACTTCGAACTGAGTTCGAAATCCTAAACTACTTTGCCAACGAACAAACCAAGGATCAGTTTCTTGATAGCTGTATGTTGAAGATTTGTCCGGGGGTTTTTACTCTTCAATTTCTTCTATTTATAGACGCTGTGTGGACGGCCCACTGAAATGGTTCGGTTTTACGTTTCAAAAGATTGTGATTGTTAGAGTCGCCACCCGGATTTGAGGTCCGAACCCGAGAAACCGATTAAAAATGACTCATTTGCCCATTGAAAAAGATTTTACTGGTTATGGCGGAACCCAAGATTCCTCGGATTCGAGGGTTTGGTTACGAGAGGGGAAGGGTTTTACGGCACCCCTTTCGCCCGGTCCGTGAACCGGTCTCTACTCGATGTTTTGTGGGATTTTGGAAATGTTTAAAATTCAATTCTAATCACGTAAATAGGGAACCGGGGAAGGGAATCACATAACAAAAATATACACACAAAGGATATGAATTTACGGTGGATGTTCGTGCGCATGATTTACATAGATGATAATGATAACAATAAAGAAAACTACTACGAATATTTACAGAAGTAAATAACAACAGAAATTGTACAACAACATCAGGAAATTATGAACATGGGACTTAATAATCTGACTTGCAATCTGGATCCCAGAATGGGGTTTGAGCGCTCAAAGGTGATAGCTTGAGCACTCAACCTTCCAAACCAGTTTGAGCGCTTAAGGCTCATGGATTGAGCGCTCAAACAAGTTTCTGGTTTCTGTGATTTTAACCCTTTTTACAACTTCTCTTCTCATTCTTTGCAAGATCAAACATTTGTAAACACTTTTCACAGACAAACAGATTTAAACAAAAGGGTTTGATTTCTCAAAGAGTGATGAAACAAAAAGGATCCTCACAAAATTAGCAAAGGAAACACTTGAAAATGGAAAAGAGAGAGAGAGGGATTCAGATCATAAGCACAGGAATGACAACTCACGCACGCTAGAAATAAAATAAACCGTGATCCATCATCGAAACAACTATCAACATACAAATGAACCAAGAACAGCTTGAGCGCTCAAAGGCATGACCTTGAGTGCTCAATCCATCATATGGCTTTCTGATTTTTGACCTTCAAATAGATTTTTGATGATTCTCAGGACCTCCAGTATATTAAATAAGAGTGATTAAAGATGATTCAGTCACTGCTTACCCTTTTAAAACAAGGTTTATATACATTAAAACCATAAAAAGGCTAAAAGGTGTACATGCATGAACATTTAAGATGTAAAAAGTTATTTGAAAAATGAAATAAACACCTCAACAGCCTTTTTATGTTGATCAAAGGTTTGTATAAAGCCCAAAAACATAAAACAATGACTGACTCAGGAAGGGGTTTGAGCGCTCAAGGAGTAGGCTTGAGCGCTCAAGCCCTGCTGCAACTACAAATTTTGAAAATGTTTTGACCATTTATTTTGGACCTTGTAAACCCAAGGCAAGTACACAGAACTTGCTTGGACCTACTGGTCTCTCTCAGAAGAACCAGAATGTGATAGTTCACATATTGACTACCTTTTTGGAAATGACCAAGGCTTGAGCTTGATTTTGACTTGACAGTGGTTGATTCTGGATATTTTTGGTTGGTATTATAGATGTGAGAGACAATGTATGTGATTGATTGATGATCAAAGAACGAATTTGGAATTTGAAGAGTGGTTTTTGTGAATGGTTTGGATGGTGGGTGGGTAGTTTTGTAGAGAGAGAAAGAAGGGATGTTTGAGAAAGCTGGAGTATATGAGTTGGTGTATTTCAGTCAGCAACCCCAAAACCAGGGGTAGAGGTTGGTTTTTATAGAGTGAGTGAGAGGGAAATGTAGAAAGAGAGAGTGGGTTTGTATTTGAAAGTGGGTTAGGGGTAGTTTTAGGTGTAGTTTTAGGGTCGTGTTAAAGTGTATTATACGTATTAGGATCGTAGAAGATCACCCCAGACGCTCCCATGCAGAAAATCTCATGATGAGATACTCTGCAGATTCCTGACTAGGATCAGAGTTGAGTGCTCAAAGCCGTGGGCTTAAGCGCTCAAGGTGGAGTTTTTGGGTTTGAGCGCTCAAGGTTCTTGGTGGCAGATTGATGGTTTGGTTTGGTTCAACAATGCTTGGGTTGGTTTGGGCTGTTTTGATTGCTTGGGTGGTGTTTGGTTGATTTTAATCAAGTTCAAGCCATTTTCACAAGTTTTGGGTAGTCATGATTGGTCTGTTTCTTCATCGGAAATGCTCGAGCGCATCTCGGGTTCAAAATCGGGGTGTCTACACGCTGCTTGCAGTTTGAACTTCCCGCTCAATAAATTTGAACTTTGGCTTGCTTCGCACTTTAACTTCGACTTCTTCGAGTTGGCAGTTTCTTCCTTCCTCCACGTTTGAATTTAAATTCTTCCTCCAGAAACTTTGATTTTGAATCTGCACAGTTACTTAATCAAACTCAAATGATTATACGTTAAGGTGAATAACTGCCTTTCGCTAAGTACTCCACGTGTTATAACTGCCAATTTTGCCTTGTTTCCCAATTTCATACGTGGAGTTTATGTGTTTAGCAGTTAATATCATGGTTTCGAAATCAACCTTTACATCAGCAATGGCTTGTAACTGCCAATAACTGCTTTTCATCTTTGAACACAATACGACATCGTGTTTAATCAAGTACATTCCTTTAATCTAGTGTGTCTTTATCAACAGGTAATTGCCAACGTTTGGCATTTTCGATTACATGTCAATTAATTATTGGATTTGTTAATTTTATATGTAAACAGGTACAAGGTGTCGTGCATAGCACGACTTTTATGCCCGTTAGTTTAATTAATGTATTTTGCGCAAATTGGCAAAGATTCAACTGTGAGATGGGGAATAAGAGTGCCAACAATGTGCATAGATGAATTCAACAAAATAGTAGGACTTTATTTGCACAGTTTCTACAATTTCAAATAGCCATCCAGCTAATGTTGCAGCCAAACAATCCCAAGAGATTTTAAGAAAGTACTGGAAATATCCTTCACTGACCCAAAAGTCAAGCAAAACATACCAGGAACCAAAAAAAGTAAAAACAAACTCGAAACTTATGAAATCACCATATCATGCAACAAAAGATTGTTTCACTGCCTCCCTCGCACACTTGCACATGCAACATAAATCCCAGGTTTATCCCAATAAGACCTCTTCCTTAACCTCTGCTTCCTTTTTTGATTCTGTGTAGAACTACAGACACCCGGTAGATAACTAACTTCGGAGCCATCCTCTTCATTCCCTAAATAAGCAGTAATATGAGAAGGAACCAACCTTCACAGCCCTTTTTTCTTCAAATTTTGGAACCCCGCATCATCAAGATGCTCTGTACTATTTACCCAAAAAAGATGCTCTACACTGTACCATTAGCCCCAAAGCAGACCAACTCCAAATGTCTCCCCCAGATAAGCTTTTGATCACCTAACCTTAATCTCCTCTATCTTAGCATCATTTATGCAAAGTCAAACAAACAAGATCATTTCCATTCGCATCTCCTTCACTCAATATGTAGCTAGCTCTGTATAATTCCTCTTCTAGCTAAACACAAAACATAAGCAAAACAGAATCCGTCACTATAATCATAATAAGCAGCAAATCCCTACGCACTATGCCCTAAGTCACATAATTCACACCAGAAGTTCATCAATTTTGGTTGCATGGGGTACACGAACCTGGACCTCAGACAGCCACTCCACCTAGCTCGCATTACTTGTTCTCTGCGTCAAGGGCTCGATGATCCTACCAAGAAATCAGACTAAATCAAACCCAGGGCAACGATAAAACTGAAATAAACGCAATCAAAAGTGTACGCAAGGATGAGACAATATCCAAAATAAAAAGTGAAACACAAGACATATGAATTAAACTAATGACAGCAGCAGCAGTAGCTAGCTTGTTTTCTAGTTAAGATCTATAGAGACAATGATATCCTGTCGGCATGCTTCTTTGACTAACTTGAATCTAGTGGCTCAAAGTGTCAAAGTGCATCTAACCAGACAACACGTAAAATGATTCAGTAACTGTTTTTCCTGCACTTGGATTTTAAATTAAATAGTTGAGCTAGTTACTAGATCTTTTTTTCATAGAGTTTTTTCCTCTAAGGTATTAAACCACGACCTTTTTTTCATAGAGAAGCATCTAAGTTTCCCTAACTTCAACTAAATAAAAGACGTTGAAATACACATGTGTGTATATTAAGTTTCTAGAAGAACATATATGTAAGTGAAGCACTTAACATTTCGACACTGCTAATGATCTTTCTAAAAAGATTGTTGGGTTGTCAACATCTATCGACATAACATTTCAAGTTCCATTATATTCTACAAGAACTAATGGCTTTTCGGAATGAAGCTATTGATTCATGGATACGAGGACAAAAATGGTTGAAATCTCAAATTCTGTTTCCAATAGATGCATTTTATATCCTAAAAGAGTATAAAATCATCTCATAATTCAGGACTGGTTGCTTATCAAACGTTTTGGTCTTGTTTTCTTTTTTGCTTAAAAAAACTAATAATATTTAGAGACCCCGTTTGCAGTTGGTATTGAACTTTGAGTCAATCTTATTACTCATATTTAACTCAGCTTTAGGACTCTATCCAACATCTAGGCCTTTTCCCATGAACAAAAACATTTGTGTTTTGTCTTGTTGAAATCTAAAATTGGATACTACAGCAAGGCATGATTACTTGTATTCTTGGTAACGATTTTCTCTCCAAATATCATTTTTCCAAGTCTTTTCATTTTGATTTATTCCCCTCCTAGATAAGGAGCAATAGGGAAGGAAGAGAAAGTCATAGCTTCCTTTTTCTCTTCATATCCACATGGTTCGCACATGGTTCAAACAAATTCCTTACATTTCCAAGCGTAAGCAAATCTAATTGAGGTGGATTGAAACCTATTAGTGAGTTACCTTTCTCGCCAATATAACCATGTTTATGGAAGCCTTTCTTGGTGTAGCGTCCAACACGGCAAAAGGACTCTATTTTTTGGAGGAAAACCCTTCTCGTTGTTGAATACCAGCAAAGTGGCTAAAGCTCCGAAGGCCATAAATCCTGAGAAGTTATCACAAACTCCAGTGACGGTTGTACCCCTTCCAAAGCGATATAACTTGGAAAAATAACAAACTCAGAATCATAACATAGGGTATCAATAGCTCTTGCCAAAAAAAAAAAAGGAAAAAAAAAAACTAAGAACAAGAGTACACATAGAAGATGGTCAAATTTTATTTCTTTCCTGCTTGCACATGCACATTCGGTTGTGACCAGTGACTACAACTGAATAGAATTTTTTCTCAATCTATCAAACATGAGAACATTCAAAAGGTTCAATTTCTCCACTTCTCGTTTCTTATTATTTGATCATCAACCATAGAAAAATATGGAAGACAATGGACATCCCAATCAAACTCGCAACATTGTTCTATTCTTCCTTATTCTGTGATCTCTTTCTATGGTAGCTCTTTCGAAGGAAATAAACATCACAATCAAACCTGCAACATTGTTCTGTTCTTCACTATTCTATGATCTCTTTATAGAAGCACAAATTAATAGCTCCATGACCCATTTGCACTAAAGAAAGTTTAGTTTATCCAACCAAAGCTCTACAAACTGCTAATACAATAGGATTTCTTTCCTTAATGCCTAATTGAAAACTTTTGTAGTTTAGATCTATTTTACTGACTCATCTTAATGGGTCAACAACGGATTTAACCTCAAAAAAGTGCACTTTGTGCAACGAAACGTACAATACTATCGAACACAAAATGATTTCTTTATTTAACGCTTAATCCAAAAGTTTATTTTAGCAACGAACAATGGCCCAAAATTTTGAAGTGCATGTAAACCCAAAATCCACCAAACTCAGGTTAGAGGAACCACGAACAAAAAAACTCCTGTAATTTCGTTACGCCAAAATCTATAATTTCGATCCTCATATAACCCCTATTCAAAAACCCAGTTCGAAAACCCATATATATATCCCGTACGAGTTCGAAACCCTAGACCCAATACTCGAATCCTCTCGAAAATCATTAGCTAGGTGTCGACGAATCCAATCGACCTGCATCTTGTTGATTTCGATCGCCATCATACCTTCAAAACCCTAAAACGAGATCCCTAAACCCCTGAAAATCCCCAAACAGTGTTCGTAAACCTAAAAAACAGCCTAATCGATCTACATACCTCGTTTGACGACTCTTGGAATGGGTTATCCTGTTGGGTCCCTGGTGGTCGACGCCGGTGGTGGAGGGCGGTGATGGCACCCGCTAGTTCGCCGCCTTCTTCTCGCCTCTCTCTCTCTCTCTCTCTCTCTCTAGAGTAAAAAATGAGAAGGGAAATAGAGGGGATTAAGACAAAAGTCTGGGAAGGGTATTAGCAAATGCCAAAAGACTCAATTGCCCACATACAAAATGCCTAATTACAGCCAATTCAAAAGCAGAAATTTCCAATCGAAGGGTAAAATCGTCCAAATTGGGCCAAATGACCAAACAACTCAAATTGGAAACCCTCTCTATTATACGGCCCTTCGGTTGTGGATACGGCCCTTCGGTTGTGGATATTCATTAGGGGTGTACAAGAAAACCGGAAAAACCGTGAAACCAGACTGACCAAACCAAACCAATCTATTTGGATTGGTTCTACGGTTCAACGGATTGGTTTTGGTTTTAATAAATCGAGAACTGAATATTTTGGCTCGGTCCCTGGTTTCATAATTAGGAACCGTGGTTTGAACCGAACCGGTCCGTTGGATAATATACTATATGCACTCCTATATTCCACACACACTTGATAATTTTGTTAGTTTTAAGTTTTAATGTTGCATCTGCCACCCATATCAATAATGATATTTTAATAGTTATTTTAGTTATTTATGGATTTCTTAGGCTAAGTTTTCCGTTTTATTTTAGCAACCCAGTTGATTTTAGCAAATGAGTTCATGGTTAAAATCAACCATGATTTAATCACCTGCTGAACTCATTTACTAAAAATCAACTGGGTTGCTAAAATAAAACGGAAAACTCAGCCTTTAATCTATTTGTGGGTTGGAATAATGGTAATAGTTTTACGAAGGAGTTGCAACAATTTTGAAGAAAATTTTTTTGACAATTTTTGAATGCTAACATGGTTTAGAACCGGAAACCGGACCAAACCAGACCGGTCTAGTGGTTTGGTGTGGTTTGGTTTTATATGTGTAACGGTCTGGTTATGGTTCTCAATTCTTTGGAACCGTTAGATATGGTTCGGTTCTCGGATTTCTAGAAAACCGGTCCAAACCGGACCATGTACACCCCTAATATTCATTAACTTTAAGTCTTTCATTTCTCTCTCCCCTCTCTTTCTCCTTAAAGTCATTCTCTCTCTCCTCCTTCCTTTCTCTCTCTCTTTCTCTCTCCTTAAGTCTATCCCCAAATTTAGGTGGAGACTTAGGGCACTTTAGGGAGTGAGAGGTGACACCTAGGATTTTAGGGAGTCATTTTTTGTCCACTAGAGACCATTTTTTTAGTTTTTCTTAGTTAACTAGTTAAGACACTTAGGCCCCGATTGGATGCGGGATAGGATTTGGTGGGCTTAAATAGTAAGGGGGATAAGATAATAAGGGGTATTATTTAGTAAGGGTGGACCCACAATGATGTGACATTTATGAAGGGGGGATTAAATAGTATATGGTTTGGATGAATTTGTGATAAAGCGGGATAAAGTTGGGTGGATGATGTAAAAACTTGACAAATGACTTATTTGCCCTTTTGCAGTCATTAGATTTATTATTAATAAATACATAAACACAATACTTATTAAATTAATTATACTTTTCAATAAATAATTCATTTATTAATTATATCTATAATTAAAATATGTAGTTATTATTTTTTATTATTCATTTTAATAATATTTTGTACCACCTAATTTTTTGGTTTTTTTTCTTTCTAATTATACGGTTTTAATAATAACTAATTAATAATTTTATGTTATTCCCCAGCAATGTCAAATTCTAAAGTATTAAAAAAAATTAAATTTTTTTGTATTGAATTAAAGATCTCAATTTGTAGTTTAATTTGGTGAAAAAAAAAGTAAAAAAATTAATGTAAAAATACTTTATTTTTTTATCCGAAAGATATTGCAAAGCAAGCCAACAATGTCAAATTCTAAAGTATAAAATTTTTCAAATTTTTTTGTACCGAATTAAAGATCTCAATTTGTAGTTTAATTTTGTGAAAAAAAAGAGTAAAAAACTTAATGTAAAAATACTTTATTTTTTTATCCAAAAGATATTGCAAAGCAAGCCAACAAATGTCAAATTCTAAAGTATAAAATTTTCCAAACTTTTTTTGCACCGAATTAAAGATCTCGATTAGTAGTTTAATTTGGTGCAAAAAAAATTAAAAAATTATGCGCAAAAGTACTTCATTTTTTTATCCGAAGGAAACCGCAAGAGTTTGTAAAATATTTAAATGCAATTCGGTTTTCTGGAAAACGAAAAGAGAAGGGGGTAAGTGGGGGTACGGGCGTAATTTGGTAGGGGTATTAGGGGGTATAAATTAGTAATTGGGGGGGGGGGGGGGGTGTTATTAATTAGTAAAGGAGAAGGGGTATAAATCGGGTAGGGGTATTAACTTATCCGGGTGGGTTTTTTTTTTGCCAAACCATGCATATAGGCGTGGGACCGGGATAAGGGGAGGGTGTATAACTTAATACCCCCTCTAATACTGCATCCAATCGGGCCCTTAAGAATACTCTTTTAGGCAATGGCGACTCCAGGAATTCTCTCAAGGGTGTTCAGAAATTCTACTACGGTCCTCTAGAAATCATTTTTTATATAACTAGGTGGTCCAGACTATCCTGCGTGCACTCATGTGTAAAGGGGAAGGAATCTAAATTGCAGTAGCGGCTCTAGGAATTCTCTTGAGGGTGTTCAGAAATTCTACTACAGTTCTCTAGAAATAATTTTTTATATAACTGGATGGTCCGGACTATCCTGCGCCCACTCATGTGTAAAGGGGAAGGAATCTAAATTGAACAATTTTGTTGTGAAAAGACAAAGACTTGAGTTGAGCCATGATCTGTTTGACTGTTTTCATCCCACCCTCTTCCACTTGCATTTACTGACAGAGAGAGAATAGACTAGTGATTGATCTTTCTAAACCATATTTCACACACATAAGGAAAGGTATGAGAAAATGGTGCCATTCGACAGGGAAATGCTACTCTCTAGTCCTGATCCATCTAGTCCCATCTAATTTTGGGCTTTCGTGGATCTTTTGTAGGTTTACAACGGTTAATCCAAACCATTCAATTTATGAATCCTGCATTGGATATTATTATTGCAAAAACTGTGTGGTCAAACACGATAGCTGTGAGAGCATAACACATTTAACACTTTCGTGCAAGAAATTTAAAAAGGATGGCAAAATGATGTTCGTGCGTCCAACTTTTTTTTTTGTTAAATCAAACATTGTTGCCACAAACTCATACTACACAGCAGTTGGGAAGAACAGAATTTTTCAACTTGTATTAGTGCTAGATTTGAATTTACAATAGGAAGTTTGTTTTACATACATCTATACCTTTCAAGTACTTGTGGATACTAAACATGACGTGGATGGAGGAGAAGAGAAGTTTTAACTTGAAGACATAGACCATAGACTTGGTTTTTGGGGTCCTGCATTGTGGTCCTGACCTTTTTTTCTTTGGAAGTTAAGGTTGATTGCTCAAGATGTTACCCCGGAAGGACCGGCGTGTCCTTTGTACTATTTTTTTTTTTTATCGCCGAGTCTTTTGCACTAGTGGTAG
Organism: Vaccinium darrowii; assembly: GCA_020921065.1. Classification (NCBI taxonomy): domain Eukaryota; kingdom Viridiplantae; phylum Streptophyta; class Magnoliopsida; order Ericales; family Ericaceae; genus Vaccinium; species Vaccinium darrowii. Next base: position 464,961 of record CM037162.1, read on the forward strand.
CTCCACGAATTCTCTTGAGGGTGTTCAGAAATTCTACTACGGTCCTCTAGAAATCATTTTTTATGTAACTGGGTGGTCCGGACTATCCTGCGCGCACTCATGTTTAAAGGGGAAGGAATCTAAATTGAGCAATTTTGTTGTGAAAAGACAAAGACTTGAGTTGGGCCATGACCCATTTGGCTGTTTCCATCCTACTCTCTTCCACTTGCAATTACTGACAGAGAGAGAATAGACTAGTGATTGATCTTTCTAAACCGTATTTCACACACATAAGGAAAGGTATGAGAAAATGGTGTCATTTGATAGGGAAAGACTACTCTAGTCCTGATCCATCCAGTCCCATCCAATTTTGGCCCTTTGTGAATCTTTTGTAGGCTTACAACGGTTAATCCAAACCATTCAATTTATGAGTCCTGCATTGGATATTATTATTGCAAAAACTGTGTGGTCAGACACGATAGCTGTGAGAACATAACACATTTAACACCTTTGTGCAAGAAATTTAAAAAGGATGGCAAAATGATGTTTGTGCGTCCAACTCTTTTTTTTTTTTTTGTTAAATCAAAACATTGTTGCCACTAATCCCAGGGTCTATTTACGCCTCGCCACACACATAAACCGGGCAAAGTCAATGTCCCCTAGAAATCATAACTGTACATAAATAAATAAAAATAAAAATTCTACTAATACAACAATGCTACCAAACAAAAATTAAAAAAGAATCAAACCTATGAATGGCCTATGTAATAATCCAAATCTATTGTGTCTATATACCCTGTGCATATATATTAAAGTGTTTCACAAAAAAAGATAGCGCGCATATATTAAATTATTGATCTATATTTTATAATGTAATGAGTAATCATTTGGAATAAGTATGAATAGATTAAAGAGAGATAGTTAAAAGTGTTCTTATCTCTTTGAGCTAAATGTGTTGAGACAAAGAAACACCCAAATTCTCAAATATCCAATTTATATTATTCTCTAATGGAGTATCAAATAGTGCATGGTGAATTCTGTCATTAGGATTGGGTGTTCAAAATTTTTGGGTAATGTGTTCAAACATTTTGGGTAGAGTGTTCAAATATTTTGGTTAGAGTGTTCAAAATGACAAAAATTAATAAATAAATAAATTTTTACATGTATTTCTAAATTTTTTTTTTCAGGGTGTTCGAGTGACCACCCTTGGCTCTTCTTAGAGCCACCTCTGCTTTTAGGTAGTCCACTAGCCTATTGAAATTTGAATACCAACCCTTCCAATGCCCCTACTGAAGCCTTCCCCACGAAAATCCAAAGCTACTCCTGCAATTGTGTACTTGCTCGCAGTCACCTCAATAAACACCACCCAACAATCACCCCATAAGCCCCCTAAGATCATAAACCAGCACTTCTAGCACTCCAAAAAAAATCCCAAATTAAGCAAACACCAAACCAACGCCTTCTCATCTACATATCTCTCTGTCTTTTTCTCTTTGTCTCTCTACGAAAGCTATCAGATTGGCAGCGATTTTATGATCCCTAAACGATGGAAGATATCATAGACCCAGTCACACCCATCGCCTGAAACCGGATCTCCAACTTCCCCCGATCGGACGGGATAATAACAGCGACGATCGCCAAGCGCCACCTCAAAACGCCCTCAGCCTATTGATCGAGCAAGGGAGGAGGTGGTACATTATTGGGGATGGTGGTCGTGTATGTGCGTGTGTGTGTGAGAGAGAGAGAGGGAGAAACTAGTGTACATACGTGTTGAATCATCTGAAATGCCACGGGGCAAGTTATTAATTTTCAGGGTATTTTTGTAAAGCGGGACAGGGCCGGCCCTAACATTTGGGAGGCTTGAAGCGAATTTAAAAGATAGGGCCCTTGGTTTTAATGAAGAAAAATTCAATATAAGTGGTTAATAAAAGGTATAAAAATTAAACATGGTATTTTATCTTGTTAATTTAACGAACATAAACTTTTAAATTTTTATACCGTTAGAGAATTTTTTTTCGAATTACCGCTCATAGAATGCATTTTTCTAATGTTAATATCTATAGTGGTAAAAATACGATTTTTAACGATAGAAAATTATAAGATTTAAGCATTTTCTATTGAAGTTTGTTGATTAAAAAAATTATTTTAGTTCATTTTTCATTGTCAAAAGTGATTTATTTTGTGAATTCGATAGTAAAAGTTAAACATAAAATTAAAATAAATGAAACAAAATATTAAAAAAAGACTTATCAAATATGGTGTGCAAATTATTTTAACATTGGACTTGAGTAACATCTACCACTAAAAAGGCTTTACTCCGTATTAATTTATACTAATATAAGTGATGCAAGAGTTAGATGAGGAAGAAAACTAGGGGGAGGGGAAAAAAAAATTAACCTATCAAAAGAGGGCCCTGCCAAGAGTTGAACCTGGGTCACGAGGGTTATAGCAAAAGCACACATACCACTGTGACAGTCTTTGTACCTTCTCTTCAGAAGTATTAAGTTTATAGTATATATATAGTAACAGAAACTTCTACGAAAATGGGCCCCCATATTTTTGCTTAAATTATGGGCTTAAAGCCGCCGCACCTCCGGCTTCACCTCAGGGCCGGTCCTGAGCGGGAGCCAAATGTCCTGCAGCCCGTATGGGAAAACTTCATGTTCTAATTGCATAATTAACTACTATGTTCTCCTCGCCAAATTAAGCTCCCTTCTAATAATGATGAACACTCTCTCAAAAATAAAGAACAATAAAGAAACATTAATGAATTACACCATCGTCACAAACCTTTTCATGCCCGTAAGCGATGCATTAATTTGTTATTTAGTTTCAAGGACTACTTATACGAGATCATAAACACTTGCCAAAGTTCAACAGCAATCATTTATGACACTTATTGTTTCCTTGTTCACTCTTGTCTTGATAGATGTCTTTGAGTTCCCTAAAAGCCACCAACTTGCTTCCCGTCGCATTTTTTTTAAAGCATGCATAGTTGCTTACAAATTGAGGCCTAAGACTTGTACTCCCTCAATCCCATATAGTTAGTCCGGCATGGAGTTTAAGGACTAGAAAAAATTACTTCCTCCGTCCCTTTTTAAATGACACTTTTGGAAAACGTTTATTTTGTGGGCGTTAAAAAATATACTTTCATATAACGTTTTTAATTTTTTTTGCACCAAATTAAAGTACTCAATGAGCACTTTAATTTGGTATAAAAAAATTAAAAAATTATATAAATAAATATGCTTTTTAAGGGGTGTGAAATTGCACGTATTCCGATAAGGATCACTTATCACTTAAAAGGGACGGAGGGAGTAGTTCTTTGTAAAAAAAAAAGTTAATCTTTTTCAAAAAAATAATAGAACAAATAGTGATCTATTAATTTGTGCAAAAAAATTATTTTTTTTCTTGGCAAAAGTCTATTTTTTTAGTCCTTGGACTCCATGCCGGACAAACTTTATGGGACAAAAGGAGTAATAAGTATAAAATGACCAGGCCTGCTAGGTTCAACTGAGTATAATGTTCGGCCTTATTTGGTATGCTCGGCCTCTCATCTCTAAACACGTCAGATGACCAAGAATCTCTGAATCCGCACCTCGAACAATGTTTTATGGATCAGTTGGGACTCTCACACAATATCAAAACTGTAACGCCCCGATTTTCGGAAGCATTAATTTAAATCATTTAATCAATGATTAATATGAACAAAAAGGATCTCATTAATTAAGCAGCGGAAATAACATAATTGTCTTAGTTCGATTACAACAATAACATAGTACTTTGTTGGGAAGTTAGATTACAGTTTTCCAACACAAAAATAAGGGAGATTGGCTCTACAGGTTAAGGTTGAGATCTTGATCCCAATGCTCCTCTTGAGCCTGATCCACCGGAAAACCTTCTGTTCCAAAATAAGCGTCGCCCTTGACACCTACACCTCCTGTTTGATCACAATCTGACATAATACGTCCGAGTCGCAAAGTAACATCATGGTATTATACCAGGGTCACACGAAGTGTAACACCGTGAGCAATAAAATCACTCAATAGCTATTCTAACCCCTAACCCTTACATAACATACAAGAACAACATATATGATTGAAAAGTAGTACGTAAAAGAGTAAACACATAACTGATTTTATTACTAGCATTAACTTACATTTTCATCTAAGTTCTCAACCTAGAGAACTTTTCTCCCAAATAACCACTAAGGACTATGACCAATCTGTGATTAAACTCCCCCCTTGCTTGCCCTGACGGAAGGCATAAGTTACATACTTAATCCAACCATCAACCGCCTCACAAGGATGAATTTCCCAGGGACTGACTATACCACTGGGCTATGAGTGACAACTATCAGCTGTTGTAGGTATATAGTCGTAACTCGGTCGATAATACATCCACCCTTTTAACGCCTCAGAATTCAAATGAAGTAATCACAGATTGTCATATCCTAGGGTTTCGAAATCCTGGCAGGCTGCCAAATAATCCTCCAAACCAAAATCACTTGGCTGTCTGCCATTCACAAATCTCGGGGTGACTCTCCATAAATCAATTCATTTCCGATTTCCATTAACCTCAATGTCTACTTGAAATTTGCGTACGATCACCAAACTCGGGAACCTATTTGTCCGATCTAACAATCAACATTTCATTAATGAAAATAACAGAATAAATCAAAGAAAAAAGACAACAATAAATTCAGGGTAACACAATTCACATAAAAAATTAAGAAGAATAAATACATGTTAGAATGCAAAACTAATCATACAGAAATGATCATGATAATCTTTAAGGGGGTGCTAGTGTAATATAAATACTTAGAACCACTGGGGTTTATGTTTAAACTTAACAAAGTCTGACATATAGGTTTAGTTTTTAATTAAAAACTTAAACTCTTTACTATTTTCTCAAATTCTAAACGAGGATTTTCCAACTTTACAGAAGTAATAATTTCCTATTTTAGGAAAGTCTAATACTCTAAATTGAGCTTTTGTTCTAGACTTAGAAAATATGATATGGATATAGTATCTTTTAATTAAATAAAAGATTCCATCATTAGACACACAAAAATATATATACATGTACTGGTAAGTTTTTCCCACGTTAAAATTTGTTAACTAGGGTTATTATTATTTTTTTATTTCTAAGTCTCGTTAATTTAAACTAGATTCTAGTCTAAGGAAAAAAAAAGTAACATTAAACAAGTTAATAGGTTAAGCATATTAAATACATATCTTATCTAATCAGATTTCTAATCCAAGTTGAACATGTTAATGTTAACAACTAACAAAAACTCAGCATTGCACATATTGGTATACTAATACTCAATCAACAAGCAGAATGATAACAATATCAACAGGAACCAAATTCTTTTCTACACTAGAAGTAAATTTCGGTTGAAAGCACTTCACTTGGTACAAACTGGTTTGAACAAAAAAATGCAAAAGAGTACATGCAGTATGATTATTTGGTCCCACGTGTTTGGCAATTTGAATGCCACAATGAGGAACTCATTTTCATAAACCAACATTAACATCATGCATGCCACCAGGTGTTCAACAAAACTGAATTTTTTTCTTTCTATACACTTGCCAACGTTTTAGCCGTGAGAAACAATAAAACTGGGTTCGGTTTTGATGAATGGGTGCTTTTCTTTTCATTTTTAAACCATAGAAATAACTCATAAACATCATAATATATTTAGGAAAGGTGGAGAAAAGTTATACTACCTTGCAACTAACGAAATGCTCGGGTTTTGTTCCTACTCAACGAAAATCGACTTATTATATACCGATGGGTTCAGTAGGATGTAGCCTACCTTTCTTCCGAAGATTAAGCTAAACCAGAGTGATTTGGATGGGCCTCGGTCACGTCAAACAGACTGAACTTCTTCTTCTTTCTTCTTCCTTGTTCTTTTCTTCCTTTCTTTTCCTACCCAGCCTTCTCTAACTTTCTCTCGGTAAATACACAAAAAGAAGAAGAGGAGGATAGTGGAAAATGTGGGATGTATTTGCAGGAGAAATGTGAATAGGTGTGTATATATATGAGGGTACGTGGTTTAAGTTGACAACCCCATGGGTAATGGAATGGTACAAGTTTGAGCCATTAACCATGGATTGGAGGAATGTTTTCAAGGGTGGTGTTGGTTGGTCATTGGTTGGGCAAAAAGGCCTCCCAAATATGGCTAAGGCAACAATAGACATGAGGGTGATGGCTATGTGTGATGGGAAGATTGATGGAAATTAAAATTGATGTGCATGGTTTTTGGATTTAGTTGGGATGTAATGTAGTTTAGGATTTTTGGTTTGGGTAACCGGATAGTGTAATGGGACTAGGACCACTAAATCACAAAAATAAATTTAATCATTTCTAGGTTTTATTAATAAAACTATTTCATAAAAAAAAAAAAATAGGGCCAAAATCCGGGTCGTTACAAAAACCCTATGGGGATAACTACAAATAGTCCAACCCTAGTTAAATGCTCCATCTCCGACAAGATAGGAGGGCTCCGGTCACTGGACTCTATGAGTGTCATCCTTATCAACACCCAACGATCCGACATTCCAGTCCTAAAGGGACTCTATCTCCTTAGGACTCTATCTCCTAAATGGCTTATATAATTAGTCCTCATGAACTCTGGTACTTCTACTTGCTTGATCTTTACTCCGTATCCTCCACAAATACATTGACTTAGACATCAGAGGTAGAGGTGGCAAATGGATGGGTTGGTTTGAGTTTGAGTGGGTTGATTTGGGTTATAGGTTGAATATGGGTAGGTTGAATATGGGCCAACATTAGATGGGTTGAATATGGGTGGATCGAATATAGGTTAAGCCAAACCCAAACCAAACCAACCCAACCCAACCCATTTTTCCCCCCATGGTTTAGAATTGAAAACACATGAAAGTTGATTAATGATACAGATCCATGCCGATCAAAAAAAAAATGATACAAATCCAACACGAGGGACTGGTAACTTTCGAACAAGAATTACATTTGCAATCGTCGTATTATTCTGTGTTCCAAATTTTTTTTTGCATTTGTTATTTTTGCGTCGATTTTTCATGGATTATTGGGTTGTCTCGACTAGAGAAATCTACAGAGTGAAAAATTATTAACTAAAAACTAAATTCTTTTGAATTCAGAAAAAAATAATCCAATAATTCACAACTATTTGGATTATTTTTGTCTTTAAATTTTTTTTTTTAACTTTTTAGATTCCTCTCGTCGTGACGAACCGTTAACCCAAAACTAACAAATGCAAAAATTACAATAACTTAAATCCGATCCGAATCTGAACTCTCTAAATCTGGCTTCAATAATCCGAATCCGAAAAAATGGATATCCAACCCAAAAATACGAATTTGACCCATTTTTTTGTTTAAAAAAAAAAAAACTTATACAGAATTGTAGTAAAAAAGGAAAAAAATTGCAATTTTTGTAAATGTTCAGAGATGATTTAAAACGAAAAAATTGAATAAATTGATTAAGACCTTATCGATATTCAATAGAATAAACTAAATTTTTACAAAACTTATACAACATTGTTCCACCTCCTGAATGTGTCGAGTTTTTACAAAAAACAGAGTAGTTTTTTTTTTTTTTTTTTTATCAACGAAAACAGAGTAGTTTGAAATTGGAGTTCTGAAATTTGAGGTAGTACTGGCCCTCCCCTTGTTTTGAAGCCGCCATTTTCGAATCTAGTTCATGGTATTGTGAATTTGGTAGTGAATACCCATTTTCGATCCATTTTCAACGCAATCCAACTTGTATAAATATAGGTTAATATGAGTTCAACCCAATATCAACCCATATTACAATATGGGTGGATCAGGTTGAGTTATAAGTGGGTAGTTTGGGTTGGGTTCATGGGTTGGGTTGACAATTGCCACCTCTAATCGGAGGAGTGTTAGCCGGCACCACACTAGTGTCAAATTCTCTCTTGCAGGTGACTGAGACCGATCAACCTGCTAACAAACGGAGAAATAAGTAAAGGAGATTAGATTTCTGGCATCTGAACCACTAAATCATGAAAGGCTCACATCCATTACTAGTAAGATGTGGAGTGTGAAATACCAATTCCAAAATGTGGCTCAAAATTAAGCAGCTATCTGCATGAGATTGCACCGTAGCTAAGGTCTGTTGGGTCCACGAATAAAACCAATTGGGCTAGCGTCTATTGATGCACAATCAATGGTCAAGTCGTCACTATTTAACTAAATAAAAAAAATTCGCATAATATCTTAAAACAACTACTAGTGGGGAGTATAAGTTTTTCCTTTTCTTAATTTCTTTTTTGTTAAAGCTTTGTTTCGGCAGTTAATTGGTGAGACAAATTTTACTAAGAGCAAGAAACATAAAAAGAAAACATGAAAGATATTTTTCTTTGGGTAATTTTACTATTAGAAAGAACAAACAAGTGGAAAAATTCTCACATACAACAGATCACCAAGTCATAAAATCCTCAGATGAAGGCTTAAATTTTGAAAGTAAGAATGCATATTAAAGCTATTGCTCTTCAGCATTTCTTTATTAAATGATAGGTGCTGAAAAGCACCCATTTAACCTCTCTAATTTGCACTTTGTTAGGCCAATTAGGTTGTCATTTAATTAGTGGTTGTTGGATATTGGTATTACAGGCTCCGAGTGCTCAAGGATTTGGAAAGCGTGCTTTGGAGTGGTTTAGAAGTGTCAAGGATGCGAAAAGGTGCGAAAGAGGAACCAAGAGTCAAGTTACTGCCTTCTTGGTCCAGACCACCACATTCCGAGTCCGGACAAGCACTCAGGATCACAAATGCATGGAATCTTCCTCCTTGGTCCAGACCACCATTTTCCCTGTCCGGACCAGCTACCCCACTAGCTTTAGTGACCAATCTTCCTTGCTGGTCCGGACCACCACTTTCCCCGTCTAGGCCAGGGCGACGGGAATTAGCATTTTTATATGTTTTATGTAATTTTTAAGGCTCTAAGTATATATAAATAGAACTTCCTAACAATGTTTTAGGGTTCCGAACTACTTTGAGAGGCTACGTAGAGAGAGAAAGCTAGGGTTCTTCATGTTCTTCGCGCGTTCTTCAAATCAAAGCATGTCGATCATCACCATGTCCGGCTAAACCCCTTTTCTAGGGGGAGGATGAAGCTCTACACCAAGTAACCTCGTTTTTCTGCATTGATTATGGTTAATATTTGGATCAGATTATATGTTCAGAACTCGGTTTCAAATGATTAATGGAATCATTTTTAATTTTTTTTAATTCAGTTGAGTATTTGTATACATGTGTTCAAATACCGTAAACATATAATTGTTTTCACTAGTGCAATTGGAGTTCTGAGATGGATTCTGCTCGTAAGACGGATCGTGCTGCAATAGTGAGACGGTCTGTGTTATGGGATAGTCCATGCCTTTTAACAATCTCTATATTTTCTTGATGATTATCATTAGGGTTTGCAAGCCCTAGCGATAATCCTTTGCGATTTGAATATTAATCATGTCTATGCAACGTTTGGTTATGCGGTTGGAGTGGATTCTAACCCTAGATCTTTTTCCCAAACAGATTCACCTTTTTAGTTATTGCGCTCTTTAGTTTAATAATTTCACAAGCAATCAAACCTCTTTTTACCGAATTAAATTAGAGTTAATTGGAATTAGAGCAACTCAGCCAATTTGTCTTTGTAGATCGACACTCGGACTTAACCGCTATTCTCCGGAAATAAAGTTAATTCCTAGTTATTATTTAATTAATTTTGACTTGGCACGACACGGTCATTAAAGTTGACAGATCCCACACAAAATCGATCTCGATGTTTGGGTTCCAAGTCCGACCCTAAGTTTGGTTGCTAACTTTTAACTTTTATTAGGAATAATGTAAAATGGGATTCCCACATTGTACATTCTAGTTGTATAACTTGAAGATAAATTTAATTCGACAAAATATATAGTATATGAAAAGGGGCATCCAAACCATAGATATTAATAATAAGCTTGGGGATTGTTTAACTCGTTTTCTGGTGCTATTATTATAGAAAATTGGCTAGAGTTCATATAGATTCCACATGGTAAAGCTGCTTGTGCACTGAGATCCCAAAAACAAATTTTCTTTCATCCTCTGACTTTCAGTCCTGTTTACATTGTATCATGCACATAGGAAAGATGTCACTAACAATTAATAAATCATATTATAACCGAATCGAATACCAATTCGGTTTGTTCTTACTTTCCCAATGACTCAGAAAAACAAGAAAAGTCTTTCACTTGCTTTTCTTACTTTTTCCCCTTCTATGGATTTCTCTTTAATTACTTCCATAACTTCAACATTTATCGATTATAAACGACACTATAATGTGTCAGTGTTAGCAAAATCCACATGCCTCATTGAAATTTATTAATAGTTCTTGAAAAACCGCCACATGATGCTGTAGAGCTCAAATCGACCTTCTACCACAAAGTGTGCGACTCCCACACTAATATTTGGTGAAGAAGAGGCATGTAGCACCAAAGCATTGTATAATCCCTCCTCATGCGTAAAAAAAATACTGCACATGTTAATCCCTCCTAAATTAAGTTCAACACAAGTCACATAAGGGTTTGTTTCATCTTAAGATCTCAACTGGTTCGAAACCTATCAAACGCTCTTAACTTCTTTGGGGTGATTGTCGAATATATAGGGCTTTATTCCTGCTTTAATTAAACTCCTAGCTTGTGGACGAAGAAATTGAGTCCACATGATTAAGTGATGTGTGTAAATTAGTCGGGACACATGAGTTAAAAAAATAAAATAAAATAATGCTACACGTGTCATGCCACAATAGCAACAACTAGTACTTAATGGCCCTGTTCGTTTTCTAGTTTAGTTGAGTTTTAGTTTTGATGACATTATCATTTCCCTCAATTCTCTCTCTATCTCTCTCCACTCATTACACCTGATGACATCATTAAAATTAAACTAAACTATTTAACCAAACACAGCCAATAAATTTTTAGTATAAACGAACGATTCTAAAATTTTGACTATCCAAAGTGGGAAATCTAAATTAACACGACATTTGTGAAAAAGAATATGCCTGGTACCATATTCTAAAGCGGAAAAATGGAATAAGAATATAGAAACTTTTATAAATATATTCGGACAATGATACCATCGAATCGTTAGCTTTCGGACCATCCTTGAGAAAAATAGAAATGCCAGCTTTCAAGTTATCCAGCACCGTCTACCAAAAAAAAAGGGTTAACCAGCAGCAGTGGCCCCGCGTAGACTGCGTGTCCTAATTAATTTATAGCGTTAGACTAATTATTTCTAAGACCCTACTTTAATCACTGACTAATTAGTTTGAGTTGTTGGCATTGTGTGCTGCAACAACTTGGAAGAAAACAGACGTTTTACGCAATAATTACGCAAACAATCCTAAATGCTAAGTTGTGGGCCCAAAGTTAGTTGGACACAGCTCAAAAGTAGATACAGAAATACTAACAGGAATAAAGAACTAGTAATTGAAAATTTAATTGGTGTACAATAATTTCAAATTTTATGCACATATATATGCCTTTTATTTTTTTAGTAACGCCTTTTTTTTTTTTAAAGAATTAACTTTACTGGATGAATGAAGTATGTAAATGACCAAATTCATGTGTCTTCACATGCATACATAGAAGATACTGTAGTAGTTCACAGATATACATGAATACAGTAAATACATCGATCCTTTAACCAAAATTCTTCAGCTACATGCATGAACCACAACCATGCATGTTGTCTGCTAAATAATTCTGCTTGCTTAAAATCAAGCTTAATTTCCAACATATAAATTTAACAGAGTATTTCAAAACATACGCAAAATGATTCATAAAATTGTAGAGTCTATTCAGGGCCGGCCCTAAAGTTTGGATTGTCCAAGCCCAACATTAGTTTGGTTGCCCACTTAATATTAAATTATTAAAAAAATTAAAAAATTACAAAAATTCAAAAGTTATTATTTTAGAGGCCTAAAGCAAACTCCCAATATTGTACCCCAACATCGTCAGGAGTTCTTTTAATAATTTTACAAAATTACAAAACTTCAAACTAAAAGATACAATTATAAAAGATAAATGCAAAAAAAATATAATTGTAAGAACTTTTTTTTGAAGAAAATAAGAATGTATCCTTGTATTATAACTATGATTTGTTTTAAAAAAACGAATAAATCGTGTTAGCTCGCTCTCGCTTTGTTTTCAATTTTCCACCATTGGGATAATTTTTTAAAATTAAATGTAAGAACATATCACATATACATTATTTGTTGTGTATGTTAAAAGCTAAATTTCTAACAACGTAATTGAGTAATGTGGTTTCATAATATTTGGATTGAGAAGGAAAAACAAAAATCGTAGAACTATACTCAAATGCACCCACATTTACACAAACATATGCATAAATCCATGGGGCTCACTCATATAACACCATGAGTTTGTGTGCTTGTATATGTGAGTGTATATTTTGAATGTGATCTAGACTGTCTATTGTTTCACAAAAAAAAAAAAAACATAAAAGCATGTTAAACTTATGATGTCGAGCTGGTTTTCTTAACATTTATTTATGTCTCAAATTTAAATGCCAAATTCATATTTGGTGTCAAATTTAACAGAAATTTTGACTTTGTAAAATCCCTAATGTCATTCAGACCAATATATTTTCATAAAAAATGTAATAAAATTTAAGTTTGAATTTGAAACAAAGTAATACCAAATCAGTTCCCCTATAGACTTCATAATCTAAATTTTGGCCATTGTCGAAAATTGTTGAAACACCTGCCAAATTTGGCTACAAGAGTCGTTAATTTTTCCATTCATCACAACCGGTGCAAAGCCATGTATTTGATATTTTTCAATTCAATAACATTGGTATCTTCGTACACTACTGGAACCTGGAATACAACTACTAAATTTTGACATTTTAAGCACACATTTTTTTTTTTCAATGGCAGGAAGACATTTTAAACACTAGGGCATAAGTAATTGACATTTGCATAGCCATTAATATTAGAGAGTGGAAATACTCCAACAACATGAGATTAGCTGTTCCAATAGAATAGAATGGCCTTTCTGAGCGTGTATGAGGATATAAGCACGCTTGCTTTAACCTGTTTTAGGTGCAATTCCGTCCACGGCCTGCAGGCCAATCATGTATCGTAATTGTAGCATCAGTAGAAGTTCAATTTATTCTAAAATAGTAGGAGTAAAAAACAGATAGGCCGATGAAACTGGTTTCTTGGCCTGATTAGGTTAATTAGGTGATTCACTGATTTAGAAAATCTGTTTCGTGTGTGTGTGTGTGAGTATTGACCTAATTTGGTTAGATATTTTGGGAATACAGGAGAGGAGACACTTCAAAAATGGATACTCAAAGTCAAAACTCAAAATATCAAGTAACTCTAATAAATCAGATTCCATTTTCTGATTTTAAAGGGTTAAGTATTCCCTTTATCAGGATAACATCTTGATTCCATTTTCTACCCTCCCCATATAAAAAAGAATCTGTTGCCATTTTATGAAGACACATGTATATAGTTTACAAAACTGTAAATTATAAATGAGAGAAATCATTGAACGCTTCAAGAGCATAGTCAGGTTTTTTTTTAGTCAGATATGATACAGGTGTAAATTACTAATATTGTATAATAACCAGCAACTATTGGCCTCTTATTATATTATAGTAGTAGTGGTGGCCTATCAAACAACAATATACTAATACTAATCATATCTTAAATTCTTAATACGAATATACTTAGGATTTGAGATTTGCTTCTGGTTTTAATTTAAGAAGGAAACCAGGGGTAGGTCCTATGTATAAAAACAAAACCAAAACCAAAACCAAAACGTCAACTGTCAGAAACGTCTGCAAATAAGTAGTACTCCTATGAAATAAACCAGTTAAAAAAAGGCTTTACATTACAAAACATGCCTGGAAAGTAGTAGTAGGACTGAGACGGAGATCAACAACAAAAGAGAGATCGATCATCTTTTCCAGACCCTCCCTCGTTCCGATTATCCCACTCTCGTCACCTAGGATCTTATTCAAACTTCAATATCCATACATACATACTCTCTCTCTTCCTCGCCTCGCCGGCAACTAGCCGTCTCCATCTCCACTTAATTACCTCACCTTTAAAAGTTCAAAAATACCAATCCTATCGTATCATCATACCAATAACTCTTCCTCTTCACGCTCTTCCTAGACCAAAAAACCTAGAGTCCAAATATCATGATTTCCGCTTCAAAGCGGGAAAAACTCCGATTTTTTTAGCTAGCTGCTAGCTACTTGATTCAATTTCGGACAAGCCCAGTGTTTGGGTGTTTTCTCCACTAGTCATGTTTTCTATAATTACTAGATTGTTTCTGTTACTCGTCGTAATCGGTTGTTTATTCGTTCTAGTTCGATTGTTCTTGTACCGTACTGCTTTAATTTACGTCTTGAAAAAGTGGGTGCACTGGGTTGAAGATCGAGTTCACGTTCACCAGTCCTTCAAAGTACCCCAATTGAATGACAACTTCCAGGAGAATCAATTTTACAGAAAAGTCCATACTTACGTGAATTCGCTGACTTCGATGGAGGACTCCGACTTCACAAACCTCTTCGCCGGCAAAAAATCCAACGACATCATTCTCTGCCTCGACGATAATCAGACAGTTCACGATGAGTTTCTCGGAGCAAGGGTATCGTGGACGAACGCCGTTGACAACGGAAAGGGTTTCATCAGGAAGAATTTTATTCTGAGGGTGAAAAAGAAGGACAAACGTCGGATTCTGAAACCTTATCTCCAGCACATCCACACGATTTCTGACGAGATCGAACAGAAGCCTCAAAGAGACGTGAAGCTGTACATGAACACGGAGAAATCCGACGGACGGTGGAGATCGGTTCCGTTCACCCATCCCTCGACTCTCGAAACGATAGCCATGGATTCGGATCTGAAGAACCGGGTCAAGTCCGATCTCGAGTCATTTCTCAGATCCAAACAGTACTACCACCGCTTGGGCCGCGTTTGGAAGCGAAGCTATTTACTATACGGCCCCTCTGGCACTGGCAAATCCAGCTTCGTCGCCTCCATGGCCAAATTCCTCTCGTACGATGTTTACGATGTCGATCTCTTAAGAGTCTCCGATGATACCGATCTGAAGATGCTTTTGTTGCAGACGACAAGCAAGTCGATTATTGTAATCGAGGATCTGGATCGGTTCATGGCGGAGAAAGGTTCTACGGCGTTGAGTTTATCCGGTGTGCTCAACTTCATGGACGGAATTGTGAACTCATGTTGTTCGGATGAGAAAGTGATGGTGTTCACTATGAACCACAAAGAACGGATCGATTCGGCCATACTCAGGCCTGGTCGGATCGACGTTCATATACATTTTCCTCTTTGTGATTTCAGTTCCTTCAAGAGTCTTGCCAATAGCTATCTAGGGCTAAAGGACCACAAGTTGTTTCCACAGGTCGAAGAGGTGTTTCAGAGCGGTGCAACGCTGTCACCGGCGGAGGTCGGGGAGATCATGATCGCCAACAGGAGTTCTCCGAGCAGGGCTTTGAAGTCGGTTATTACAGCGGCGAAGGTCGGACGGCGGATGAGCGATGGCGCGTCGTCGAGATTCTCGGTGGATGTGGCGAGTGAGCCCGGTGGTTTCAAAGAAAGCTCCCCTCCAGTGAGGGAGTTACGGAAGTTGTACGGTCTGTTGAAGCTAAAGACAAGCTGCAAAATTGGACCGTCGGATCAAGAATCCTCGCAGGTCGAAGGGTGATGCTGTGTTCAAAAATTGATTAGAAATTCAGACGGCCAAGGTTGTTTTTCTTTCTACCTTCCTTCTTTTTTTTTTTTTCAAAAAATTTCGATTAAAAGGCTCTGTTCATACATGTATACAGAAATATCGATTAGCCGGATAGATTGTTAAACATCAACTATAGTCTTTACAGTGTAGGCTTGTTTCTGTCTTGGTTCTTGCCAGTCATATTTGTTTATATCGATTCTTTCTCTAGAGTTTATCAATGGTTGTTCCTCTAAACAAATTTGTGGTTTGGGATTGTTGAGACTTGAGTTGTAAATGGCAACTTTGGTATCGGGTTATATGTAGCAAAAGATTTTAAAAGAAAACTCTATCCCGAATTGTTGGACCTCTACGAAAAATCGGGCAATTTTTAAATTAAAAAATAAAATACTTCTATACAAAAATTAAAAAAAAAAATTGGCACCATATTTAAGAACTTATTGAGTACTTTAATTTGGTGTAAAAATTTTCATAGAATGATGCACATGAGTACTTGATTTGTTAGTCCGAATATTACGCGTTTTTCCATAAGGGACGAACAATTTGGTACCGAGGAAGTATTTCTATATCTAAAACGACGTGACCAATAACAGGTTTTCCTGAACAAAGCTTGTTTGATAACGCTCTGAGCATTTGGGATTGGACTAGCAAGTCGATGGGAATCCAGTTTTTGGTTTGATTTTAGTGGGGTGGATTCGTAGTCTCATGGGATTCCCAATCTCCCAATGAATTGGATTAACCAACCAATAGGAGAGTGTTACTATCAATCCTATCCCAAGAGACTGAAGGTGAGAAGACAAAGACGCCCTCTTTTTTTTTTCTCTCCATTCACCCGTTACCCTCAAATATTAGTTGGCAACTAAATGGAGCCTCCACCACTCATCATCTCTCTTTTCGAGAGCTAAGGGGATGGCGATCAGTTTGTTTGTTGGGTTCGTCAGAAAACACCAGTGCAAATTCCGGTGAGGGGATGGAGGGTGGTGGTAGATCATAGATGCCAGATGAGAGAGAGCAAGGCGAGGGAAAAGAGGTGTCTGGAATTGGAAGACAATAAGGAGGAGAGAAAGTAAGAAGGCGAGGAGGAAGATTGAGTCGTATATAAATTTTTTGTTTGGAGGGTGGTGAGGTGTCTGGAACTAGACATGGGTCTTTTTGCTTTGGAGAATTGGATGGGATTCACGGGATTGCTAAATGCTTAATGGCTATGTGTATTTGAATTTTTTTGTTATTAAAGAGGAATGGCCGAATGGGTAGTGATGTTAGATGATACTCACTTTCAATCCAATCCTATCCTATCCTATATAAAGCAAACATGTTAACAATTTTAGCATTCAATTCTGTGCAAAACAAACAAACAAACAAGTAACTAATTCTACCTCATTACTAATTCTTTCTCATTACCTAACTCTGTTTTAATCCCTTTTCGTTACTAATTCATAAAATCTTTAATTGCTATCAAACGAGCCCTATATAACAGCAATCTTGCAGGAATCCCTACTAATAATCGTTGTTACATTCTAATGGTTTACGCCAGGAGAGAGAGAGAGAGAGAGAGAGAGAGAGAGAGAAAGAATGAGAATGAGAATGAGAATGAGAATTGTCGGCCCATTCAACTTAAGTAGTCCTATTTGGCTTTGGCCAAACTCTCACTGATTTTTTCGTCTTATGTATGGGCCAAACCGCAATGCAGTGTCAGCAACTTACAAAAGGACTATTGAAGTTGAATTTGTATACTACATGTGAAACGAAAGATTCCCCTGCTTACACTACGCCAAATGTTGCCTTTTGCGGCGGTCAAAAAATGCCACTAATAGTAGTAAAAGCGTCACTAAAGCTATTTGCGGCACTTTTACGACAAAAGTAAAAAGTATAGTCTATGCCAGTGTTGTTTAAAAAAAACGGCGCTAGATAAGTGCCGGTAATAAAATACGGCGCTTTTTGCGGCTCTTATAAAGTGCCGGTAATAATTTTGATGTCCAAACAATTAAAACAACACTTTGCAATAAGCACCGGCAAAAATAAGCAATAACGGCAATTTATAAGCGCCGGAAATGGACGTGATTTTTAAACTAATAGTGCTATATATAAGCATCGGCAAAGATCCATTCGGAAACAATGCCGGCCTGAGGGCTTATCACCCATATTGTCCCTGTAACATCAAATTTTTCGATCTCAACACATTTTTCAACGAATTCAACAAATAAATATGCTCGTAGCAACGGGTCATACAAAATAAAGTTCCATTAGATCGAATCAAGTATCACTTAATGCCCAAAATGCATCATCGATCTACATGTCTAAATATTGAAGTTTCAAGTGTCAAAAGGATAGAAGTACGTAGCATTTACATAACTACAAAATATATACCAAAACGCGTCTCCATGACGCAATATAAGTTCAGTTCAGTTCATCTAGCTAGGTCTCTAAAGTTATGCCCAAAAGTCGACCCAATATTCTTACTGTCATGCCCAAAAGCCATCTACACACTCAAATAAGATGTCCCAAACATCAAGCCCCAAAGTTGTCCTCCCACTCTCCATTCTCCTCGACAGAAGTGGAGCCATCCGGTGCACATTCAACATTGAATATTCGTGTCTCATTAGCCTGTTAGAATAAAGGTAAATCAATTTCATAACAAAGGTAACTTAAAACAAAATAAGCAGCAAACTAAGTTTTTTTTTTTTTGAACGGCAAAAGATTTTATAAATCAAATGTGGAAATACAAGAGATTAAAGGGACGAGCGAAAAGGCATCACAACAAGAGTGTAACATCCCAACAAGGTTGGCACCCTACACCCTTGACATTCATTTGCCACTCGACCGAGAGAAGCACAAGGTTGGCAAGAGATCAACCAAGAACAAGAAACAGCTGGACAATACAACACAATCAAAGCTCGAACTAGAACCGAAACAAAAGAGACACATGCTTCCAGATTCCACCACTAAATATCAATGATGAATCTCTCCCAATGCAGATCTGATGATGAGTTTCAGAGTAGCACAAGAACAGCATGTCAAAATATGATAGAAATAGCATGTGAGTCCTCTGAATTTGGCAACAGCATATCAAAATATGGAATTTGACAATAGCATGTCAAACAATGGTAGAAGTAGCATGTGAGTTTGACAACATCATGTCAAAATATGGTAGAAGTAGCATGTGAGCAAGTCCTCTGGATTTGAATTCATTTGGGCTCCTTAAGTGTGAATATGCAGAGAAAACTCAACCGGATCGCCTAGCTAATGTACAGACCATGTGTAATGGCAGCATGAAAAACTATCAACATGAGTATACCAAACCACAGTAGCAGCAAGAATGGATTGCACCCCAAAAAAGACAGGACTTGACTGGACTCAAATTATGGATGCTAACAATGCTAACTAATACGACCAACTCAAATTCTAACGAACTATCTGGATAATCAAAACAACTCAAACAGAGTTCATGTACTCAGTCCTCTCTCAAAGTCCAATGAAAATCCAGTTCTAAGGAGTTGGGGCATCAGCAAAATTGCTTGTGTCTTGAATACCAATTCAGGGACTGTTGTTTTTGTCTCTTCATAATGGTAGTACATTCTTTTGTTGTCCCTAATTCCACGTGTCACCATGTGTCAGCCGTATCAAATAAATCAATTTGATAATCTGCCGTATTGTACATTCCCTACATAGATACAATATACATCCATGATGCTTTAACAGACTTGACAGCAATGACAGACTTTGGTAAAACAGCCATAACTCTAGCTCGAGACTCGAAATCGTGCACCATTTTCTTTGTTAGAAACTAGACACATAGAGCTTTACAGCAATACATACCACGCACCCTGGTTATCTCCGAGTGATAGCAGCTTTGGCTTCAAAGATGGCCCAAAAATCTAATCCTGCAGCGGTTTTCCTATTATGAGTAATTATAATCGCGCGGCTGTAGCAAGGTTAATCGAACTCCATTTTTTATGTATGACCTATTGATTCGAAGAGGAAGAAGATTACTTTCCAATGGTTTAAGTTTTATTATTAAATTTACGTTATTCTTTCAGTTATGGTCAGAACAGTGCGCCTCGGTCCTGAACTAAAGCGACTAAAATCCAGTTTTCTATAAATTCTGGTATCTAATTACTTTGAGTCATCTTTGGAGTATTGAGATGCATTATTTAGGTCCTGAACTAAAGCAACTCGTATAGCTTCTGTTTTGCTTATTTTGTCTTAGGAGCTAATTATAAAGAACTACTTAGCCGACTTTGTTTTCTACTTGCGGACAAAATCTTAATACAGGTGCTACCTAATCTCTAGTTGTACAGGTCATGTCATTTCTCTAGGTGTGGGTCGTTACATTAAATCTCATAAGTCAAGTAAGGCTTACACCATATCTTAACAGGGAATTCAACCATTCCAACGAATTCCCAATCCTCAAAGATCCACAAATAGATAAACCTTCAACCAACAGCAACTCCACGTATTACTGTGAAAACAAACAGCTAGCTCAATTAACTTTCAAAGGTTCAGTACTACAAAGAGGTAGCCAACTCCCTAACAGCAACCACCTACAGGCTATGGTACTTTTTCCTTACTTTCTTTTCGCTCAGCTTCCAAACATTTGACTAGCTTGCGGGCTATAAAAGTACTCATTCTATATGATCTTGATCATATATGTGTATCTATACCTATATAAGACTGACTCGAATTTTCATACACATAGACACATAACATGTAAATGCACCCTACAGTGTTACGTGCGAAGTACTAAAAACTATATGCATGCGATAATACATATATGCTAGTACAACATCCACATGTGGCAAACCAGTCCAAGAGTCATAGAAGGCAAAATATTACCTCCCTAATTGGTGAATTTAATGGTGATTCATCTGTATCTGAAGGTTGCAGCATTGGATATCCCAAAGACTCCATGTAAGATTGCATTCTTGCACATTTATGCTCTACGCGGGTTATCCTTTTTTTATAATCTGCCTCTAGGCGACTTAACATGCAACCAAACTCCGCTAGTAACTCTTGTCGTACCTCTGCACACAATGTATCTTTATTACCAACTTGGTCGTGAGATCTTGCATATCTCCCAAACACCTGAGACGGGCAAGGACCCAACCCATATGTCCGTACACGGCCATGTTTGTCTCGTCCTAAAACATCAGTGAATATCTCCTCACGAACATTTGGATCAGACTGTAAGGACTCAGGGAGCTGAGACAATTTCTCCTTGATACGAGACTGTTATTTGCCACACAAACTACTCATAAGAAATAGAACCACTAATTTGCAAAACCAGAAAAATAAACATAATTACAAGTACCATAGCTTCTGTTGATGCTTTATCAACATAACCTCCGTTCTTTCTTTTGTGGGTCTCTTCGTACACTTCAATTCGATCTGGCTTCCTTCATTTTTTCTTAAACAACTTCACCATCAAGACCAAACAAAAAGATATCACTGCTCGATTAAGAAATTCCATTTGAATGAGATTTTTCATTATAGTAAATCCTTTACCTCATTCCTTACACGACAATGTGCCTTTCTCCCAGTTGAATGAGTCATTTGATTTCCACGATTTCCACCGTTTTTGGTACTGCATTCCTAATATAAATTATGAAAGAAGTAGTTAATTCAAAAACAAAATAGATAATTAGAGAGGAAGTAATGCCCAAAACCTCAAAATATACAAACACCAAAGGAAAACAATTGTTTTAATACCTTTGCCGCTTCACTGCCCCAAAATGCAACAAGAATCTTCCACTGATTTGGGTCCACCCTATCTGGACAATTTGCTAGTCGTTCTTCATCAGTGGAATATCTGTTATAGTACTTTCTTTTCACAGTGTCTTTCCAATAGTTCCATTTTCTCCCAACTGATCTTAGACAATTATGCTTATAAATCTCAGGTGCTTCCGTGTTGGCCTACGTGATAAGATACCATAAACTATAAATAGATGTCCTAGTATATTAAGAACATATCATTCATTTCAATAATAATACCTTAACCTCCTCCCATATTCGAGCCTTATATGGCTCTAGCTCTGGAGCTCTCCAATCTGTAAAAGTCAAGGGTGCGAAATTCCCATTCCTAGCTATAATGCCTAGTTGACTTTCTAACTGGGCTGCATGCTCGCCAATGGGCTTGTTTTCTTCATCCAACTCAACAGGCATCTTTTCTCCTGATCCCCACCCGGCATAAGGATGAGCAGGCCCTCTCCCTTGTCTACCTGTTGAGGAGCATGACAAATATTAACAGAATAGTAACATGCATGTAGCTGTAGAACAACCTAGTAACCAATCTTCAATATTTCAAATTCGTTTCAAATTTGGACACGGAACTACTTGGAACAGATGATGGAGCAGCCCCTTGAGTACCTTGTCCAGAAGAGCTCAAGTTTAGAGCCGTATTGTTAGTGGTGGGCTGCTGATTTTGCTGCATTTGTGGCTGCATCTCACTAGCCGTTGGAGGTGACTGTGATGCAATAGTCATTGGACCAACTGGACAATGGTTTTTTTTTCTGTGGTGGCTTGTTCTGCAGCTGTATTCCTACATAACAGAACACTCATAATACCACGGGAAAAATTATGTACACATTAGCTGGGTGATGAAAACTATTCACCCATATTATTTTAGAGAGAAATTAAATTTGTTTGAAGTGAATATGAGTAAAGGTTTTGTTGCAATCTCTTATCGAGCAAAAAAAAAAAAAAAAAGGCTTTGTTGCAAGTGACCATGAGTGAACGACGAGAACATTCACAAGCTGGATGATGAATGTGTTAGATAGTAATATTAATTGGGTGCGAAAAGGTGTGTGTGGTAGGTAGGAACCTGCCATTTCGGTGCGGGTTTAGTAGCAATATTTCACATGTGTTGCTTGTGATAGATGTGGGAAAACAAAAGAGAGCAGAGAGAGGGCAGAGAGACACGTGGGAGGCCCAAGGGGGGTTTGTCCCACCATATTATTTGGGTGTTTGTCTAGTGTGTGAGATATTGGAGATATAAGTCCTATGCAATTTTGTGATTTAATACAAAGAGTAGTGTTTGAGTATGAAATTATTTTTCTCTTATTTTCCGTCATAATAATCCCTTTCATTTACTGTTTCTTGTATAAATGATCTTCATTACTTGCTTATATCAACTACGAAAAGTGATTTTTGTTGTAGTGGACACTGAAACTACCTGGAACAGATGATGGAGCAATCCCTTGAGTAGCTTGTCTAGAAGAGATGAAGTTTATAGTCTGATTGTTGGTGGTGATCCGCTGATTTTGCTGCAGTTGTGGCTGCATCTCACTAGCCATTGGAAGTGATTGTGATGCCGTAGTCATAGGACCAGCCGGACACCGTTTTTTTTTCTGTGGTGGCTTGTCCTGCTGTTGTTCACTGGTCCCACAACTTGGTGTTTGATGCGCATGTTGGCGCGTAGTGGACTGCATGTTTGGTCTCTGATCATTTACTGTTATGTCACCTACAAATTGGTACAAGAAAGGAATTCATACATTTAAATTAGTGTGAACATAACCCAATCAGCTTTCCATGAAACAAACATATTTTATCAAAGCTGCGATGCTTGACTTACAAGGTGGTTGTTCAAATGCATAGTGCTCTGATTGACCAGCAGTTAGAGGTGATTGTGATGCACTAGTCATAGGGCCAGCAGCCCAACATTTTTTCTTCTTTTGTGGTTGATCTTGCAACTGTTGTTCATTGGTTCTAAAGCTTGGTGGTTGATGCTCAGGATGCTGTGTTTGACTGGTAGTAGGAGGTGTTTGCAAAATAGAACTCATCGGTCCAGCTAAATAACGAGCCCTCTTCTGTGTCATAGTCGCCTACATTTTAATTGAGTAATACTTTGATCAACAACTAAAATCAACAGTACAATGATTATGGTTTTCAAATGAAAGAACCAATAAAATGAGACGATACAACACATTTAACAAGTAAAAAAAACTGGAAATTTGACTCATTACACAACTACACACATATCACCTTATTAACCCGAGAACGAGAACACCCCTGATGTTTGGTAGAAGAACTTGATTCTTCCTCACTCTCGGACGGTTGATACTCATCATCATCGCTACAACCCCTCTTCTTTTTTTTTTGTCCCTACTGGTACTTTCACCCTTTGTCCTTTGAGGAGAACAAAACAACAAATTTGATAGGCTCTTTAACCCCAAAGCATTTAATCTTCTATTATTCAGTTGAATTTTGTTTTCCCTTAGCAGCTCATATTCTGTTTTCCTCATAGCCAAGTAGCCGGGCTTCACATAAAGATTGAGGATAACCTATAAACAATATATGCCCGAAAAAGAAATAAGATCTACTGTTTGCAAGGGCAGTATATTTTTAACTCAAGAAACTCTAAGCCATAGCCAAAATCAATAGATATGCAATTCTTTAGTTTTGGCCCAAGTACAAGTAAACAAGAAGAAACATAAGCACAAGGATGCACAAAAATCAATTAGGAGATAAGACAAGTGAGTGCAAA
Organism: Vaccinium darrowii; assembly: GCA_020921065.1. Taxonomy (NCBI): domain Eukaryota; kingdom Viridiplantae; phylum Streptophyta; class Magnoliopsida; order Ericales; family Ericaceae; genus Vaccinium; species Vaccinium darrowii. The sequence continues at coordinate 489,215 of CM037162.1, forward strand.
CAAGGTATAAAATACTAAGTTCCATTCGCTCTAGGTAATGTGAAATGAAAAGAACACAGCCAATCAAGACAACAACGTCAGGAAATCACGAGTATGTATTGAGAATTTTTCCAACTCTACACAGAGTAAATTAAAAAATATACAGCATACATTAACAAACTTTAGCTAGTTTACGCAATGTCAATCACCAAAACACCCAATCATTGAAATAAAAAGGAAAAGGAAATTTGGGGGTTGTCGTTTGTGGAGATTTGGCAAAGGCGGGGGAATAACATAGATAAGTAGACAAATCTTCAGACTTTTATAAGGAGTATAGATAAGTGAGTTTTTCTCTGAAATCATGGTGTGTGTGGGTGGCCGAGATACCCAACAAACTTATCTATGTGGTACTTGGCGGAACAAATACAAGGTACAAATAGAAATTTTGTAAGTGACGTTTTTGCTCCTTGTCCTCCTCCTCAGGTCAACCCTTTCTTAATTCACAGAATTGTTATGGAATTTAGTTTTTTTTTTACTATTGATCAAAATCAAACTATATTTCGTACAGATATTTTGGACCATGGCTTCAACCCACAAGAATCCGCAACACTTTCCAGAACCAGAGAAGTTTGATCCCTCAAGGTTCTAAGGAGACAAACCTCCTCCTTACTTGTATGTTCCTTTTGGAGGACCTCGGATGTGCCCCAGAAAAGATTTTGCACGTCTACTGATACTCGTTTTTATATCTCACGTGGTGGAAAGGTTCAAATGGGTAAAGTTACTTCCCAATGAGAAAATTGTTTTCAATCCACTGCCCACACCGGAAAAAGAGCTTCGTATTCGCCTAATTCGGATCTCATAGAAACAAACATAAGCATTACAAATGTGTTGGTCCAAGTATGTATCTATTGTTGGAAGAGGTTGAGAGAGTGATGGGTTGTGTTTAATTCCATTCAAGTGTGTGTCTAATACGTACGTACCTATGCTATGTACTGATGTGTGTGAGTACTGTTTTATATACCATATTACCGTGTGTAAGTTTCTTGGTGAAAGTGAGAATTGTTCTCTATGCAAGTGGTGTGTGGCAACGCATAATAGAATGTGTGTTTGATTATGTGTCAAATTTCCTTTCTCCTTGTATATGAGGCTACTACCGTTAAATTGTTCAATAAATTTGATAGATGTCCTATTTTATCCAAAAACAAGTATATTCATTTTATACTTCTAGTAAAACTGCACGTGCGATGCACATGGATTGGCCAACGAAATGTCATATAGTTCTGGGAAACTATTCTTTTCCAACAGTCAAACATTCCTTCATATACAAGATCGCGGAATTTGGGATCCTACAAGATTAAGACTGACTTTGCTAGCCACCATACACATGAGAAAGAAAATAGAGATTACAACTGAGAATACACGCAGGGAATTTTCGTCTAAGTAGCAATCTACACAACCAGGATCAGCAATAATAGAGCAGTGTTCAGCAAAGTGAACTGTTAGGGTTTATCAATCCGGAACAACCTTAGTGCATTGCTTTAACTTTCAGTGGGTAGGATTTTCATTGCACAGGGAATCCATATACCGACCATTAGAATTACTTCCCTAGCCACCTTTTTCCCTGTTACGATCATGTACTCCGATGCGAATATACAAGTCTGGATCAAAATATGGATGGTGGGACTCGTCCCACTGGATTAGTAGTAGATGTGTGCAAAAGTTCTCCCGACCACTTGAATTATAAAAACATAAGAAGATTACCCATATCTAAGTGTTACAGGATATAGCATCATTTACCAGTGTCTTGAGGTTCAGTACGTTGCCCTCAAATATGGTCTGACTCACAGCTCAAATGCAGCATATACATATACATATACATATTACATACTCCTTCATAGTGAGGAAGGTTAAAGCATCGACAAAATGCACCAAGTCCAATCCCAATAACCAGACATTTACACAAACACCTTGTGAACAATACTCTGTTCACGATTGAGACAACAATAACCAGTAGTATAGCATTCAAGGCACCACAAGGATTAGAGAACACGATTAGAGGAGGGAGGAGAAATACACACTGAGAGAGAGAGAGAGAGAGAGAGAGAGAGAGAGCTTACAAGGTTATTATCTTGCAGATTGAAGATTCCAGAACGCTATTTTCCTTCTCTCAATCTGTGATTAGAGAACACGATTAGAGGAGGGACGAGAAATACACACTGAGAGAGAGAGAGAGAGAGAGAGAGAGAGAGAGAGAGAGAGAGAGAGAGAGAGAGAGAGAGCTTACAAGGTTCGTACAAGGTTCTCTGGCTGATTGAAATTCCAGAACGCTATTTTTTCCTTCTCTCAATCTGAATCCTTCTCTAATTGTGAAAGTGCTGATGATGGGATCCTATCATGTTTGGGTATGGGTACAGAAAAAAATTGGAGGGAACTAAAGAAACCCTTGGCGGCAAAAAGAATAATTTTTGGCTCCAAAATTTGTCTCTCTCTTTTACGGCAGTAATCCAAAAGTTCCGGGAATGTGCATTTTTAAAGGCTTTTTTACGGTAGTAATCTAATACTGCCGTTAACGTGTATTTTTAAAGGCATTTTTAATAACTGCCTCAAATAATGCCCTTTTAAGGCATTTTTTTCAAGTACCACTAAAAAAATTGCCGGTAAAAGTGATATTTGGCGTAGTGTTAAAGACCTATTTGGATGCGTCATTTTCTATTTTTCATTTTTGCATTATTGGCTTTTGGTTGTTTGGCTGGAAAATGAAAACTGTATTATGTGAGAATGTGTTTTGATTTTTTGACATTAGAGAGGAGAAGCCAAAAGTTGGCTGGGAGAATATTTTAAACTTCTCATTTTCTACTTTTCCAATTTTGATTAACAAAAAGACATACAAAATATATTTTGCACATATCTTTCAAACACTCTACCCAATTTAAAATACATTCTAACTATAATTCAAAAAAGGCAAAAAGTTAAAAACGAGCCTCCCAAACACCCTTAAATTATAATCTAAAACGAAAAATACAATCAATGAGTGGAGAAGGGGAAGACCTTGTTCGTTTTGGGTTTCCACATCGGTTTTTTTCAATTATTACTCACGTTTCTCTCAAATCATTACCATTATTTTCAATTATTATTCTTATTTCTCTTTCTATCTCTATCTCTCTCTAATCATTATCCTTTGTAAAAGAGATTTGTGTTTGAGTATGAACGAACTGGAGATGTAAGAATAATTAACAGTAGGAATAAGGAAAATTGAGTGATCTAGAATAAGGGTGAAAAAGAGAACAGTTGTGCACTGATGAGAGCGTAAATGTTTACATAAGCGCCCCTTAGTTCATCTATGCTACGTCCATTTATATTGTTACTTAGGATTTAATGCTTTATTTTATTTGTGTTGTAGGTATTTGGACACTTTGATTAAAAATGCACATTTTACTCAATATCGAAGCGAAGTCCGGTGCTGAATAATAATTGGGTTGGGCCTCACGAAATCTACTCCTACTGCCTACGTTTTAGAATTGCAATTGGCAGAGTATAATGTATGCACATGTCTTGGTGGGCCAACAATTGGTTCTCAATTGGAGTATTTTGACCTAGAGTGGACCAGAGAAGAGGACAAGGTCTTTAAAGGCAATTTCCGGCAGAATAATAATGGGCCAAAAAGTAGGGCTGCTTAGGCTTTAAGGGATATTTCGGTTCACTTATAAATACAAGGGTTCTCGGCTTGACGATGCTATGACGTAACAGGGCTGCAGGCACTGTTCGACAAAGAACAGTTCTTTCAAGTCTGGTCCTTCTTTCCGATGTCTGGTTAAACTCTCTTTTAGGGTGTAGATGAAGCCCTAGCCAAGTAACTATGTTTTTATATTAATTTTGGATTTTGATTATCAAAACGATGGTTGTATAACTTTGAGACTTATTTTTATGATTCGATCTTATTTTTCCTATCTAGTGTTATGTGTTTGTTTTTCATTAAATGCAAATACATAGTTATGCAACAATTTTCTTGGCGCGTGGAATTGTGAATTAGGATAGTCTATGCCTAGGGAAGACGAGTCGTGCCTAGATTAATTAGTTTTAGAATCGAAGATGATTTGTGCCAACCGAAGATAGGTTATGCCCGGTTTTTCAATCACATGCTATTTTCTTGTCGATACTGCTAAGGCTTGTAGCTTTTAGCAAGTGATTGTCATTTCTGTAATTGATTTCCCTAAATTAATATAATTACTTGGTTGCGAAGTTAGGGTGGATTCGAAACCCTAAGACATTTCCCTTATTTTTTAATTCACCATCTTTCTTACTTTTTCAAAAATCAAACTCAATTCAACTTTTTCTCGAATTAATTTAGAAATCAATTGAAGCATTTGCAATTTAGCCTTTTAATCCCGGAGGACGATACTCGGAATATTTACCACTGTTCTCTGAGTACTAGTAATTATTTCGTTTTATTAATTATTTTTGGTGTGAAAAACGACCTACCATGCACATACAAGGTTAAGGCGGTGAAGCTCTTAGGCTAATCCATGAGGGGTGCCCTAGTGATCTAGAAAGAATAGGGTGATGTCACTGGAAAGAATGTTGTCCTCCCAAAATCAGTTACTGCCTACTTTTTCTCTATAGAATGACACACTTTGTCAATTAAATGACCTCTGGAAATTGTGAAGGGAAGATCTCATATTTATAAGCACCTTGGGCCAATACTTAGGCGCCAGATGTCTCCCTGTAATATGAGGACATGTGTTCTTTCTGTACACCTTGATCGCACAAGTTACTCGGGTGCGCTAGTACTCCACACTTGCGCAAACAACCTCTCTTCTTTTGTAGCCATCAAACCACTAGATCTCCTTCCATTCCCGTTAGGGCAAGGTCATAACATGTTCGGTCGTGTCATTACCGCTGCCAAGTCTTACAGGATCCCTCGAGTCTTGCCTTAGACCGGAACTAGCATTTGCTCGGGCTAATATATGAATGAATAGCTTTTCGTGTTCTCACCCGTATATATGGGCCACACTAATCAATACAGTCACGGGCTCTTCTCCATGCTTGGATGACACATGGCTTATACGCACGTGCCTTAGTTGGGCCTTAGAGGGGTGTGCGCTAGGTTCCTTTACCGAGGAAAAGGGCGAGCTAATGGGGCTTGTGCAGTGCTGACCCGCGCAACTTTGCTACAGGTTGCATTACCCCTAAATGGCACCTATCATCATGTGGTTAGGGGGTCAACATTGAGAAATTCCTCTCAACGCTGACCTTCATTACACGCTTATTTGTCAATTATTACCCTCATTGCTCCTTATAGGCTACAATCATTACCTAAAAATCAAATCTAAAGTCCAAACTAAACAAGGTCGTAGAGATATATCCGACTACCCGAAAATGTTTTCTACCATATCCAATAATACTCCGTTTAGAGTAGTACTAGTAGGACTCTGTTTTCGTTTTTTCCCTTTCATTTTCTGGGTTTCCGATGGATATTAGGGGGATGCCCTACTCTCTGAAGCTCAATTAATCATTGGTCATGATGAAATTGTCTTCTTGTCAAAGTTGCGTATGTCTCTCGCGTTTGTACGTAGTTTTTGGCAAGGAATCCCAAACTGGAACCAGGACATGCCACGACTGCTCCTAATCAGTTTTTGTGGCTGGACAAAAGCCTCTATACTTTCTTAAACTTTATTTATTAGGTGTTCCGGGCTATCATACAACCACAAAAATTCACTTAAGCACAAAACACGCAATTGCTGAGATGACAATAATTGACTTCTCGATGTTTCTTGTGCATATTGGCTTGAGAAAAAGAAAAATCGAAGTTTTTAAAATTAGTTCCCTGGACTGTCGTTAATGATTAAAAAGTGTATTGAAATATATAAAAAATGAATAAAAGTATATGAAAGTATATTAACAAGTGTAAAAAGCACCCTGCAGTATGTTTATTTTTTTTGGCTTTTTTGTCTTCTTAATTTTTTATTGGAAGGACCCTCTAACTTTAGCAATGGTGGAAGGCTTTGGCGCATTTTTCCTCTGCATTAGGTTTGAGTCTTGAATGTGAGGTAACAGGTTCAAACTGATGGAGCCGTTATTGATTCTTATTATTGTCACTAGCATTAAAATCCTATCGCCTGGTTTAGAAAAAAAAAGAGGCTGAAGGTCATTTTGTGAGCCTTCATATCAAATGATAAAATCAACTTGAAAAATGACCTCCAATTTTATTTTATTTTATTAAGAGAGACCTACAATTGGAGATGCTATAATTGTGTGTGCCACCCATGCATGATTTTTTAATAAAATGATCCATGTCATAACTCATGTTCGGGGTCTACTGATATTCGGACAAGTATAATTGAACATGATAGTTAACGGTATTGACTAATTAATGTGAACCGTTTATCAAGTTTTCATAGGTGAAATTGATTCAGTCTTGTTTTACCAAAACTCGAATTATACGAATGTCAAAAGGTAGGATTGATGAATGAATCAAACTAATTGGGGAATGGAATATTCAAGTTTATTTAAAATCTCAACAAATTTCAAGAATGTGTTCAAGCTTTGCATATTCAACAGATGAATTGATCGCAAATTAACTTTAATTGGAGTTTCTTTGGTTTTTTACAAACCATATGTTGAATGAACTGAGTAATAGTTTATTCAAGCATCCTCTCAAAACTTAGCAAGCATCAGAAAAATGCTAAAAAACTGATTTGTTTAGGTAACAAAACGTTCTTGCACAAGTTCTTAGCGATAAAATACAAAATCACTCTCGAATTGCTTGATTCATTTATCAGTTAAGTGCGCTTTCAACAAAGGAATTAAAAGCCTGTCATTGTGGTAAATAGATATAAAACCTGTGATAGACCATAAACAACTCAACTCAGTCTAATACCTGCTCGAACCATAAGTAGCCGAGCGCGGAAAACACCACGGTGATCAAATAAACTATCACAAAGGGGTTCTGAATGCTCCAATCGCCACGGGGATAAGTACAAACAGTCCAAGTCTTGCGGGATTTCCTAATCCTAAAAGGGTTAGAAAAGCTAAGGCTATTGGGCCCGCTTGGTGCCATCTTTAACCACACAAGAGATCTAAGAATCCTAGTCCTAATGGAATTCAATCTTCTAAACGCCTATAAAACTGGGGGCAAGTACGCATGCAACTGTTGTTAATTAATTGCTTGAGTTTTTTTTTTTCTACTATTCTATATCACAAATCGACTACCAGATACATCAGAGGAGTGTTGAATGACACCACAGCAACGTCTTTACTGTCTTTACTTCTCCTTATAATTTATTGATTGAACGCACCGAAAACCGATCATTCCACCCAAAAATTCTTACCAATGAATTGAGATGTTGACAAGTCAAAGCTGGCTTTCCGAAGAAATTGCATACCTTGGTAGCCCTAAATTTAGAGGCACGCGCGCCCATGTTACACCTTATTAAAGTTTATTATTAATCTTTGATTAGAGTAGTAGTAATAGTCAATAATATTTAATATATCGTACGATGAAAAGGGATTCAAAAGTAGAAAGGTTAATGCAGGTAAACAAACGTATGTTTGACGTTATCTCCAGCAAATATACATGGCGAGCATGATTGTGTTTTAACTTGTGCTTAGTGGCAGTCATGATCTACGAGGCATGTTAGGCTTATGAAAGAAATTTTCCTTATATACAAACGAGACAAGGCTGCATCATGAGGATGCATGCGACATGCCTCCAAAGTTTTTCATTGTTCATGTTGTCGAAAGAGGCAAATAGAAAATGATCAATTGTTGAAGCGTGTTCCACAAATTGACTTTATTAGCAATAAGTTAGTGAAACTAATTCATTGAGGAAATTTGGTTTTATAAAAGAATAACATGTCTCGTAAAATGCAATAAGCCAATAAGAATACTTCTAATTAAATTTGGTTTTTCCTCCGTTACAAGCAGTGTGCCGATAACATGGCCTCACACCGAGTTGGATCTAACAAGAGAGAATTGGGTTTTTGCATGGCATCAGTAACCGCCCCAATAAACTTTCAAAATGCAATTGAAGGCTAGGGTATATTGAACTGGTTGCGGCCCTAGCCTCTTTTTTTTTTGCTGACGCAATGATTTAAGGAACTAACTCAAGCAGACTAGAAGTTAAATTTACACTATCCAAGACACAAGTTTGCCCGACCTGTTGTAGGAGGCGGCAAATCTACTCACGGCAACTGCCTGTCTTCCCAAAAAGAAATTGTGAGACGGAACTCTTCGTCGAATCAAGATTAAAATAAAAGAAAAAGAAAAGAACTCTCTGTTAAACTTATTGCCCTAACTGTCATCCGAAATCTTAATGGATTACATTGTGCAAACAAATAAAAGCCAATCAGATTAAAGCCATAATCTGTAACCAAATTTATCAGTTGAGTTAAAATATTACTTCAAATCACAAAAGATAAAATAAATAAATAAATAAAACATATAATAAAGGAGTATATAACAGAGATGAGGTAGAAATGAAATTTCCAAGATTACCACTTCATGAACACACAGCAATCACTTGAAACGATTAATTGATCAACAAGAACAAGCGGACAATTTCTTCATCTCGCTAATTTCCAAATCAGTGGCCCCAATAACATCAAGCTTCAACCCATTGAGCGCATCACCAGTACCGTTGATTTTCCCATTATGATCAGAGTCCAATGCCTTCCTAGAGACCGCACTGTATATCTCATCTAGCAGCTTGAGGAATGCAGTGTCCACATTGTCCCCGCTGAGAGCTGAGGTCTCAGAGAAAAACAAACCTTGATTCTCTGCAAACTCGATGGCGTCTTCTATTGGAACTGCCCTCTGGTCAACTAGATCAGACTTGTTACCAATCAACATGATTACGATTGAACTGTCGGCATGAGCCCGGAGCTCCTCGACCCATCTCGCGACGTGATCAAATGTCTGTCTCTTGGTGATGTCGTATACTAACATGGCCCCAAGTGCACCTCTGTAATATGCGCTTGTGACTGCCCTGTACCTGTGGATATTGATCAACAAAATAAACTAAACTAAATCTATGTTTCTCAATGCGCGCAATAGCATCAGTAACTTAACTTGGCCTATTTGGTGAATCTGTGATATCAAAATCGGAATACAATCATTCCCACTTCCCACCGAAAAGTGTTCCCTTTCTTTTTAAACCAGGTAAAGATAAATAGGAGAAAAGAAACTTGCATCTCATGGGAGTTCTAGCAGCTGACTGAGCACATATATATAAATGTTCTAAATAGTTGACAATTAAGTTTCTTATTTGCACTCATTGAGGGCCTTATTTGCATTTTCTATCAGGTGACAACATTTTATTAACAAATTTACAGCCAGTTTGCCACTCGGATAAGAGATGGGTGGATGGATATGAGCCAGTGGATAAAGAAATAATATGAGAAATTAATTAGTTGCCCTTATGTAATCCTTGTGCAGCAATATATATGTTCCCAAGCTAGCAGGCTAGTATTAGTATTAATTAATTGCAGCAATATCTCACCACCAGCATATATATAGTGTCCACATGCAGCTGAGTCTGATCGATCAGCTTCACATCGATCAATAGTAGTATTTTCTGTCTTCGCTTGACCATATAGTTTACTCAAATCAAATGACCCTTCCACTACGTACTTGTTAATTCCGGCTACCAGCTATTAGTATCTGATTTACTACAGTACAATTTTTAATTGTGCTGCAGGGGGTATTGGTGCAAAAGTCATAGCATACACCAGTACCTAACCATAGCGGAAATCTCACATTACCCGGCCCTTAACCAATACTTCCTACTCCTACATGACTGCAGCAACGTACAAGTGATCATTAGTAGGCCTTATAATTAAGCTGGGTATCCCACCATCCATCCATCAAACTGCCATTCTTAATTAATTAGTTTTTCTTCTTTTTATAACCTAGGTCAAGGACCGGACAAACCTAGCTCCAAGATTTTGAATGTTTCACCTTTTTGAGATTCAAACCCTTTCTTTTTTCTTTTTTTTTTTTTTCTTTTGGTACTTCAGAAATACTAAGATTCAAACCCTTTGATAGTGGCCTCATCCCACTCCACCAAACCATTAGCATATTAATTTTGTACCTGATGACCCTACGTAGTTACACTCAATATTAATTTGTTCCAATTGAATGTCTTTAAACTTCCAAAATTTCAAGCAATACAACTTCGCACACAATTCGGTCTATGTGGATCGTACATTTTTCGATATAGTTGCATCCGGAGCCGTATTCTAAAGTCATGCTCCTAGCATTGCCTTAAACTTCATTTCAATTTCAAGAATGTTGCATATCTTATAGTAGCACTCATTTTCGGTGGAAACAAAAGCGAGACAAATCGAATTAGAGAGAGAGAGGGAGGGAGGAAGGAAGGAAGGAAAAACCTTTCTTGGCCAGCAGTGTCCCAGATCTGGGCCTTGATGAGTTTGGAGTTAATGGAGACAGTGCGAGTCTGGAATTCGACCCCAATTGTGGATTTGGAGTCAAAGCAGAACTCATTCTTAGTAAACCTCGACAGTATCTGACTCTTCCCCACTGCCGAGTCACCTATCACCACCACCTTGTACACATAGTCTATTTTCTCTTCTTCTTCACCATTGAACATCATCCCCTGACCACCATGATTATTATTAGTATGATGATGATGATGATGATGATGATACTTCTTAGTACCAGCCTCCTCCGACTTTACCCGCATATCACCTCCGCCACCACCGTTCATCTCTGCATTCATCTTCCACAACCACCTAACACCAACACAGCAAACAATATGGTACTCTTCTTTTAAGGGAAGCCAAATTACAGGCTCCTTCCGTCCTTTGGTGGGGGGAGAAGCTGAGAAAGGTCACTGAAAGAGACTGGGAAATTAAGATGACCAGACTAGCTAGACTGTAACAGCAACAACATAATAGAGAGACAGAGAGACAGAGAGAGAGAGAGAGAGAGGTGAGGAATATTAGTATAATATTACTCCATTCATAAAGAGGGAGACAGCAAATGATTTTTGGTTCTTATCTACACATACATGTTGTTAGGGGTGTCCACGGATCGGTTATGGCCGCATCGGTTCGGTTCTTGATCTGATCCACTCGTGATGGATTGTCATTTTTTAAATCAGCAACCATCCGTGGGTGACATACGGATGGATCGGTTCGGTTGCGGATTGAGCAAATTTGACAGATCAAAGAAGAATTATTAGGCAGATTGGGCGGATCGAACCCGAACCGAACCGAAACTGTATCCGTCAAAATAAAAATATTAAAATCTGTATCCATCCGTAACATACCTCAGGTGGGTAAACGGACGAATCAGTTTGGGCGATTTGATCGAATCAAACGGATCAAACGATTTGCTGGACAACCCTACATGTTGTATACTAATAGCATTTAAGAATACATTGAGCAAATTAAGGACACAACAGCACTGTGAGCCTGTGACCAAAAAGTTACAGTTTGCTCCAAACTTGTCTCTTAACATACCTACCTCACACTTTTGTATCATAATTTCTGGCGAAATGCCCGGGAACTTTACACTGCCAAAATTGCCCTTGACACTATGATGCCCAAAGGTCTTGATCTCATTATTAATAAGTCATGGGTGGTTTGACACCTCACTGGACCCCTTCTGCTTTATTAATTTTCTAAAGATTACAGAGCATTTTTAGGTCATTTTGAATTGGACAGCAATGGGTCCCAAGGCGCCAGGTGAGTTGTTGTCCTGGGTTGTGGAAGTGGGCCCATGGGTGACGAAGTATTCAAATGAATGCTCACCCACCACCCATCAGAGATTAAGATCCAAACGGCCAAAATAGTTTGTAACGTACTTATAGGATGGTGCTAATGTCAAAACTGCTTTTGTTTGTACCAAAACTGCTTTTGTTTGTACAAAAATTGTAGTGCTTAAAAACTTTGTACCATGTGCAAGGTACAAACCTTTTATCCACTACAATTTTGGCACAAACAAAAATGATTTTGGTATTATCATTTCCCTACTTATATGCCTTTTCTTTTTTAATTCTCTATGAAACTTTCGTGCCTTGGTAAGAAAGGCGAAAACATCTTGAGTGCTTCCACTGACAAACTGGGTATATCTCTTACAATGCTTATATAGCTTTATTTTTCCACATTATAAACAGAAGCAGCAGCAGTGGTTGCTCCAAATTTTTTCGCGAAGGTGTTCAAATTATTCTTTACCATCTTTAGAAACCACAACTATATGAACAAAAACTTTATCTATCAATATCAAAAGTGCCACCCAAAATCAGCAAAATACATACTAAAATATTACAACCGCCTTGACAATTTTTCATATTTTGAAACCATTGTGTACAATGAATGATTTGTGGACTAGTTACAAGTGTTCAATTATTTGTGGGTTGGGCATTCAAGAGCCTTGGAATTAATTGTTCAAAACAAGTCTAAACTAAAATTATTGCATGCAATAGAGGAGGGAAAAAAAGAAACTTGAGTGTTTATGTAACGCCCCGAAAATTGGGTACGTTAATAAATAAATTACAAAATTATTTAAATAAAATAGTTACTTCATTAAAAAAAAATCCAAAGAATACTTAATAAATTTTTTTGCGAAAATTAAAAGTAAACTAACTTAGTGCAACTGAAATAAATTGAATTCGAACACTGTCTGAAAAACTTAAACATTTATTAAAAAAAATCCAACGGAAATAAAATGTCAGAGCCATCTAACTAATTCTACTGATAAAGCCATGGGTCCGCCACTTGATCCCCATCTAGCTGCTCCATCGCCTCATAATCAGCAGGCGTCTCCTCATCTCCCTCTGTACCTGGTGTTGGGGACGCCAGAGCCACAAAAAGTAGCACAGTGAGTCGTAAAATTACACTCAGTAGGGCGCCCTAAACCACCCCTTTACTAAAGATATTCATGCAACAAATACACACATAATTGAAATTTTATTTAAATGAAATACTCAGATTTTTATCATCATTACTCAGCACATCGATTCTCAAAATTCCACTAATCTCATTCTTATTTCCGACAAATACTTTCCATCACCGGCCTCCATTCACAATATACCTCAGGTGCTCGATCACACAGCAAAGCCACCTCGGGGTATATGGTGCAAGGCTCACGATTGATCACACATTGATCAATCTCTGTCCGGCATCGGCTCCCACCCACAGTATACTTCCGGCGCCCGATCACACAGCAAAGCTACCTAAAAGTATAAACTGCGCATGGCTCATGACCCATACCGGACGCGTCCCAACCCCAAATATCGCGATTATATTCATTCGTCCTTACACACAAAACGTTTCGATCAAACGTGCTTAATAAGTGAATTCATGCATCACGTGGGTCATTGTTCACATAAGTCTCACATAACAATAAAATAATCACAAGGTTAAAGGAAAACTTAATACGGCATGTAAAACGGGCAACTTCCTCGATTTGTTAAAAATAGTAAATTAACTCTAAAAATCACGAATTTTTACAGGGATATTATACTTCACAATACGAACAGATAATGTGTTTTACTCGAGTTCCAAATCCTTCATTAAGATGTTGAAAACGGGTTTTAAAAATAAATCGTGTTCTGTCTCGTTTTTCCACTACAGCAGAACTTCGAAAAATCATACTAAATTCTACGTAACTCAGATTAAGACGAGTTCTACATGGACTCCAATTAATTTTTCGAGATCTACAACCTTACTGTTTTGAGTTTTCTCTGAAACTGAACAGAAATAATCGAAAAATAGCAGAAACGAAACTGTGCGCAAAATCTCTATTTTCCGACATCATCACTTGTTTACTTCTACAACCCATACGATAATGATCCGACTTCCAACAATTTAAATTACTTATTTCCACGTATACACAACTATACAAAAAAAAATATACTAAAGTAAAAGTTAGGTTAAAGGTGTCCTACCTCTCCTCCGACAAACTTAGCACGCTAGCGAAACGGTAGGATCGAAAAATCACAACTTTGTGGAGAAATCTGTACAAAGGCAATTAAATATCCGCGTGAGTAAAATAAAATATACTCCGCGAGAAAAAGAGAGGAATTTACCAACGGTGGAGGAGATATAAACCAAAGGATTATTATTATTTTTTTCCTTTGTGAGAGAAAATGAAAGAGAGCCAAAGGAAAAAGAATGAAGAAGGAAGAAAAAGAAGAAGTATGGATTACCTGTGGAAGAGGAAATTTCCGAGAGAGTGAGGGAGAGATTTAGGAGTTCTAATTAGTTTAAAATAAAGAAGATTAGTGATATGGAAGAGTTCAAGAGGAAATAGGAGACTATAATGATAAGAGAAAAAAAATAAGATAAGGGATAGGGTAGGTCGGGATAACTATGATGGTTTTTTTTTTTTTTTTTAAATATAAATATATATTTTTTACACATTAATATATATGCATGTAAATACATATCCCTCAACAGGATAATTATCTCATTGTTAGGATAATTAACCCTATTACTATTTATATTTATATTTATAAATATAAATATATTTTTAAAAAAAACGATCCATTACAGTTTACCTGACCACCTTGTATAAGCAGTAAGCCGCCAATGGAAAGTAACCAAAATTCTTTGTTTGGTATGGTTTTTAAGGGAAGTTTTTGGGTAACGAGTGTCCTCAATTGTTCATCTTTTTTAAGGACATTATACGCTTTTGATAAATTCTTAAACTTTTCTAATGCCATCTTTCAACTATATCTTCCTAGCTTGTGTTTTCAACATCTCAATTCGGCTTAATGGTCATTCATAACCAGAAAAGTTTTTAGTAATTTTGACTATTGCTTTGCCTAGACTCGAGTGACACTGCTGTCAAAGTTCACCTACTTTCATTGGGTTAGGTTGATCCAATATAATTGCTGGAAAGTAAAACTCATTGAAACGTCCATTTCATATTAGTAGTCATTTTTCAGCCCACATGAAAGGCGTATAGATCCTCACTGGCATTTTTTTTTTGGAACCGGTTGTCATGGAGTAATAAGGAGAGTACAAAACCTCTTGGGTTTGCCCATGAAAATAAGCCCAATTTGTTTCTACCTAAAGCTCTGTTTGTTTTAATGTAGTAAAACACTTTACATGGAAAATATTTTTCTTGGTACAAAGATTTTTCCAAAAAATATATTCTTCGTTTCCATATTCTGATGTTTGTTAGATATTTAAAAACTTATCTTCCGTAAAAAGATTTTCTTGAATGACACCACCAATCACAGCTTAGCTCTTCCAATTTTCCCAAAACTAAAAAGGTTAAAAAGTATTTTTGTGGTCGTGATTATACATGTGTAAAAATATTTATACAGAGGGGTGAGGAATTGGGGTCTTAATAAAAAAGAAAGGCAGCGGATCCCAACTTGGGAAAATGACTTGCGGGAGTTTTAAGTAAAAGTCATTTTCCTTTCCTTGCCGGAAAGTGTTTTACAAGTAAAACATTTTTTCCTGCAAATTGTGCGATCAAACGCCAAAATACTAGAAAACATTTACAGGAAAATATTTTACCGCAAATAACCGGAGCCTAAATGTTATTTTTTGGTGAGTTTTGCGGAGAATATTCCACACTCTTTTTTTTGGGCACATCTTAGCTTCTCTTGGAAGCCAAAAAGGTGAGATTGGCATCTTTGAAGGATACAACATCATTAGCCATGAAAAAGAAGTGCACAGAGAGAGAGAGAGAGAGAGAGAGAGAGAGAGAGAGAGAGAGAGAGAGAGAGAGAGAGAGAGAGAGAGAATGTGTGTTATAGTGCTCCTGTGTGTGCTGGTAATCTTCGGTGGATTAGAAGAAGAAAAATGGCAGCCATCATTCCACTTCAGTGAAGCATATTTCGGCAAATTGTGTTCCTTTTGCAGCTGATTTTGTCTCTGCTTTGGGGCTCTCGATGTCGGCAAGCTATAATGAAGGATTTGGTTCATTTATTTGGTGAGATCTTTCCTCTATTTCATTGTAATTTGTCGAATACATCTTTTGGGTCTTTGAGATCTTTGAATCTCTTTATAAATTAACCTTGGTGATAGTAGAAATTTCTCTCTCCCGTGGAGGTAGACATTGAGGCCGAACTACGTAAATATTGTGTGTTATTTTTTCTTGTTGTTGTTGTTTAATTTTATTACGCTTCTGTTGCGGGTGTTATTGAGTTTAAATCCCTACATTGATATCAGAGCGGGTATAAGCCATGGCAGCAAAAGTTACCGGGTTCATGATTGAGCTTTTCAATGGCCATAAAGATTTTACTCTTTGGCTACAAATGCTGAAGAATATTTTGACAAGAGAGGGCTTGTTGAATTAAGGCTCTTAAGAAGAAGTCTGAAAAATCGGCAGGGATGGAGGATGACAACTGGGAAGAGATAAGGGAGCTACCAAATAACACTATTCAGTTGTATCTCGGGGATAACACTCTCTGGGAAGTCATCAACGAAATGGATCCTGTGGACTTTGGGTGAAATTGGAGAGTATGTATAAGTCCAAGTCTTTGACGAATCGGTTGTCGTTAAAGAAATAATTATACGCGTCAAGTATGTCCGAAGGAGCAAACTTTATGAGTATTTGGATGAGTCCAATCGGCTAGTAACGAAGTTGGAAGGCATTGGTGGAAAGATTAAAGAACATAATGCAATCGTCTTGTTGGTTTCATTGCCACCGTCATATGAGCATCTCCAACTACATTGATGTACTGAAAAGATACTCTCAAGCTTGGTGAGGTTATTGCTACACTCCTATCCCATGAGTCAATGTGAAGGAAGGAAAGCGAGAGGATATCGGAGGAGTGTGTCATGGTTACATCTCGTGATAGTCAAACTAGAGGGGGAATGATTGAAAGGTAAAATGGGTCATCCCACGGGGGCGCTCATACTTGTGAGGTGGTGAGTCGCGATGGATTGACAAAAGGGAAGTGTTATTTTCGTGAAGAAGAGGGACACGTATTGAAGTTTTGTCCAAAGCTCAATGCGAAGACGAGAAAGAGAAGGAGAAATCCGAAGCGGCCGTAGTTGAGAGCTTCGCCGAAAATGAGGATGACGTGCTTGCGGTGACTTCCAAAGGCATGGAGATTTTCCAGTTGTTCTTGTTAGATGTTTTCAAATAGAAAATGTTAGCCCAAAATTTTTTATGGAATACTTTACTGATTTTGATGATAGCAAAACATGAATAATTGATATTGAAATATAAATTAATATTATGATATTTGATACTTGTTGGTGATATTACAATAATAAACACCAAAAATTAAAATTTACAATGGACAAATTAACAGGCCGGGGCACAGAAATCTTGCTCTTTAAGGAGATTCAAGCCCTCTACGGTAATAGACTGGTGCAGTAGAAAATCTCTGGCTTGTCCCCTCCAGGATACAACAGCCCGATTATTTATCGTGTGATTTAAACCTACTCCGCACAAGTAGGAGAACCCAAAGCTCCACCAATTAAATACCCTTACACTTTGCCCAAAACACTTTTTTACAGACTATGTTTTTAGAAGAACAAAAGAAAGAGAAACTTAAGAGCTTAAATTGTTCGCTCACACCCAATAAGCTAGGAAATCTTCCTATTTATAGCGAGGAAGGTGCATGCATATGTATGGCTGATCCAAGGCATAGGTGTCCACCTATAATTAAGGCATTTTAATGCTATACTTAATACATTCATGTATCATATCTCAAACTATTAAGTGTATGCATGTATCATATCTTAGCTTTAATAATGTAATCTCATCTTGATAAGATCCAATCTTATCCTATCTAGTTTTGATTAAATGTCTGCCACCTTGCACACAAGCACATAATGGAGAAATGTGTAATAGACATCCATATAAAAAAATCAACAATAATGTTATTAATATTAAAATACTACAAAAAACCAACATTCCCCCACCTATTTTAATATTAATAGAGACTCTTGGGCAAAGAGGGACATTATGCATCATGAAGGTGTGCTCTGCATTGAACCTCCACTTAGTGAAACAGTAATCTCTACTCCAGAGTCAGTAATGGTCTCCGACTTGAACTATGACTGCTTTGGGAAAATAAAAAATACTGTCCACGCATAATAGTCTAGGTATTGACATGAGCTTTATTAGCCAGCACATTTCGGCCTTGTGCTAATCCCGATTTTCATGAGCGTCTTTGAGAATAAAGCCTAATTCTCATAGGAAGCGGCCCCACCTCCACGCTCACATAGGTGAAATTTGTCATGGGTGCTCCTGTAATTCTAACACCCCACTCATAAGAGCTACAGAATTTCATTAAGAGTTTCTTAGAAACTCGACCTCCAAAACATGACAGGATAAATGCACTCACACCATAGGATGGACATAATTAAATAATTTAGTTTATTTTTTAACGACCACCATATGATTCGTTCTTCCCATTGAACCTAGTTACAGGATCTCTGGTCCCTGGGTTGGGTATCCTCATACGTGGCTCATGAATTTAATGGCTTTAGTCCCATCCCCTTCGATGTGCTCCAGACCCTTTCTCTTGCCAAGGCCTTAGTTAATGGATCTGCAAGATTTTCAGATGACTTAATATAAGTCACATTTATGACCCCATCACTTAAATAAGTTCTCACAGTACTGTGTATTGTTCTGATAGGTCTGGATTTACCGTTGTAATAACGGCTTTGTACTCTACCAATTGCAGCGGTGCTATCACAATGAATTAACACCGGAGGAATTTCATTAAGTAAATCTCTTAACCAATTAGCCTCCTCACTTGCTGAAGCTAATGCTATTAGCTCAGCCTCCATAGTAGAGTTAGCAATAATAGATTGCTTTTCAATTTCCAACATATAGTAGCACCACCCAAAGTGAATATATATCCTGTGGGTAGAAAGAGAATCACCCAACAATGTATTCCAATCAGCATCACAATAACCTTCAAGTACTGCAGGATACTTTTTGTAAAACAAGCCATAATTTTTGGTACCAGATAAATATCTCATTAATAGCTCAATGGCTAGCCAGTGATCACTGCTAGGCTTGCTAGTAAACCTGTTAAGTACTCCCACTGCATAGGCAATGTCAGGTCAAGTACAGTCAGTCGCGTAACGCAAACTCCCAATTATGCTAGCATATCCTTTTTGATCAACCACATCCTTGTCATTTTTGACAGAAAATAAATGCACACTAGGATTAAAAGGAGTAACTACATGCTTGCAAATATAAAAATGGTATTTTTTTCAAGATTTTTCTCAATATAGTGCGACTGATCAAGAAAAATACCATCACATGTTTTTGTAATTTTCATCCCCAAAATTACGTTAGTCTCTCCAAGATCTTTCATATCAAAATGGCTACTAAGCATATTCTTAGTCTCATTAATAATATGCAGATTAGAGCCAAAGAGTAATAAATCGTCCACATATAGGCTAACAATGACATGTGAATTTTCACAAGATTTATAATAGATGCACTTGTCACACTCATTTGTCTTAAAACCATTCTCAATCATGCAGGAATCAAATTTCTCATGCCACTGTTTAGGCTCCTGCTTTAAGCCTTATAGGGATTTATTCAACTTACACACTTTGCTTTCTTGACCAGGCTCTACAAAGCCCTCGAGTTGGTCCTTGTAAATTTCCTCATCTAGGTCTCCATTTAAAAAAGCTGTTTTGACATCCATTTGATGATTTTTCAAATCATGAATTGTAGCAACTGCAATTAACAATCTAATGGATATCACTCTTGTAACCGGAGAAAAAGTATTAAAAAAATCAAGATCAGTTTGTTGCTTAAACCCTTTTGCAACAAGGCTTGCTTTATATTTATCAATAGTACCATCCCGTTTGAGCTTTTTATGCAGGACCAATTTACACCCGATAGTTTTGCAACCTGGTGGTAAATCAACTAATTTCCAAGTTACATTGGACGTTAGTGATTCCATCTCATCAGTAACAGCCGCTTTCTAGAAAACAACATCAGGTGATATCAAAGCCTCTTGTAGAGTTTGTGGAGTGTCCTCCACATTAAAAATATAGTCAGGGCCAAAATCTTTTGCAACTCTAGCTCTCTTACTCCTTCTCGGTTCAATTTCAAAATTTTCTTGATTTTGTAAACTAGGAGTAGAAGAGCTAGGCACAGATAAAAAATTTCCTGTAGATTCTTGACCCCCACCATTTCTAAGTTTAAAAGGAAATTTTTCTTCATGAAAAATTGCATCACCTGATTCAAAAATAATTTTGATTTTCCATATCAAAAAATCTGTAGGCTGTACTATTTATTGCATATCCAAGAAAAACACAAGTGGTAGCTCTAACACCCAGTTTCGGTCTTTTAGGATCTGTAAGCCTCACAAAAGCTAAACAACCCCAAACTCTTAAATATCCCAAATTTGGCTTATGACCTTTCCATAATTCAAAAGGTGTAATTTTAGTCTTTTTGTGTGGCACTCTATTTATCACATGACAAGCAGTTAAAATTGCTTCTCCCCAAAGATTTGAAGGAGCTCCTGCTTCAATAAGCATAGCATTTGTCAAGTCAATTAATGTTCTATTTTTCCTCTCAGCCACACCATTAGACGTAGGCGAATACGGTGGAGTAATTTCATGGATAATTCCCAAAGACGGAACAAATGAGGTGAATCCAAAGGATTCATACTCACGGCCTCTGTCACTTCTAATTCTTTAAATTTATCAAAAGCATTACTTTTGTGTTTTAACAAATATACATAAATATATTTTGAAAAGTCATCAATAAAAGTGATGAAATATCTGTTTCCTCCTCGGGTTAAAATTCCTTCAAATTCACATAAATCCGTATGGATTAATTCTAATAATTCGGTATTTCTTACCACACTTTTATGAGGCCTTTTTGTTATTTTTGCTTTACTGCATGTTTCACATTTCTCAAAATCTTTATTCAGTCTAGGAATTAACCCGAAACTACTCATGATTCCAACATATCTACTGTTAACATGACAAAGTCTTGCATGCCAGAAATTTAAAGAAGATAGCATGTAAACAGAAACAGTAGCTGATTTATTATTCTTGATATTGAGTTTGAACATTCCATCACAGGCATATCCCTTACCCACAAACACTCTTTTTTTAGTAATTACATACTGATCAGATTCCATAGTTTGCTTAAAGCCAGCTTGTTCAGCAAATAACTGGACATCAGATTCTTCCTCATGGACGGTGTATAAAGTACATCTTTCAAAGTCAACACACATCCAGAGGTAAACTTCAAATCAACCTCGCCACTCCCAAGCACCTTGGTTGTACTAGAATCACCAAGCATCACAATTTTTTCTTCTGCAAAGGGAGTATAAGTTTTGAACCAAGCTTTATCATAACAGACATGCCTATTGGCACCAGAGTTTGCCCACCACCCTTTCACACATTGAACCATACATATGTCTGTGACCATAGCAACAAAAGGCTCCTCGGCAATATTAGCTTGTGGAGCAGGCTTTGTTTTGCGGAACTTGCAAAACCGGGCAATATGGATACTCTTGCCACAGACAAAACACGCACCAATTTGTTGTGCTGGTGGAGGGTGTCCTTGGTTCCTGTTATATGATCTCACTTTCATTTCACTGCGAGGTTTATTTTTATTTTTCCATTTTTTCTTATTTGGCTTTAAATAAGCATTCTTTGGAACCTGACCTCTAGGTAAGTTATTATTCACATGAACCAAATTTACCTTAGTATTGGAAGATCCATTGCTCTCCTGAGTCATAAGTGCATCTTGGCCTCTAGCCTCCTCCTCCACACAAATGCGGGTAATCAAAGCCTCCAAGGACGTCTCTTTTTGCTTGTGGCGCATGGACTTCTGAAACTTCTACCATTGAGTTGGTAATTTGTCGATAATACCAGCCACCACAAGATTGTCTCCAATTTTGACGCCTTCAGATCTGACTTCCGCAACGATCATTTGGAAGTCTTGTACTTGCTCCACCACAGATTTCCTGTCTACCATTTGGTAACCGAAAAAATGACTAGCTGCATATTTCTTTGCACCAGCCTCCTCTGTGTCATATTTGCTCTACAAAGCATTCCAAATTTTATTTGCAGTGGAGTAAGTAGTAACATAATAATCATAAAATTGATCTACAAGGCAATTTAAGAGATAATATCGACAATTATACTCATCTGCATTGTATTGCTCAACTAGTTCAAGAGGAGCAGCTTTTTCTTCATCGCTCATGCCATCGATCGAGACTTTGTTGGGATTCTTTTCAGTGAGGACATAGGCCACCTTGAGGAGAGTGAGATAGAAGAGCACCTTGCCCTGCCATCGTTTGAAGTGAACTCCTCTGAACTTGAAGGGCTTGTTGAGATCTAACATTCTCGTTGGACCTCTCAGCATTATAGTCCATTGTATGAATCTCCTTAAAATTGTTGGTGATATTACAATAATAAACACCAAAAATTAAAATTTACAATGGACAATTAACAGGCTGAGGCACGGAAATCTCGCTCTCTTTAAGGAGATTCAAGCCCTCTACGGTAATAGACCGGTGTAGTAGAACAGCCCGATAATTTATCGTGTGGTTCGAACCTACTCTGCACAAGTAGGAGAACCCAAAGCTCCACCAATTAAATACCCTTACACTTTGCCCAAAACACTCTTTTACAGACTATGTTTTTAGAAGAACAAAAGAAAGAGAAACTTAAGAGCTTAAGTTGTTAGCTCATGCTTGCGACCTAGCGTTGTTGTAGTTAGCGTCGCCCCAAGCGTAGGGCTAGGTCGTTGAAAGTATAGTAACCCGACAAGACCGGGGTCGATTTCCATAGGGACCAAATGCAACCTACATGAGATTGACTTGCGATGAGATTTTCGGCGTTAAGACGGCCAACTTTTGGTGGTTTTGTTTGGTGCTTCTCTCTCTACCTCTAAATGACTAGAAAATGAAGATTTTGCTAATTTAAACTAAAGGCAAAGTCAAGGGGTTCAAAACACCCATAACTTGAATTAAATTGTTCCTCTGAAGATTACTTGGTTAGGTCATGTAGTCAAACATGCTTAACCAAAAGATTTAACATTTTAGCACATTTGGATTCTAAAAAATGGGTTTGCTCAAGAGTAGGGTTCATTGAGGCACTTTTACCAACAATTTGAATGTCATAGCTCTAAGCATCATGTGTGGCAAATAGTCAAGCTCTTGCCTACACAAGATCAAAAAGGTTAACAAGACTAAGTTTTGATAAATAAAATTGAACCCTATCTCTTAAACAAACAAGTTTTAATGCTCATTTTGAGAGAAGAACAAAATAACCCCAAGTCATGGGGTGCTAATCACCCCATGACCTAGCCTTGCTACACTACTCACACATACTCAAAGGAGAAATGGAAAAACTAAGTGAATGACATAAAAAGGTGAAACATAATGAAAATGGAAATAAATTAGAGATTTGAATAGATAAGAAGATTGCTTACAACTTTAATGAAGGCCGTAGCCTTGGTTCTTGAATATTAACACCTAATTTCTAGAGAGAAGGTAGAGAAAATGGGTGGGGAAGAAAAAGGGAGGTAGAGAGAGAAGGTGAAAGTGTAAGATACCCTAATATTCTGATGTGTGGGACCTTTTATAGTCCCCAAAGTTACAATTAAAAGGTCCAAAAAGCCCCCAAGTCTTTCCTTGGTCGAGTGCAAAAATTGCTGAAAAACCCAGGTTCTATGGATAGGACTTATTCTCCTATCCATAGGAGAACTCCTTTGCGCACGACTGGCCAATCTGATCACTCCCCTATCCATAGGACTAATTCTCCTATCCATAGGACTTCATTGCTTCACAAGAATTGACCAGACTGATCATCATCCTATCCATAGAGCCAATTCTCCTATCCATAGGAGTTGGTAACTTGCAAATGATGGCCAATCTTATCATGGTCCTATCCATAGGGCCAATTCTCCTATCCATAGGACTTGCTCAAAGCATGTTCTTCACTCGTTTGTCCTCATCTTAGCTTGGGCCTTTGCTCAGGCATACTTGGCATTCTTCCTTAACTTTCCTCATGAATTCCTCGGCATCGTGGTGGCGTGCCACGTGGCCTCGGGCCTTGGGTCACGGATTGACTCGTGTTCGAGCCATGGCACCAAAGAGATGCTTTATTTGTCCAAAAAACTTGTGAACGACAAAAACACAACCTACGCGCAATATCAATCAGATAAAAAAAGTTATGAGCGTGTGTGATAAGCCCCTTTATTTACACTATCGGGGGCTTATCAGCTCACACCCAATAAGCTAGGAAATCTTCCTATTTATAGTGAGGAAGGTGCATGCATACGTATGGCTGATCCAAGGCATAGGTGTCCACCTATAATTAAGGCATTTTAATGCTATACTTAATACATTCATGTATCATATCTCAAACTATTAATTGTATGCATGTATCATATCTTAGCTTTAATAATGTAATCTTATCCTATCTAGTTTTGATTAAATGTCTGCCACCTTGCACACAAGCACATAATGGAGTAATGTGTAATAGACATCCATATAAAAAATCAACAATAATGTTATTAATATTAAAATACTACAAAAAACCAACAATACTCATTTGAATATTTATTTATTTTGTAGAATTTGGTTGAGATACATAAGTAGAGATTCTATGCCAAATCATTATCTCAAATAACCAAGATTTTAATTCAAAGGAAAAAGATTAAGGATAAATCTTTTCCTCATTTTTTTTATTGACTGAAGGACTCCAAATGGGAAATAAAATGTTGAAAGAGATGCAAAGATCTTGCATGGAAATATGGACTCGTTCTTATTTTGGGAAGCTCAAATGGTCAGAAAATTTTACAAGGTAAGTCGGCAATTCGGGAATCAAGTTCAAATGGCAATTGGAAATCTATGGTATGCCTACCTAATAAAAGTTCCAACGGCTAGTGGAGAAATTAAAGGAATGAATTCTTTTGTTGGCATATATTAGTTTTCAACCAAGGCAATAAAGGATTGACTATATTCCAAGTTTGGGGTGGGAACGTCATGCATAAAAGGCAAGGCAGATTAAAAGAGATTAAAGAGAGCTCCCAATGGAAAAATATACGTGTGCCACCATTGTCTTTCGACTTGAAACTTCATCTTGAATTCATTCACACTTTTAAAAGTGTTTAATTTGTGAGATTCTATTGTAAAAGGGAGTGTGACCCTTTGTATATCTATTGTGAGAGCTTATCTTTTGTGAGTGATTTTTGTGTAAGAAAAAAATACTTGTAGGTGTGACTAGCACCGGAGTCAAAACTAGTTGGAACGATTGGAGATAGATTGTTGATTGCTTGTTGTAAAGGTTTCTCTAGCATCCACGAAGCTAGAAAGTGTTACTATTGGAAATAGTGCAGCAAATCCTGAGTTGGACACTTGGGGAGTGGACAAGGCCGTGAAGTTGCGGACCGAACCACTATAAATCCTTGCCTTCGATTTCTCTCTTCCCTTACTCTTTGTTTACTGTCATATATTATTGCAGGTGTACTTGAATCAATTTAATTTTATTATTGGGTGTTGCATTTAGTTTTTTTTTTTTAATTCCGCATTATATTAGAGATACACAATTCATCCCCTTCTTGTGTTGCTATCTAGGCCAACAATTGGTATCAGAGCTACGGCTCTAATATTTTTTTTTTTTTGACTTAATCGTCTTAGGGTAAGATATATGGCAACCCCTTTTGACACTTTCCTTTCCGAAGGCCAATCGACTAATAGACCTTCTTTGTTTAGTGGGTCTAACTATAACTGTTGGAAGGCTAGAATGCGCATATATATTCAAGTATCAGATTACGAGTTATGGAGAATTATTGTTAAAGGGTCGCACTGTCCTACCAAAACTGTGAATGAGGTAGTAGTTTCCTTTGACGAAAATGAATGGAATAATAATGATGTGAAAGGCGTTCAAAAGAATGCCAAAGCCATGAACCTCTTATATTGTGCATTAGACCCTAATGAATTTAGTAGAATATCTGCATGTGATTCTGCTAAAGAAAATTGGGATAAGCTAGAGGTCACACATGAGAGTACTAGTCAGGTTAAGGAGTCTAAAATTGACATGCTTGTTCATAAGTATGAATTGTTTAAAATGATGCCTGATGAATCCACTTCTAGCATGTTTACTCGCTTTACTGATATTGTCAATGGCTTGAAATCTCTTGGAAAACCTTACTCTAATGTTGATCTTATGAGAAAGATTCTCAGATCATTACCGAAGCAATGAGAACCAAAAGTGATGGCAATAATTGAAGCCAAACAAGATCTCACAAATTAGAGCTTGGATGAGCTTCTAGGTTCTCTTAAGACTCATGAAATCACAATGAACTTGGAGGGTGATGGAAGCCACAAGGACTTTGCTCTAAAAAATTTCACTTCTAGCTCTTGAAGTGAAAATGGACATGACTCTGAATCAAGCAATGATGAAGAGCTCGCAAGAAAGTTTTAAAAAAAAAATTTGTGAAAAGAAAAATGAGAAGGGCAAAAAGAACTTTCAAAAAGGATGGTTCCAAATGAGAGAATAGCAAGAAAAGCGATATCATGTGCCATGGGTGCAAGAAGCTGGGCCATTTGAAATCACAGTGTCCTGATATCAAAAAATTAATTAAAAAAAGGAGGGGGAAAAAAAAAAAGAGCAATGCTTGCAACGTGGGGAGAAAGTGATCTGAGTAGTTCGGAAAAGGATAGTAGGGTGGATTCGAAACATTATTTGTTTGGATAAAGCAAACGTTTTACAGCTTCAGCTTTTTCTTTGGGTGGAATTTTATGAATTTTAGACTCAACCATATACCCATTGTGGAGGTGCATATCACACTGTGTTTCCAGAGTCCAGCTGTGCAAATCAATCCAAGTTACAAAACACGTTGTTCTACTACACTAATCTACTAGGAGTATTATACAGTTGCAAAATAGGTAACAATTTCTTCCATCCCTAACTAAAGAAAGGGCCTAACAGATATCACGAATTCTGTATTGGAGGTTCCAAATTATAAACTTACATACCCATACAAGAATTTCAAAGAAAGTTGCAGAAAAGAGGGAAAAAAAAAATATAAATAAATAAATAAATAAATATATATATATATATATATATATATATATATATATATATATATATATATATATATATATATATATATATATATATATATATATATCCTTCTTTCACAACCCCAGTACAACATGAAATAGAGAGTCAAATAACATTTTTGTATTCAGTGAACCGCCATCTTATTTTTCTCTATCCATTTCTTCCTGGTAGCCTCAAGTGCTTCCTCCCTTAATCTTGAGAGTTGTTGAAACCACTGCTGATATTGGGCCTCAATTGCATCAAGCTCCAACTTTAGCTGCTCCACGCCTAGTTCTTTCTCCGTTATGGATAAAGATGAACAACAGCTCGTCAAGCTCATAACTTTAGAAGTTCCACTCAAATCAATAGAAGTCAGTTCTGAGCTCTTTGCAAAATCATCCATGTGCGTCAATTCTCCACCACTATTGTTTCCTTGCAATTTAAACTCGTCAAAGTACAAGTCCCTGAAATCTATCTCAGAATCATACCCACTGAAGCTTATTGAACTTTCACCAATCCCATAATCAACAGATCCACCTGTTTTGTAATTCTTTGTTGAAACTTCTTCAGCCATCATCTCAGAAGCATATGATGCTTGTGATTCATTATCTCCCAAATGTGCCAAACTTGGAGAACTATTAAGTTCAAAAGAACTAGAACAAGCCGAGTTGCTATGCAAGCTACCTTCATTCGCTTGGTTAACAGGTAACTGGGTGGGACAAATTGAATCACTAAAGTTTGCCGAATGGGTTAGGTCATTGGAAAGTGCAGACGACCCTATATGTGGACTTCCCACTCCACTTAAATTGTAATCTGATGAAGGTTTCCAATCAGGCTTAATTCTCATTATCAAGTAGTCAATGAACTCAGCAATGAATGCCACATTATGATTTGCTAACTCTAACTGTTCAACCATCTCCCCAGCAACTAAGAATGCAGTGTCCTTATCAAGGTAGAATAGAAAGTGTATGTTTCTTACTTGACCTACACGTAAGAAAAACAAGTCATTTGCTAAAAAGAAAAAAAAGAAAGACATTATCCGCTATAAAAGGAAAGGAACTAACATATGTAGACATACCATTCAAGTTGGCAATTCGCAGGGTCAACGAGATTGTGTTGTCATCATTTTTTGTCCCAGTTAACCTAAATTCATTGTCTTGAAGTATCCTCTGTAATTCTACAACTGGATAATGTGGACTCCCGCTGTTGGAGTCTGTGAATACAGATTGGTTATATTCAAGATCCATATCCATGGAATGGGGCCCAGAATTCAGTGTACTTGATGATCGGGGAAGCTTGTTGGGTATCTGTAAAGGATCAAGAATAGGCTCCTTCAAAGTCTCAGACTGGAGAAATGGATCTTTAAGCAGCTCCTTAGCAGGCAGCCTTTGAGATGCTGCGACCAAACATTTTTCAATGAAACTTTTAACTTCAGGATCAGTCACCTTGCCAAGAGAAGCAGGTTTAATACCCTGCACCGCAACATATTGCAATATATAGCAATTTTTCAATTGTCCTACCAACCAGTAGAACTGAAAGATGATGAGAAATACGGGTATTCTTACCGAGGTAACCTTCTTATAGATTTGAGCTGGATTCTTGCATTCAATATAAGGATAGTCACACGTAACCATTTCTAACATGCACATCCCAAAAGAATATACGTCCACCAATTCGTTGTATTCCTCCTCATACAGCTCTGGAGCCATAAATTCAGGAGTTCCTACCGTAAATTGAAAAAAGTCAGTCCATGCAATGTTTCCTTTTTTCATGATGATTAATTTACAAAACCATCTTACCAATGACACTCTTAGCAGTTGGCTGCTGCATAACAGTTGCCAATCCAAGGTCTCCGATTTTAATTTCCCCATGGTTTCCATTAACAAAGATATTATCACATTTTAAGTCCCTATGGACAATTGGGGGGTTCTGACTATGAAGATAGTCTAAGCCTCGGAGAATCTGTCGAGCCCAATTCTTTATAGCCTTCATGTCAACATTTTTATGCTTGATACGGTATCTGATAGGAAAATTGTACATGATTACTTCAACAACACTAACTAGATAAACAAATGAATGAGAAACAACCAAGAGAACTTACTGCCTCAAACTCCCAGACGTGAAGAGTTCAGTGATCATGTTCACGGTCTTTTTTTTGTCATCGACCCAAGAATCATAAAACTTAATGATATTTTCATGTTTCAATGCTTTAAGAAGATGGACTTCGGAATACAATTTTCCCAGATCATCCGGTGACTGCAACACATCATCAATCCTCACACGGTTCCAAGCAACTTCTATACCATCAAGCTCATCAAATGCCTTATACCTACAAATACAAGTCAAGGAAACAAATCAGTTTCGCCGGTGGATTTAGTACAAGTTTCTTTCACTTACAATTGCCTTTTTTGACTTTAGCTAATGTGCTTAATTGCAATTTAAAAAAGTTTTGGAACCATACACAGTCTTGAATGCGCCCTTGCCCAGTAATTCATTGTACTGTCAGAGCAACAAAAAATATGTTAGAAAATAGACGGTATCATCTGAATAGGATTAAATGGAAGAAATCGACAACTCACAAATGAACGAAATGTGTCTCGTAAATCAAACCAAACTAGTTATTGGAAGTATGGTGGCTAGAATACCAAGGACAATAGAAACCATAAGTCTCGAGCTTACTCTAGCTTATTTCCAATAGCTTATTCTAGCTTGATTATGATTGCTGGATCATTTTTCTGCTGGTTGAAAGTTTTGTAGGTTCTCACCCTCCATATAGGAGAGATGGATTTCCTTTCTGCGGTTCTGGATAGCCCATTGTAGCTTTGCCTTGATTTCACTGATATTTTATTTTGCAACAAAGTAGAATGGACCACTTAATTCTTGCCACAAACGCATATGAAACTTATTCACTTGAATACTGCATTGACTAAAAAAGTAAACCTTTAAATCACCATACAGCAGACAATGAAATAAAGTCAATCTGTGAGAAAAATGAGGTACACAACCAGGTACCATAAGCAAAGTTAAAAGTTTTGAAGGTGTTGGATACAAATCATTGCCTGCTGATTATGAATGGGTGTACTTAGCACAAACTTACGAGGATTTATGGTGATACAGCGAATATTGTGATATTTTACGGGCCTTTGAGCAAAGTAATGAGATATTGTGGAGTCTTTGTTCTGGTTTTTTGTGGTGCTAGTTACGAATTCTTCTGAAGTAGTTATGAAAAGTCATACCGTGAAAAATCGTAATCATAGAAGCTATTCCCATATGAAACGAGAAAATTTGTAATCATTACCAAATATTCTCTCGATTATCTAAGTCCTTTCTCATAAGTGGAATTTGAATTTCTCTGTCTATACAACAAATTCACTTGATTATCTAGGTCCTTTTCATAAGTAGAATTTGAATTTCTCTTTCTATACTTCAATTCTGCTCTTCGAAAAGGAACGTTGACTCTAACAATTCCGTCTCCGTCTACCAAAACAACTGGAAATGTTTCAAAAAAAAAGTAGGCATACGGCCCTTCTATATCTCTAAAAATAGGGTGTCCTAACCATCCAACCGCAATTCCATCTCCATTAGCTATCGAACCCGCCTGAATACTGTATCAATTATAGAACCAATTCCTATAATTAGAAAACCCCTATGAGCTACAGAGGACTATGCTATTCTTTTCTTTTTTTAAACTACGTTGACCTGGAGATGTTGAAGCAGGATAGATTACTTGCATTGTGCCTACATTCGACGAATTAGGGAATGATGGCAGCCGTGCTTGCATTGTTGACAGAAAATGGCTAAACATTAACCAGAGTTAATTATATGATGTACAAGAGCATGCGTCTCAGGAAAAAAAAAATGCTTGAATCAAATCATCCCACGCATTTAACCAAACTCAAGTCAAAGTAATAAAATCAAAGACAATAAAGAAAAATGCAGTAGAGTACCCGAACGTATCGGCCCCGCGGGTCTTTCTCTATGTAATCAGCGTCAAAGTTAGGAGGCTCTGCTGCGCCAAACAAGCGGTTGTTATTCAACCTAATACTGGAGTGAGGCGAAGAACCCAACCCAGAACGGGAATCCATCCCAATTCCGGTGAACAAGGAAAGAGGTAATAAGACTAGGAAAAGCAGGAAGAAGAGAGAGAAGAGGCGTTTCCAAATCTTCCTAATCAAATGACAATGCGGGGGAGGGTTTCTAGGGAGGCTATAGAATAGGGGGGGTCGAATGTCGATCACTGGCTCAATTGGGATCGACATTCGGACGCGAGAATAACAAGAGCGGCTGCATCGAGATCCAAAACACTGAACGATGACGATGAGTTGGTGGTGAAATTAGTCATGAGCACAACACCAACACACCCAATTGACATATGTAATCTTTCCCTCATTCCAACTTCCTCGGAATCACCATTTGCCCTATCCCATAAAATCGATGTTGGTGGTGCTGGTTTAGTTGAAGAAACTTCATAGAAATTGAGAAACGGAAGAAGGGGAGGCTATGGAGAGAGAGGTAGAGAAAGTGGAATTTTTGGGAAGAGATTTTGGAAATGGAAGAAACAAATGGGGAATTAGGGTAGACTATTCCTCTATGTAGAAGGGAATGAGCGCGCGCGCGCGGAATCAAAGGAATGAACCAACACGTGTGTGGTTGGTTCACTAAAACTGCAAAACTTCTTTAATTGCACAAAGTTGAAACAACTTTTTTTTAGCGTGGTATGTTAAAAGTAATACGACAAGTAGATAAGCCAAACAAATATGTTCCAGTAAAAAACAATAATACTCTATTTAACACGCCATTGCGGCATCTTCAACCCACCATCTATCACTATATTTTTGCCTTCATTCCTCTATTTTTGCAGGAAAACCTCTCCCTACACATCCTGAATTTTTCTCCTCCATTTTGGAGGAAGATTATTTTTCATCCTCCAAATAGGGAAGATCAAAAAATTATGGAGGATCACCTCCATTTCACTATTCATCCTTTTCAAATTTCTCTCATGTCCTCTTTTTGTCCTCACCCTCCAATGATACGTTCAATATGTTTGAGAAATGGAGGAATGTGGATTATTGGGTTAGCGCTCACATGAATAATGAAATCCTTCAAATTCACTTTTTTTGATAGAAAATTATATTTTGATCCTTCAAAATGGAGGAATGAAGATTATTGGATTGAAGATGCTCTTACATCTCCAACCCATGCTCTTTCCTCCAAAATGAGAACCAAAATAAATTTGAAGAATCAATTCTCCAAAAAGGAGGATGAGTCTTTCCAAAAAGTACAATTTTTTAAACAAAATGGGAGCATAATTTACAAAATCTCTCATTGATATGTCACTTCCGTTATTCATATGGGAGGTTTGAAGATTGGTAGAAGATGATCAATGGGTCCATATGGGATCTGAGAAATTTTAGAAAAGGTCTCATACAGCCAAAATATTAACCGGCAAAAGTCTCATTATCACCTTCAGTCCTAATACCCCATCAACTTTCTCTAGGAGATTTAAGGACTTTTTCCATGTTCTTATCAATTTGGAGCTGATTCCTTATCTGGGATTCCTTTGAAGATCACAGCTAATAAACGAGATTGTCTTAGATTTATTATTGATTCAGCAAAGAATGCTCTTGCAGGATGCAAATCTGATATTTCTCAAGCAGGGAAGTTAGCCTTGATCAAATCAGTTCTGGCTGGCCAACCACTCTATTTGTGCTCTACTTACAAGCTTCGGACTTCCATTTATGACAAGCTCAATAGCATAGCTGCTAATCATTGGTGGAAAGTTAATGATAGAAAGCCCATCCATTGGATGGCTTGAAGAAAGATTTCAGCCTATAAACGTGAGGGTGGATTGGGGATCCGAGCTGCTAAGTTTTTCAATCAGGCCCTTCTAGCAAATCAATGTTAGCGTCTTCTCAATAATCTGGATCTTCTCATCTCACGTATTCTTCTTCCTAAGTATTGCTCCAAGGATAATCTGCTTAATGTAAAGGCTCATTTTAATTCCTCCTGGGCTTGGAAAAGCATCCTTTTTGGTCGGGACCTCATCGCTAAACATGTTTCTTGGAGAGTAGGGGACGGGGCTTCTATTAATCTCTTTCATGGCAGGTGGATTCCTAAGTTGGATAAGCCTCTTAATCATCTAATTCCATTCAGTGGTTCGGATGATATCAAGGTACCCTCACTCCTTGACGAAGGACCTAATGGGAAAACTTGGAATGTGAATAGAATTATATAAAGAGACAATTCCAAATTTTCTTGTTCATGAAGTTCTAGCTATTCCGGTCGTGAGTGGATCTGATCAACTTATATGGTCATTCACTAACTCAGGAAAGTACAGTACCAAGTCAGGATATAGATCCTTATATGATAAGGTTCCCCGCCAGCTCTTCTGCTTGGGTTTATAATGATCATAATATTTAGAACATGATATGGCATCTTAATCTTCCTGAGCAAATTAAGATCTTTATATGGAAATGCCTTAAGGAATTTTGCCAGTCAAGGAAAATGTGGCTTCATGCCTCCATCATGTTTCTGCATCTTGTCCTCTATGTGAAGTTGAGAATGAATCTATTGAGCATTTATTCTACTTTTGTCCGCAAGTGATTTCGGTTTGGGAGTCTAGTGAGTTTGGGAGACCACCTTTGAGCAATTTACAAGACTCTTCTGTTATTCATTGGCTGCTAAATTTGATAATTCAACTGCATAAGGACAAGAGGAAACTTTCCCACTTTACATCTATTCTTTTGGCTATCTGGAAGAGTAGAAACCGTGTGGTGTTCTCGAACACTTCTTTCAATACAGACACAACTATTGGTATGGCCAAGGAATCTGCATTGTGGTTTTTCAAAGCTTCGAATTGGATCTCAAACTCCAAAGACCTACCCGCAAATATTTCACCAACTGTCAATAATCCATCCTTTGTCATTAAAGATTGTTCTGCTCCGGAGGATGCTCAACGTTCTTTTTACCTTCATGTGGATGGCGCTTGGAAGGACGGTAATGCTTGGAGTGGTATAGGTTTCACGATTAGTCTTCCCCATGGTTCTCTAATTGCAAAGCAGGCGTTATCCTATCCAAACCGAAATTCAAGCTTGTTATGAAGCTATTAGATGGGCTTTAAATCATAATTATAATGTGGTTTATATTTTTTCTGATTGTTTCAATGCAATTATGCAGATCGCAGGGAAGACTGAGTGTCATCACCATGACACATTTTTGTTGCGCAATCTGGAAGTGGAAGTGGCAAAGCTGTAGTTTTGTAAAATCTCGAAGGTTGCGCACCAGCATGTTCAAATGGCTCATGTTCTTGCTAAGCATGCTCTGACATCTTTTGTTCCTCACCCGGACATCGGTGATGGATCTTCTTTTCAGCCTAACTAATGGTGTTTAATTTTGATCTTATTTTTAGGTACCTTTGAATCTTGGGACATTGTATGGTTGTTTATCTATGATATTTCTATCTATTTCTCAAAAAAAAAAAAAAGTTAAGTAAAGTTCTAATATTTTGGAGGGGCCGTTCATTCATTGTGATATCCTTAAATTGGTAGTAAATGAACAGAGTTGTTTACAAAACTTGATTTAACATGTGCTCGTTTAAATTGTAACCATTAAATTGATAAGCAAGCTCGAACGTAAATTCCAGACTTGTTGAGAGGAAAAAAAAAAAGTTGTTCTAATATTTATTTTACTGTATGTTTCAGAAAAAATATAAGTAAGTTTCTAGGCTACTTACTATAGTATAAGATACATAGTTTTTTTGGGCAATTTGCTTAAAAATGGAAGTAGGGGCAATTAAATGCAAAGCCATGGTGTACTTTTTCTGGAAATTGCTCCCAACATGAAAAGGAAAATTTTAATTGCACATACATGGTACCAATTTTTGTGTGGACCGAAATACCCTTGTCTAAAAAAACCCGCCTAAACCAACCCCTCACTCTTTCAGTTGCTTTTACTGACTATTGCACTCTTCTTTCACTTTTATTGAACTCTTAATGGAGAACTGTTGCACTCTTCAACAACCGCTTTGCACCCATGTCGCACGTTTTTTACTCAAATCAAACTTTTTGGAAATATTTTTACTGATATTGCACTCTTCCTCCACTTTTGTTGAACTCTTAATGGAGCCCTGTTACACTCCTCAACAACTACTTTGCACCCATGTCACACATTTTTTTACATAAGTCAAACTTTGTGGAAATATTTTTACTGACTATTGTACTCTTCTTCCACTTTTGTTGAACTCTTAATGGAAGACTGTTGCACTCCTCAACAACTGCTTTGCACCCATATTGCACGTTTTTTACTCAATTCAAACTTTTTGGAAATATTTTTACTGACTATTGCACTTTTCTTCCATTTTTGTTGAACTTTTAATGGAAGACTGTTGCACTCATCAACAACTGCTTTGCACCAATGTTAAACGTTTTTTACTCAAGTCAAACTTTTTGGAAATATTTTTTACTGACTATTGTACTCTTCTTCCACTTTTGTTGAACTCTTAATGGAGTACTATTGCACTCTGCAACAACTAATTTGCACCCATATTACACATTTTTTTACTCAAATCAAACTTTCTGAAAAATAACAAAAAATGCTCCCAATTAAAAGCTGGAACAAGGAAATCATCACAACAAGGGTTTGAGCCTGGATCCTCAGAGGAACCCTCTTCATCTTCATCACCTGCAAATTCAAACCCAAAACCAAAATCAATTTCCAGGTTCAAGAAATGTAGCAGAAGAAGAAAACCAAGGCCAACAAGAACAATTAGAAAAAGAGCAACTTTATCTGCAGCACTTCTAAAATCAACAAGACCCACATCAACAACAACTGCTTTTGTATGGTAGAGTAGTCACCCAACACCAACAACAAGCAACAACAATGAATCAGTCGAAGAAACGGTCGTACCTTGAAGATCTTCCCTCCTCCGCTTCCACCACTACCAATCCGGTCACTTCTTCTCCGGCCGATGACCCAACCATTCCCCCTTCCGTCGACGTCGAGTCCAATCCACAACCGCCGCCGAGTCCAATCCACAACTGCCGCCTACGACAGAGCCACCGCAGTCAGCGCCTTAGCTCGACCACCACGAGCAACCATAGTCAGGGGGTTTAGTTCAATCTAGAGATCCCGATGCCATCTTTAGCGGCGGTGGTATCAAGTTCGTGCAACAGTGTTTTGGTAGAACTTCCTGTGGTTTTTTATTGGGAAAAAGGCACTGAGTCACCAATTCTCTAATGAATGAATCTACAAATTTCAAAATTTTGGGTTTTGAAAGGGAGAGATGAAGGAGATGTGATTTTGGGTTTTGAAACCCTTTCAAAATTTTCGTTTTGTTTCGGACAGAGGGAGATATGAATTTGGGTTTTGAAAGGGTTTGGGTGTTTTTTGGGAGATAATATAAGTGAAGGGTATTTGGGTCAAACAATGTTTGTTTTTCCATGTCTTTGCAATTGTTTTCCTTCTTGCCATGTTTTTTCTAATTCCAGAAATGTACACCATGTATTGGCAAATATTTGCCCCTACTTCCATTTTTAAGCAATTTCCCTTAGTTTTTTTTTTTTTTTTTTACAATAGAGTGTAAAATATGATTCTGGGGGCCTGTAGTGAGTAACTCGTGAGAATCTCAGTTGTCCATTATTGTCTTGGACGGTCCAGATCTTAAATAAATTATTTGCAAAAACAAGTTATTTAAAATTCAAATTATTCAAAACACTTTTAAGCCGAGATTTACTCAGTGAATAATGATACGTTCACTCCCAGCAATACACTCCCAGCCACACCCTTGTCACTGTTCACGTGGGCCCCCACGTGGGGCCCACCCACTTCACCCCCGAATACAAAAAAAAAAAACCAAAAATCTGAAATTTTCAAAACCCCCAAATGTTCTGCACCAGTGCCATTTTCGCGGGCCGAGAGAGAGAAAGAGGGAAGAAGAGAGGAAGAAGATCACGAGACCCACGACCCACCCCACCCTCCGACGCGTCCTTCACCGGCGACTGCCATTCACTGGCGACTGAACTACTCCGACTCAAGCTCAACCCGACTCAAGCCTCAAACCCGTCCACCACCGCCAGTCGACGCCAAGGTCTCTCTCTCTCTCTCTCTCTCTCTCTCTCTCTCTCAGTTTGTAAATCATTTGGTTTCAGTACTAGGTTAACTCAGGGTTAACTCTTGCCTTGTCACCTTCGAAATTTTCTCAGCTTCGTCGGCCCAAATAGTAGATATTTTCATTACTTCTATCTATAAAAAAAATTGTTCTCTGATTACCTGAGTTATTGTTCACTATAAAAATATTAGAACATGGTTATATCTCTCATACTTGGCTAGGCAAAGTTGAATGGCTTTAGCGAACCATTTGAATAGATCCATCTGAGGGTATGTGTCTGTAATTATCCACTGTTCGATTACGGTTCGGACTTCGGTGTGATTGTGATATGGAATTAAAACCATAATCGAATCGGCTGGTTTTTCAATAGCGAAAACCAAAACCAAAACTATGGTAAAAAACCGCACCAATCGATTCGGTACGATTCTGTTAATCAATGGTTTGGTCAAGTTTGTCATCCATAAGCTGGGTTGTCGATGGACAAAATATAAAAAATCAGAATTCAATTGTCAAAATCCGATACAATAATTTGTTTGATCCGAATCCAAAAATCAAAAGCCTAATGGGGATTCAGATATATGCGATCCAGGATATAATCGGATTCGGATTATATCCCACTAACTCAAATTCTTTTTTTTTTTAACTTGAACCTTCACTCAAATTCTTTTGTTTGGTGAAGTCAACTGATAGTTTGAAAATCAAACTTATCATACTTCATGGGACTAATTTTTCCCACAGCACTAAGTTTTGCCATCATGAAATATTTTCCATCACTTAAATACTTTCGATCATATACGCTTGTAAAATGGAAATGCCACAAAGCCTATGATTTCCGGCAACTGATATTGCACTTGCATTTGGGAAAATACCATTCATTGTAACTCTCCTTCTAAATTTGGTCGAAGTCAAATTGAGATTCTTCAGGGCAAATGTCCCTAAGAATATAAGAATTTTATCGGATAAGGTCCAATTTTTAAATACCTTGTTAGGCCACCACCAGATTGTTTTGGTCTTTGCTATAGTACTAATATTGATGAGATATTTAGTATTTTGTTACCTGCTATAGTACTAATATTATTGGGATGTGGACTTATCTCCCATGAAGATACGGAGTCATTTTCCTGGCTATTTAAGAATTGGTTGACATGCATGTCGGGTCGTCAGCTCACAGTGGTAGAAATGATTATGGACTGTGATATTCAAAACTGTCAACAGGCCTTTATCGGAAAGATTTCTTATTGCAAATAACCAAAGGTTCCACTACTCTTTCAAAAATTACTAGAGCATCCTCAAAGAGATCACACCCACAGAATGTAATATAGTAGTGGTACACCGTACACGGATGAGTATACAATGAACAAAGAAGACGTTGCCTATGGTAGACTTGGAAGCATCACTTAATACAAAGTTCAACTTCCAACCACATAGGCAGTAGCAAGAATTTGGCCGAATACTCCATCGCCCATCAAGAAAACCAAACTGGCATAGATCACCTCAGTGAACTAAATTCCTACCAAATTTTCCTTTTACCTTGTAATGATGATGCACCGGTCAACACTATTTGCCAAGCAGAACTAATATTTGGTGGATTCTGCAAACATGGACAGAGGACAAACAACAATCTAAAATGATCTAAAACGAGCTGAGCAAACCTAGACATGGATGTGTACTTTATAATTTATCTCCACTAAAACTGCTATAAACAGGTCACAGTGTTATCCTGTACAAATCACTGGTTATTCATTACAGTTGATGGCATATGCTTACTTAGCTGTTAGTCCCCCAAGTATGAACGGAAAGGTAATACCAGCACAAACATTTTCACAAACAGGTAATGTGCATTAGTTTTCATTGCCATTCATGGGTGCCTCAATGCCATGAAACAAACCTAACACAAGCACAACATCAACCTATGCTTCTCTCAAATTACTTATAAAACTGAACGTGATACAGACAAACATGCAACAATGAGACATAGAAAACCCCTACAAACGAAGTCCCATTTCTTGAAACCCAAAACCGAGTTCAAAGAACTTCAATTTCAAAACCCTAAAACCGGTAAGTACAAGCACTTCACCTGTTCAAGTACCCTAGTCGGACGTTGGAACCCAGTTGAAACAAGCAGAGAGAGAGAGAGAGACCTGGCGTCGCCTTGCCGTACGTCTTCTTCGATTTGCTGTTGTCGGGGTGAACTGGTGGTTGTGCTGGGCTGAGTCGTGGTGGACTGCTGGTTGTGCTGGGGAGTGACGCCGGCGTTGGAGTCGCCGGTGAAGGGGGCAGTCGAGCGTCGGAGGGTGGGTCGTCGATCTTCTTCCTCTCTCTCTCTCTCTCTCTCGGCCCGCGAAAATGGCGTCGAAACAGAACATTTGGGGTTTTGAAAATTTCAGATTTTTGGGCTTTTTTTTTTTATTCGGGGGTGAAGTGGGTGGGCCCCACGCGGGGGCCCACGTAAACAGTAGCAAGGGTGTGGCTGGGAGTGTATTGCTGGGAGTGAACGTATCATTATTGTTACTCAGTACAACCTGTAATCCCTACATAGCCCTGCTCCCCGTAAAGTACAGTAGTTTATATGTATCCTAATTTTTTAATACACTGTATTTTATATAAAATTTTCGTTTAATTTTACTTTTGTAGGAAAACGGTACCTAACCTGTCAAGATTAACGAAGGGAGTGTCGGTTGGAAATGGTGGAGTACAACGGCGGTTACTCCACCGATCTTTTCATCTTTTATACTACACTCCTACTGCATCTTCTTCGCCATCGTCACTTCTCAAATACTCCTCCACAAAACACATGAATATGCAAATACCACGATATTTTTTTGTATAAAAATACGAATCATATGTCTCTGTGACTTTCCGTTGACTGTGCTGGCTGAAGATTTGACTAATATAATTGGACGAGACTCTCTCTTTCCTTTAGGAGGGTTTTCTGTTCTTCTCAAATGGAGAAGAAGAGATCGACGAGGTCCAAGGAGAAAGCCGACTTGGCCGGAGTACTTCGTAAATCCTGGTACCGTCTGAGGTTGTCAGTGCGGCATCCGTCTAGGGTTCCGACGTGGGACGCGATCGTCCTCACGGCTGCCAGCCCCCAGCAAGCCCAGCTCTACGACTGGCAGCTCAGGCGGGCCAAGCGCATGGGCCGGATCGCCACCTCCACTGTCACCCTCGCTATCCCCGACCCCGACGGACAGCGGATCGGCTCCGGCGCTGCCACTCTCAATGCCATTTATGCCCTCGCACAACACTACCGGCACCTCGGTCTCGATCTTTGCCCCCAGGTACTTCTTCAATTACCGTCCTTTTTATTACACAACAAAATGGAAGTCCTGACTCCTGAATCAATCAACTATTACAATATTATTGTTTGGCTATTGGAAGTTGTATTTAGAAGATTCACATGGTTGATATTGACTTGACAATGTGGGATAACAGCTCATACCGTGCTAATATTTTAGGCGTGTTCTAAATGGGTTAAACCTTTGGACGCCAAGAATCCATCCTAACATGGGGCTTGAGTGTTTGATTGTTGCAATTTTTGTTCCACAAGTTACTGACGCTAAAATCATGGTGGATTCATTCTTAGGAATACCAAAGAAGGGAAGTAGTCTGGACAGGGCCGGCCCAAGGGTTTTGAGTGCCCTAGGCCTAATCTAAAAAACGTGCTCTAAATTTTTTTCCAGCAACAATCAGAATACAAGAAAGTCAAAACAATATAAAGTTCGACTAATTATTGCACAAGAGCACATGCAATGGGCCAAAAACAGATTCGATGTAAATGTGCAAGTTAAAAAAAATGAAAAAAATGTTCCTTTGATAATATTATTTTGTTGAAATTCAGTAGAAAGTAGGAAATATACGTTATAAAATTCATTTTAGGAACATAATTTTGCTCTACAAGCCGAGTTCTATGATGCTCGGGCTCGGCTCGCTAAAAAAAATACTTGTGCTCGAGCTTTAAATGATATACCAAAATTGATCAAGCGGTGAAGAAATTATGACATTGGGGAGAAGGGACTCATTGAACTGTGTTGGGTTACTTGTGAGTTTCACTAGTCCCACATCGGGAAATTAGTGTTCAGCAACCATTCCTTTTTCCTATAAAGATACCACCACTCCACTTCCTTTCATTCCAGCCCCTAAATGTAAATTTTTTTTTACTGGGCTGCCTCATAATTTTTTTTGTTTGGGCTAACCTTGAAAAAGACTACTACCTAAGCCTAACACTAAAATTTATGAGCGTGCCCCTAATTTTGGAAGTTTTTGGAGTGCCCTAGCCCAAGGCCCACGAGGCCGGCCCTGAGTCTGGATGCTGTTTATTCTCTGATTTTTGTGGAAAAGACATCATTTTCCTGTATGTCCATAGGTTTGGTGGGAGTTATGCTTTTGATTATGTGGAGTATTTTCTTGACGAAAGCAATCAAACTTGATGTCAAATTTGGATCAGACATCAGTCCGATTGCAAGGTTTGGTGGGAGTTATGCTTAGCAGCTTTAGACAAGATGAAAAGCTTCTTTCAGTACAGAGTACTGATATTTCGAGGTATTACTCAACCGTATGTCCGCAAGGAGAAACTTTTGCATGATGGCTTTGGGAGAGAGGGCAAAATGACCCCTTAACCTCCCTTCCAAAGATTGTATAACCACATTGGTGACTAGATCATTTTGGTTATTGACAATTGAACCTTCATTTTCCCTGTTTAATTAGAATTCACTCTATTCAAAATGTCCGAGTAATATCTGGTCATCTTAGTCCATAGTATATTAGGTAGGAACCATGGCAATGCTTCCGTGCTTCTCCTCATAATCCATTGTGCAAGTCACAATGCTTTTTGCACTGCTAAAGACTTCAAATTCATGGTTTCCTCTCTCTCTCTCTCTCTCTCTCTCGTGTATGTAGTTGCACAGGGAAGAATATCGGTTGTGTTCTTATTTTTATTTCTCATATGTTTTTCTCATGCCTATAGGGTGTTACATTATACTTGTGATGCTACATGCTCATGCAACCATCTTGTTTCTCCCTTTGTTGGGACTGTACTGTCAGCAGGTGGCAAATGGATATGATAGTGGCTTTGGATTTTCTGTGCTGCATGACAAGTCCAATAATGAATTTCCGCTCCTTCCAATGGTTAGCTTCATTGCTAAAAAGCATATACTATTGCTTCATGCGGGCGGTGACTCTAAAAGGGTACCTTGGGCAAATCCTATGGGCAAAGTTTTCCTGCCTCTTCCATATTTGGCATCCGAAGACCCTGATGGGCCAGTTCCCCTGCTTTTTGACCATATACTTGCAATTTCGTCTTGTGCAAGACAAGCTTTTGAAAATGAAGGTTACTTGTCCTTTTTACCTTTTGAATACTTGACTTTTGGTCATAAGTGCAACCTAAAAGGGTACCGTTCAGTCACCTAGTGCTACTTGTTGTCTGCAAAAGATTATGGATCCGGTGTAAAGTTTTGGGTTGGGTATGCATATGCCAGTGCTGCATAACAATGTGTCCATAGTCCTGATGAAACATTTTGATGTGTCTGCCATGTGAATTGCATTGCAAAAGAAAACAATACATGTAGATTTGGTAGATTGAGATTTGTTTTTCAAATTGAGTAACGAGACAGATATCTTCTCAAAGTTTGTTACTTTTATCACCTCATCTAACATTGTGGATTACACGCTAGGAATGTTGTTCATGATCTTGTAATTAACTCTTGTGCCATTATATCATTTAACAAAACTATTCTATATCTGCAGGTGGACTATTTATCATGACAGGAGATGTTCTTCCATGTTTTGACGCCTCAGCTATGACTCTTCCAGGAGATACTGCCTGCATCATTACTGTTCCTATTACTCTTGACATTGCTGCCAACCATGGTGTTATTGTGG
The DNA here is from genome assembly GCA_020921065.1 of Vaccinium darrowii. NCBI lineage: Eukaryota > Viridiplantae > Streptophyta > Magnoliopsida > Ericales > Ericaceae > Vaccinium > Vaccinium darrowii. The sequence continues at coordinate 532,160 of CM037162.1, forward strand.
CATCCAAAACTGGGATTTCAGATGGAACTTATTCTGTCAGTATAGTTGAGGATCTTCTTCAGAAACCTAGTGTAGAGGAGCTTGTGAAGCATAAGGCAATTCTGGATGATGGTAGAACATTGCTTGACACTGGAATAATAGCAGTTAGAGGTAAAGCATGGGAGGAGCTTGCTTTGCTTTCGTGTTCCAGCCAAAAAATGATTTCACAGCTTCTGAAGAGCAGAAAAGAGGTTAGCCATTGACTTTTGGGGAACCCATCTGGTCGTTTCTATATTCAAAGATTAGCTTTCGATTGGTTGGAGAATATATCGGTTTGGGATGAGATCGAAACATGATGTGTGGTATATCTCATTAATTTAAATTGCAGTAGCGTACCCAAATATCCTAGTGAGCACAATATAATTAACTTTACTGAATGAGGGATTTATGTTGACCAGAAAGTTCAGTTGTTTTCGTTGTACCTCCTTTTTCTGTGTCTATTACCTCTGTTGAACTGTCTTGACTTGCAGCTTTTAAACTATATTAGCTGCTACAGACAATCTGTTGACAACAGAGTTCAAAGGCAGTTGTGTTGCCTGCATTTTGTAGATAGTCGGATGTATCCGTAATTTTTCTTGCGAATTTTTTTGATGGGCATAATTTCTGGAGTCTAGTTGCAGGGGTTAAAAGTGATTTATGTAGTTGATGGATATGAATTATGTAGTGGTTAGAAAACGGATATTAGGACATGTACTAATCCTAAGAACTCTGTTCATGGCGATCTATGGTTGTTTACTGCTAAACTACCATTCACAGAGCCCAGGAAAGAGTACCTTTCCCATAGTTTGGACCTTTTTGTGAAATTTCCATCATCCTTGCAGAAAATCATCCCCCAGCTTTTGCGATGGGCTTTCATAGTACATGAGTACACCATCCTACTTGTTCTTATACGTACCTTTTAAGTTTTTTTTGATGCAATCTGTGTGTGTGTGTGTGTGTTTGCCCTGGTCATATCAAAATGTCATCTCCACACCATGTGTTGGTTACACATGTTACAAACACTGGTTTCTGATCTTCCTAGTGAAAGTTCTGCTTAAATTTCAAGTAATGGCTGGTTTTACAGCGCCTACAATAACAACTTGGTTTCATCTATCAAACTCTTACTTATGTGTAATGTCCGTGCCCCTTCAGTCTCTCTTTGCTTATTGTTGAGCAACCTTTACATGATGCGATCCTTGTACTGCAGGTAGAGTTGCAAATGAACCGAGCCGTTCGTGAATTGTTTGAGGCTCAACTCGGTAAAAGCTCGTTCGAGTTTGATTCGAGTAATAAATGAGCCGAACCTGAACATCAATTTTGGGCTCGTTTGATAAATGAACCAACTTGAACATGACAGTATTCCGCTCGATTAAACTTGCGAACTTGGAGTGTGTGTATATATAAGAGCCCCTTCCAATAAGGGACCCTTATTTAAGTTTCCATGCGGACCTAGGGGTATTTTCGACTTTTCGGACCAAATTTCAACGATCCAAACCGCTCAATGTTTTTAAAACGTGTTTATCGAAAACTGATCAAGCCCTTCCAGTTTTTTATCGAAACCTGATCAGATCAGGTCAAGCCCTTCCGGGTTTTTTTTTCCTGGAGATTCCTTATGGGGGCCCTTAAAAATCGAAAACTGATCAAGCCCTTCCGGGTTTTTATCGAAACCTGATCAAATCAGGTCAAGCCCTTCCGGGTTTTTTTTTCCTGGAGATTCCTTATGGGGGCCCTTAAAAACACGATTTAAAAACATTGAGCGGTTTGGATCGTCAAAATTTAGTCTAGAAAGTAAAAAATACCCCTAGGTCTTCTTGGAAACGTAAATAAGGGTCCCTTATTAGAAGTTTATTTTATATATATACATATACGGGGCGGTTCCATGGACACAATGAATAGCTCAACATTTGACACAACAATAATCGGAGTCCCATGCTTTCAATCGAACCCGTTCAAGTTGTTTAAAATATGTTTTTAAGATTACCTGTAAAAAATCAACTCATTTGGATATTGGTAAAGGCTTCATCGGTTCATTCAAATTTATCCTGTAAAATTTGACAGGAATCAACTAAATGAACTGATCAAGCCCTTATCGATATTCAAATGAGTTGATTGTTTACAGGTAAGCTTAAAAACATATTTTAAATAAATTGAACGGCTCTGATCATTCGCGTGGGGTTCACACAAAAAAAATTGTGTCAAATGTTGTGTTATTCATTGTGTCAACGGAACCACCCCCATATATATATATATATAGGATCAACTTCTAATGAGGACCTTATATATATAACCAGGATGACTCAGCCATGTGGGCTATAGTTATTTTACTTTTGACTAAAGTGGTAACTTTTCTCCAGCTTTCGGTTGAGACATGACTGAAATTTGTTGTTGTCTTCACTTTCGGTGGAGAGGTGACTGGGTAGTGACTGAAAAGTAGATGCTTCTTGACTAAAAGCCAAAAGCAACTTTCGGTGATTCTTCAAAATTTGGTTCTGACTTGTTGATGACTTCTCGTGACAAACTATTCTCCAAATAACTTTTCTGACTTCAAAGCTTTATACTTCAATACTCCATCATGTTGTCGATGTTGTGCATTTCTTCTTCTGACAAATTGTGACAAAAATCTTGCCCATCATATTGTGCAAAATCCTCTTGATCTGATAATTCATGAAAACGTGAAAACGTGGATATATACACACACACACACACACACACACACACACACACACACACACACACACACACCAATTATCCAATCAGGGATCCCGGATTGGTGGTTTTTTGATGTTTTGAAGGTTTTAAAACATGTTTTTGCATGATCCAAACTGTCCAATGTGTTTAAAAAGTGTTTTTAAGGGTCCCCTCGAGAAATCCTCAAAAAAAAGTACCGGGAAGGGCTTGATCCGAGCAATTTTGCACAAAAACTGCACATATACAGTTTTACGAAAAACTGCTTAGATCAAGCCCTTCTCGGTATTTTTTTTTTTGGATGATTTCTCGCGGGGACCGTTGAACACATGTTTTAAACACATTGGACGGTTTGGATCATGAAAATTTGATCCGGAACTATGAGTTCCGGACTTAGGGATCCCGGACTAGACCTGGACTCTCTCTCTCTCTCTCATATATATATATATATATATATATATATATATATATATATATATATATATATATATATACGAAAAAGGATGGAATTTTTTATCAATTCCGATTGAGAATTGAAACTTATCTTTCAAGGCTTATTATTTCCCGAAAACAGCCGATATTCATTCTCTTGTGTATTTTGTGAACACGGATCTCGATCTCCAAAACCATCTGAAAAGTCGTGTGAAAAGAGAAGATTTTTAAGAATCGATAGAGATTCTAAGAGAGATCTACCTAAAGCTAAAGATAGGCATATATACCTACTTACAATTTGACTCTATGCTAAGGAAAGGGTTTAAATTCGGAGGCATAGATACCTACTTACACTTTGACTCTATGCTCTAAGCTAAAGAAAGGGACAGGGTTTCAATTCGATTGATTATTGTTCCTATTTAGTTCGAACAATAATCAATTCGATTTTTTTATTGACAAAAAATAAGAAACCTTTCCCTCTCTCTTCTTTCTTGTAAGAATATCACATATAAGCTTAACTATGTTTAAACTTTTATATTACATCATGAAAATTTTATAACTTGTCCATGTATAAACTTTTAAAAGTACTGTAAACTTAAATTTTAATAGGATTTTATAATTTTATATATGTATGTGCTTATTTATGTACAAAATAAATTTTTTATTGAAGTTCTAGACCTGTGTGAGAGCATAAATATCCAATATTTTTGACCCGTTAAGGCTCGTGAACAAGCTCGAGTTTGAATCAAAGTATCAAACCCAGGCAAGCTTGGCTCGTCAAATTTTCATTGAGCTCGAACTCGGCTTGAGTTCGTTTAAAAACTAAACGAACGAACCTGAACATCCTAAAGCTTGGCTCAATTCGTCTCATTTGCAGCCCTAATTGCAGGCTATCTATTTGAGATGTTCATTGGCTCCCTTACTGGTTTTGTGGTGATTGTGTTACATATATTCTGTCTTTGTTATGCTTATCCTAAATTTGTGTAATTGCAAATATCAATTTTTATTTAGCATATAGTGACCAAGTAAAGGTTAATTATCCTCTATAAATAGCTGGTTTTGTACGGGATTCCAGCAACAGAGCAGCTTTTGATCTGCAGATAGATCTATGTAATCTGTGCAGATGAGTTTGTATGAAGATCTTGTAGCAGCTTGGGTACCTGCAAAACATGAATGGCTGCTGCCCCGCCCTTTGGGTCAAGAGCTTGTCAACAGTTTGGGACAGCAAAAGATGTTCAGCTATTGTGCCTGTATGTCAACCATCCTTAGGCCTGTTGGGTGATATTATAATTATTTGCTTAATGGCTCTGGTTTCAGCTTATATTTGTTCCTTTTAGTGGAAAAGTGTGTGCTATTAAATATTTGGTTTGAATTCAAATCCCACTTTATCAATCTCTTTACAATTGTCAAGAAATGGAGAGAAACAGTCAGCATTTAAACATCTTTGCTTCAGGTGTTAGATTCCTGCGATCTTTCTGTTCATTTATTACTTTCAGAAATTTATTTTGTTATGAAACTTTTTTTATTGGAAAGTCTTTATTCTTTTGCCTTTTGACATTGTAAATGGCGGAGCTAGGATTTTGATCCGAGGGGGCTGACTTAATAGACCTTTTTATTTTCATCTAAGCATATATTTATTACTCCCTCCATCCCTGTTTTTATAGTAGCCTATTCCATTTTGAGCTGCCCATTAGCAAGTGTGTGTTTTGAAAAGCTAATGGGTAAAACTGTAAAAGTTTGTACAATTATTTATTTGCCCTTTTGAAAAGTTAGCAGGTAAAAGTGAAGGATAATTTTGATATGAAAAATTGAGGTAAAAATTGATGTGAAAGGTGTAAAATAAATGTAAAAGTTGATGAGAAAAATATAATGATGGAGTCTCTTTAATAAGTTGGATTTAAAATAAATGTCAAAGTTGATGAGAAAAATATAACGATGGAGTCTCTTTAAGAAGTTGGATTTACGAAGCAACACACTTAAAAACTGGCCGAACGAGTATTTGTTTTTCAACAAAACACATTTGTACATTGAGCTTGTTCTAGCCTAAAAGTATATGAATCATTTTGTTATATCCTTTAGGATACTACAACACTCACATGGTTATTTTTCACTTATGAAAGAAATTAAGAAATCAAAATAAAAAGTAACTTTTTTTTAAGAAAATCAGACTAAAATAATAAGATTATCAGAAATAATTATATGGGTAATATCAATAATACTTAAAATTAGGAATATTATATTAATAAAAATTTTAAAATCCGGGGGGGCCGGGGCCACCCCCAGCCCCAATGTACATCCGCCATTGGACATTTTAGAGACCATCGCCCCCCCTTCTCCATAGTTCTTTGTTCAAATTATGGGAAATGGGAAACATATTCCATATTAGAATTTCCCTCATGGATTTGGGTTTTGTTCTTGTCCGGTGCCTTTTATACGAAAGAATAGAGAGACTTCCTTTTTCCTTAAGGGAGTGGACAGGGACGAAGGGAGAAGGGGGACAAGGGGTGGCCATGGCCCCCCTCAAATTTTTGGTAATATCTATAGTATTCCTAGAAAATACAAAAATTCTTTTGCCTTGTCTAAGGTGATGTGTTTGGTGTAAGAAGTTTAATAATTATAGTCAAAGCATCAAACTCAAAATCAATTGGCCTCCCAGGCTTACATACTAGTTTGGGTGGTGACAATTAATCAAAGTGTGATAAGCTCTAGTACTCCCCTGCACATGCAACCCTCACTCGCATGTGGAGAGGTGAACAAAGTATCCATAATATATGGATCACAATGTAACAAGGTGCACTTAATGTACAAACAACAGGACAATTAGTAATGAGCCTAGTCCAAAAGCCTCCGAAAGCATAGCTGTCATACACTTTTGAAGCATCAAACTCAACCAATTAAGCATGGTGGATCAATTTTGGGCATTTTATGCTGCTTATGCTTCATTGTATAAGATATATGTCAGGTACTTAAAGTTTCCTTGATGGTTGTTTGGGTCCAATCCCTGCAGATGATTTGTCATTCCTACATTTTGGAACCTCAAGTGAAGTCTTGGATCACCTAAGTGGGGGTAGTTCGGAACTTGTAGGTCGTAGACACCTATGTTCCATTCCGGCAACCACTGTTTCTGACATTGCTGCATCTGCTATTATTCTTTCCAGTGAGATTGCACCTGGTGTCTCAATTGGGGAAGATTCTGTTGTATATGATTCATGCATATCGGGTGGCACACAGATTGGTTCCCTATCCATTGTTGTTGGTGTTAATGTGCCAATAGTTAATGATGGTGCCCCAAAGGAGCCCTTCAGGTTCATGCTTCCTGATCGGCATTGTCTTTGGGAGGTTCCATTAGTAGGATGCACTGGAAGAGTTATTGTGTACTGTGGTCTCCATGATAACCCCAAAAATTCTCTTCCAAGGGGTGGAACTTTTTGTGGGAAACCATGGGAAAAGGTTTTAGATGATTTGGGCATTCAAGAAACTGATTTGTGGAGCTCAACAATTTCTCAGGAGAAGTGCTTGTGGAACGCAAAAATATTCCCCATTCTTTCTTATTTTGAGATGCTTCATGTTGCAATGTGGCTGATGGGCTTGAGTGACCAAATAAATGGACGCTTGCTTCTTTTATGGAAAAAGTCCGAGCGCGTCAGTTTGGAGGAATTGCATAGATCAATTGACTTCTCACAAATGTGCTTTGGCTCTGGAAATCATCAAGCAGATCTTGCAGCTGGGATTGTCAAAGCTTGCCTTAAGTTCGGTTTGCTTGGCCGCAACTTGTCTCAGTTGTGTGAAGAAATTCTCCAAAAAGAAGCCTCAGGAGTCGAAATGTGTAAAGACTTCCTGGCCTTGTGTCCCAACCTTCTGGCCCAGAACTCTAAGATCCTTCCCAAAAGCAGGGCATACCAGGTGCAAGTTGATCTTCTTCGAGCTTGCAGTGAAGAAAAAGCAGCATGTGAACTCGAACACAAAGTTTGGGCTGCAGTGGCAGAAGAAACCGCTTTAGCTGTGAGGTATGGCTTGAAAGGTAATCATGAAATTCATGTCTTGTTGTATTAAGTTGAAAAGAAAACAGTGAAGGAAAAACATGATATCTTTAATCCACTGTGAGGATCAACTATGTCAGCTGTTCTCTGTTGTTAGTATTACCATTTCACTTTGCTTAACACTCTTACTTTTCCCATTCGAAGTACTTCATATGATGCTTTTCTCCCCCAATTTTTACTCAAGCTTGTACCATACTACCATGCTCTCTCAGTACTATTGTAATCAATTTCTTCTGCTACAGTAATTTGTCCACCGAGTTTATGAAGAGCTTTGTCTCAACTAAATGGTTATCTTTTGTGTTTGCAGAATGTTTTGCTGAATCCTCTAATAGGATATTTTCGAAAGAAAGTCAGATTATCAACATTGAGTGCCTTTTGGATAAATCACTACGCTCTAGAACAGCAAAGGTTGAGTTACCAGTTCGGGTAGATTTCGTCGGTGGTTGGAGTGATACTCCTCCATGGAGCTTAGAGCGTGCTGGTTGTGTCTTGAATATGGCAATAACTTTGGATGGTTCTCTTCCAATTGGCACCATCATAGACATGACAACAACGACTGGGGTTTCAATCAGTGATGATGCTGGAAACCAGTTGTTTATTGAAGATGTTACCCATATCGCAACGCCATTTGACAGTAATGATCCGTTCCGTCTTGTCAAATCTGCACTGCTAGTGACTGGCATTGTCCATGATAAGATTCTTATGTCCATGGGATTGAAGATTAGAACATGGGCCAATGTTCCCCGTGGGAGTGGCTTGGGAACTTCCAGCATCTTAGCAGCAGCTGTTGTCAAGGGACTTCTCCAAATAACTGATGGAGATGAAAGTAATCAAAATGTTGCAAGACTTGTTTTGGTATTAGAGCAGCTCATGGGAACAGGTGGAGGTTGGCAGGATCAAATTGGAGGTTTATATCCTGGCATCAAGTTTACAACCAGTTTTCCTGGAGTACCATTGCGGCTTCAAGTTGTCCCCCTGTTGGCTTCTCCTCAGTTAGTTAGGGAGTTGCAGCAACGACTGCTTGTGGTATTTACGGGTCAAGTAAGCACGATTTTCATTTGTTTTATGTTTCTTTTGGAAACTTTATGTGAAATTTTTTTATATCTACAATGTTCTAATTGTAATGGGAGTCCTGGAGTGTTCCTGAACTGCTTGTCCGTAAAATTTGGTTTTGAGACTAGAATAGCTATTGGATGTGAAGTTTAATTGAGGGTCTTAGGCCGTGGGAGTCCTGGCTAACCTTGCATCTCAGTTGGACCTTGCCATTTATAGAAGCCCATAAACTATGTATTACATCCTAGCCGATCTTTTTTGCCATTGATGCATTGCAGTTATTTATAATTACTCCAACACTGCACTATCACAAATACACCACGATTTTTTTCTCATTAATTCCCCGTTCTCCTCTTGCACTTTGATTAGGCTCAAATGTAATTTGTTAAGTCAATTGGTGGAAAAAGGCTCGAGTTGAGGATAAAAATACCTAATTGAGTAATTTGATGAACTAAAAGTTTGTGTTAGCCATATTCACTTAAGGAATATTCCCTCGCCCTTTACCCTTGGGTTTGGATTTGGTGCAATTGAGTTCATTTTTCTGGCTTGCTTTCTATTTCCTTTAAATATTTTATTGCATTTTTCCTGGGCAGTGCTAGGACACAAATGTGTACCGAGCAGTCTCATGCATGTGGGTTCCATATGATGCACGTGGGACCCACAAATATTGGACGGCTCCAAACACGTCTGTGCTACCGAGCAGTCTCATGCATGTGGGTTCCATATGATGGATGCACGTGGGACCCACAAATATTGGACGGCTCTGAACACGTCTGTGCCCGGACATACGTGTCCCAAACATTTTCTTTCCTTTTTTCTTCTTCTGGGTTTCTTTTCTGCTGGTTGGTTGGTTGGGTTTCTTTGTGAGTTTTGTTAGTTGCTCTGAGACTACAGCCTGCAATTACCATGTAGGTTCGACTTGCGCACCAAGTCCTGCAAAAGGTGGTAATCCGGTATCTCCGACGTGACAACCTGCTTGTATCCAGTATCAAACGTCTTGCTGAGCTGGCCAAGATTGGAAGGGAAGCTTTAATGAACTGTGACGTAGATGAGCTAGGAGAGATTATGTTGGAGGCTTGGAGGTTGCATCAAGAACTTGACCCTTGTTGCAGCAATGAATTTGTTGATAAACTCTTTTCATTTGCTGACCCTTACTGTTGTGGCTACAAGCTAGTGGGGGCTGGTGGTGGGGGTTTTGCATTGTTACTCGCCAAGGATGCTGAGTCCGCTAAGGAATTGACCCATTTGTTAGAACGGGATCCAGAGTTTGATGTAGAAGTCTACAATTGGAACATCTGTTTAGGAAGTTAGGTGGCTATGTATACCTTAAACGATTAGGTAACCTTATCCTGAGTTTGATAGGTGTACGTATATGGTTCAGGCGTTTTTAACCTGTGGAATAGAGATGGAAAAAATCATAGTCATTGTTCTTGATTATTGGGATATTTATGTAATTGATGTAATATTAATTTCTGTTCAATAAAGTGTGGCGTACAGCTTGTTCTACAGTGTTATTTATTTTCAGGTCAGAATTCTTTGCCATCTTCTGTGTTAACATGTCCGGAAAGTTCTGCCTTTTTGCGGCATTGGAAATTTGACGTTATGTACAGTATTTTAAGCAGGTTGAAGTTTGAGAGTTATTAGTAATGAAACCTCAGTCTTCTATTGTTGTGAAAGGCTAACTTCTGTGTTGAAGTAGGAGAAATGACCTGTATGTGGCTAAGGCATAGTAACAGAATTGGCTTGGTAATTTTGCCAAGTTGATCACTATCCTTCTGATTAAATTTAAAGAAAAAGAAAAAGAAAAAGAAAAAGAAAAAGAAAAAGAAATACTCCGTAGTTCACAATCCTCATTTTGAATTTGGAGTCATCCTTTGATTTGGCCTATAACACTAATAAAAGGAAGAAGAACTATGTATCAATTAGGGGTGCTCACGGTCCGGATCGGTCCGGATTGGCATGAATCCAATCCTAATCCGTGAGTCACGGTTTTTTGAAAATACAATCCGTGTCCGATCCAAAAGTCTCACGGTTCGGTTCCAATCCGAACCGTGAGTCACGGATCGGTTCCGGATTAATCCGCGGATTTTTAACTTATTCGGAAAAAACAACAAACTAAGACAGTAAGGCACTAGCAAGTAGCAAATGCACTAAAAAAAACAACAAAAGCAGTAAGGCAGATAGTTATATAACTGAACAAACAAAGGCACAAACTTATATTACCACAAAAGATAGCAGATAGTTACTTCCGGTTCACTCACAAAGACAATAACAGATAGTTACTTCCAGTTCACTCACAAACAGAGAGTATATGTAGTAGCACTTATGACACTTTACCCCCCTAGATTTTATAGAGAGAACAATATTCACATCATAACTCCTACAACAGTACAACCAAACCGTAAGTCTGCTAAATTAACAATATCTATATAACTATAATTATAAAAGTGATAAAATTATATATAATAAAAATCTCACGGTCCGGATCGGTTAATCCACGGTTTCAAAATCAAAATCCGTGTCCGATCCAAAAGTCACGGTTTTTTATTTTTTGAATCCGTGTCCGGACCATTAATCCACGGTTAAAATCCAAAAGGTACGGATCGGTTCGGTCCGGACCGGATTCACGGTTCACCGGTTTTTTTGAGCAGCCCTAGTATCAATTACTTCTTCCAGTCCCTTTATAAATGTGTAGTCTCCTAATTCTAACTTATTTTTTCTCACATCAATTTTTACAACTTTACATCTACTTTTCATTACTTACCATAATTAATATAATAATATCCACCAACTTTTCAAAAAGAATCCATTTTTAAGAGCAAAATAGGAAATGTACTTACTAACTTTTCAAAACACACAGTTATTAAAGGACAACTCAAAATAAAAATTAAACACTATAAAAGGGACGGAAAATATGCCCAAACAGGATTTGTCAATTGTGTTCACCATAATTTCACGTTTGAAATTTATCGCACCTATTTTTACTAGTTTGGCCATAATGTCAAATTTCAAATTTACAAAACCTGCTGTTATTATTTTTGCATCAGATGATTTGCAAGCTAGATTTTAATATAAAAATTGTTTGAAGAAGGAAAAACTCCTGCACATAAGAAATGAGACTTAATCTATGCTTTGAAAAGTAGAGGAATGTCCACAGGGGCGGAGCCAGGATTTTTGACCGGGGGGTCAAAATTTAAACTCTTAATAGGTTTGGGCAAAAAAAGAAGTGTAAAGTAGGGTCAAAATAGCAAAAACCTGGGCAAGTGGGGTCAAAATTTGAACTCTTAATAAGTTTGGACAAAAAAGGAGATGTAAAGTGGGGTCAAAATAGCAAAAACCTGAGCAAGTGGGGTCAAAATTTGAACTCTTAATAGGTTTGGGCAAAAAAGGTGTAAAGTGGAGTCAAATAGCAAAAATCTGGGCAAAACTATAATTATTCCTACAAAAATTTGGAACTCAGAGGGATCAACTGACCCCCTTTGTATCTTCCTCCCTCCGCCCCTGAATGTCCATGTTATTATAGGTTTCGATTTCACAGTTTGTGTAAAATTTAACTCCAAGACATGAGGATAAACTATAACTACACATTTATGCACCATTTGTTTGGTTTTACCATCTTATTTTTCATTTGCTTATTTAAGCAAAATGCAACATAAGAAAAATTCAACTAGTTTTCTTTGTTTATTCGTGATTATGTAAAGTAAAGAAACAAGTTCACGAATGGATCAAACTAGACTACTATTTTACAGCGGAAAACGTGATACGCAGGCAAGGTACTATTACATTAACTTTGTGAAACAACTCACGACGTGGCTTTGGGGATACCTAATTAAACCCCGGTGTAACTTTTCTTGAACTACGTGTAGACGAATCAGAATATCAATCATGGCTGCGAAAAGCAAGGCCATACCGTATTACACCCGTTGGGTTTTCTCTGTACCTCAGCACAGAGGAGCCCAATCTCATCACTCCCATTGATCCCCATTTCCACGAGTCAAAAGCAGAGGGACCCTTCCTTTCTTCTGCTCAAAAAAAAAAAAAAAAAAAGAAGCAGAGGGACCCTTAAAAGCCCAAAAAGAAAACAAAAGGAAAAGATGAAGAAACATCATCATCAACATCATTGTCACTCATCTACAATGTTGAATCGGTGGGGGTTGTAGTTCATCAGATGCTTTGGTCAGCCAATCATCTCTCTCCTCTCCTTTCCCCCCTTTTTTTTCCTTCTCTCTCCTACCCACCTTGATTATAGGAGTATTATTTTTTCTGCATAGAGAAGAATATTTGTCTTTTTCTAAATCTAATTAGTAATGATAATAAAAATGCAGGTTTCATTTATCATAAACAATTTGACTTGCAAAGTCGCCTCATTTCAGGGAAGAGGTGAGAGAGAGAGAGAGAGAGAAGAGGATAGAGAGATGGGTCTCCTCAGCAACAGAGTAGAGAGAAATGAGATCAAAGCAGGAGACCACATCTACACTTACAGAGCTGTATTCGCTTACTCTCACCATGGTAATTGGCTTCTTTTAACCCTTCTCTCTCTCAATTCTACAAAGCACCTCTCTTTACCTCTGTGATTTTCCACAACTTCGCAGAAACAAGAAATGTGGGTCCTCCTCCGAAATCCTGTTTATAGACATCAGGGTTGTTCCTATGTACATATTCTTATCTGATTTCTTTCTGCCTTTATGGGTTTTCATCTCTATCTATTTTTGGCTAATATTTTGATGGAGTTGAACAATTGGACTTGGGTTATATACTGGGAAGTGCTAAAGTAAAGGATTTGGATTTGTGTTTGTTGCAGTTATGCAATTGGATTTGGGGATTTGGGTTATGGTAGATGGTCATAATGTGCTTGTTTTTCTGACTTTATTTTGCTAAATTTCTTTCCATGCAAATTCTTTCTATTTGCATTCCTTGACTAATTAAAGCATCCTAGTATCTGAGGACCGATGCAACAATTGATACATAAGAAATTTATACGGAAGATGGTTCAAACGTGTTTTGTGGTAAAAGTGGAGTACTCAGAGCAACACCGAGCGTCTTTTAGTTGCGTCTTTTACTGGTCAAAGCGAAAAAGGAGGCACCCGAGAAAGTAGAGCATCAATTCATTTTGTTGACTTGATCATGGGCAGTGTTTTAAATAGCGATAGGCGCACCAAGGCGCCATGGTCCCCTGGAACTTTAAGTGCAAGGCTCAAGGCTAGGCGTGCGTCTTTTGAACGCGAGGCTCACATTTTTTTAGAACAAGTAGAATTCAAATATAGGTAATACTTTCAACACAAGCAAACACTTATAAAACATTCAAATGTCATAAAAGCATAAAACATAACATTTCAACAACGGAATAATTTTAGAGACGCAACAAAATGATAAATGGCAATTAAATCTAGAGTCATAGGTCATGGCTATCATAGTGTCATGCATAGGCATTAATCATCATCCTCAACACCAATAACTTTATCTTCACTATCATCATTTGGTTTATATCCTTCCATATCTTCTTCTTCCTCCTCATTGGACTCATCCATTTCTCCACATTCCCATTCTTCCCATTCTCCTACATCCTCATCTACAAGTTCATAAAGTGTTGTCTTTCCTTTTAAAACCCTTGCCCTTGTCTTTGCCTTCGTCGCAGTAGGAAGAAAAAGGAAGAAGAAGAAAAGAAAAATCAGACTTGAGTTATTTACCAAATTTTTTTTTTTCCCCGATATGTAAAATGAAGTATGATTAAAAAAAAGAAAAAGAAAAAGAGTAAGAAGAAACAGACAAGAAGGAAAGAAAACATAATAGAAGAAGAAGGAGGGAGGAGGAGGACGAGAAGAAGAAGAAGAAGAAGAAGAAGAAGAAGAAGAAGAAGTTACCTGGTAAGAGAAGGGAGATCGATCAGACTGGTTAGAACTGAAGCCCCCTTCGAATTATTTTAGGGCTTTTTTATCTCTGTTGGCTGCTGTTCTGTCGTTAATATGTAGAGCTTTATCGAGATTTTATCTGGTGCACTTGGCACATGACTTTTTTTTTATAAGATGAAGGGTTAGGATGAAATCTAAGCAAAATACACAAAAGCGCGTGCCTCATGCGCCTTGCGCTTCAACGCTTAAGGTGCGCTTAATGGTTCTGCGCTTAATCGTAACCCTATGAAGCGCTTAAGGTGCGCCTTGCCTCGCCTCGCCTTGCGCTTAAGTGCGCTTTTTAAAACACTGATCATGGGGTTCCTTATGTTCTCTCTGATTGCACATAAACATCATAGGACAGCTAATGGGCGAGCAGCCGAGCAATGGTCTGTTCCGCATCCTATCGTATGGGTTGTCACTCATGCGGTGTCGATAGTAACTTGCTGCTAAAAAGGCTTTCTTTTCACCGGCCATCCAACATTACTTACTCCAAGTTAGAAGAGCTAAGTTTTGATCTGTGTCTGTTACTTGTTTTTACTTCTTTCGGTGGGCTACTTATGGGTATAAGTACATCAGAATATGTTGTTTTCTTTTTCCTACTGCCATACTGTTTCAATGGGCCTATAGAAGTATCGCTTCGTCTAAATCATGTTAAATCAATCCATCATGCTCCTTGTCGAACATGTACTTGTACAAGATTCAGTTAACAGCCTAGACTTTAAAAATTGTGCTAATTGCATCGGGTCCTGAGTCCCATTTGTACCTTTGAATGGGATAGAAGAAATAACTAACCTGTTCTGTGCAATTATTCGCAGTGGGTTTATAACCTATCAAAGTTGTGGTTATTGCATCAGTATCTGAGTCCTATTGTACAATTACATGGGAGGTGAGAACTAATTAACTTGCCCGGTGCCATTATTCACTTTGGGTTCATATCTTGATGCAAATGTATATTTCCTTCCTACATTTTATGGATGATACTATAACCGTAATGAAAACTATAATTAAGCTAACCCAGCACTCCCCGTACCCGTAGATTCATTGCAAAACTCCTGCCTGTCCCTAACCCAGCAGGTGAACATTATAGGTTGTTGGGTAGTGACAAACCTTAGTTGGGTCATAGGTCTAGAAGAAATTCATTGCAATGGGTATTTATTACTTATTATATTTATTACCATCAGTTTTTTTTTTTTTTTTTGGGATCGACAATGAATTAAGTGTTTTCAAGATATTAAGGTTCCATAATCATGATGTTTCTATTGGAGTTTGCCTTGAATTTAGACGTTCGGAAGAAAGGTGCAGTATTCGGTTCACGGGGAATTCCCTGAATCCCCGTTTGGACGGTCGAACATGGAGTGAACGCGATTCGTTGCGGGCTGTGCATATTGAGGCCTCTTTTGACCTAATAATCTGTACTTTATTATAAATAGTAGCCTTGGGAGCTGCTTGGGTTTGGTCTTTTGGAGTCTCTTCAAGGATTAGATATTAGGGAGTTTGTGTGTATCTCTATCGTGTTTGTGAGACGTTTGTCCCTAGATATTTGTTGGGTGCTTGAAATTGAGTTACAGGTATAGCTGACTCGTTATTCTTTCTCCATTTATAGTGAATCCTCTTTCTCTTTCCCCGTGATCATACATTCTTGCTTTGTGCTTGAGGGAAACCACATAAATCTTGTGTTTCGTTCTTTCTTGTTGATTCGTTTATATTCTCAGTACTTCGAGTTTCGGCACAGTAAATTTGTATCAGAGCACCGGGTTTTCAATCCGAGGCTTTTGTTTTCCACTGCATGTGTTTTTGGTAATCGTCTCGATGGCGACTCGTTTCGAAGTTGAGAAGTTTGATGGGCATAGCACTTCTTTCAGTTTAGGGCGTGTCAAGATGAAGGCTTTGCTTGTGCAACAAGGAATGCACAAGGCTTTATTGGGGAAATCGAAGAAGCCTGTTGATATGTAGGATAGTGTTTTTAAGGATCTTGATGTAAAGGCACTCAATTCAATTTAGGTGTGCTTAGCCGATGATGTGCTTCACGAGTTTGGGGAGGAGGATTCGGCAGACGGTATTTGTTTGAAGTTGGAAAGCATCTACATAATGAAACCGCTTACCAACCGGTTGTATTTGAAGCAACGACTTTATTCATTTTATGTGAAAGAAGGTACGCCCATAAAAGACCATATAGATCAGTTGAATTGAATTATTATGAATTTGAAAAAAATATAGATGTTTCGATTGATGATGAAGATCAGGCCCTTATTGTTTTGTGTTCTTTGCCTGCATCATATGAACACTTGTGATTACTCTGTTGTATGAGAAGGTTACAATTTCTATGGAGGACATAAAGTCTGGTTTGTATTCAAAAGAATTGGGGAAAAGGGTATCTGGTGGCAGTAGTGTTCATGATCATGAGCAAGCTTTGGTGGTGCGAGGAAGAACAGTCAAGAGGGATTTTGGCAGTAGGGCGTTTCTGGCTCTTGTTCCATATATAAGGATGATGTGCAGTATTTTTACTATAACAAATATGGGCACATGGTTAGAAATTGCCCTAGGTCAAAAAATAAGGGCAAGTTTGAGGAGAAGGAAGGTTCTGTTGTTGGTGGTATTGTTGAAGAAGATCCTGATTCAGTTTTTGCTCTTTCGGTGAGTGTATGGTTTCCGTTTGGATGTCAAATGGATTCTGGACTCTGGTTGTTCTTACCACATGTGTCCGCAAAGAGATTGGTTCGATACATATGAGCTATGATGCACGAACACGGAAACGGACACGGACACGGGGACACGACAATTTTTAAAAAATGGGGACATGGACACGGCGGGGGACACACCACGTGTACATTTATTTATTTATTTATATATTTATTTACATATAAATATATATTATATATTATATATTTTAAAACTTTTAGGGGTCAAATTGAAATTTTTTTAAACTTTCAGGGGTAAAATAGATTTTTTTTTAAACTTTAAGGGGTAAAACTGAATTTTTTTAAAACTTTAATGGGTAAATTTATAATTAGTCAAAAACTTAGGGTAAAAACTATAATTTAGCACACATATACCCCCATTTCTTCCTCATCAACCGACATTTACTTGAAGCCCTAATATTTTAGATCTGAGATCCTCCAGGTATGTCGTCTCTCTGCTCTCTCTCTCTCTCTCTCTCTCTCTCTCTCTCTCTCTCTCTCTCGGCTTCTCTCTCTGTCTCTCTCTCTCCCCCCGTGTCCCCATCCAAAAAAGTTGCTTAGCCGTGTCCCATGCCACGTGGCCTGTCGGGACACGTTTCCAGCCGTGTCCCTGTGTCGGGACACTGTGATACAGGGTCCCGGAGAGGTGTCGGTGCTTCATAGCATATGAGGGGATCGGCATGGTACAGTTCTTATGGGGAACAACCTTCCCTGTAGAATTGTTGGGAGGGGAATTGTTAAAGTCATAATGCTTGATAGATTTGTAAGAACATTGTTTGGTGTTCGGCATGTACCAGATTTGAAGAGGAACCTTTTCTCGTTAGGTACTCTTGACTTTATAGGTTAGAAGCATATTGCTAAAGGTGGAGTCTTGAGGGTTTCGAAGGGTGCTCATGTTTTCTTGGAGGGTCGGCAATCAGGGATCCTCTATTTGCTTGATGGTAGTACGATTGAGGGTACTATATTGTTGGGGTCTTCATCTGTTGGTTTGAATTCGGTTTCAACTCAATTTGGGGGTATGCGAGTTTTGCATACTAGCTCTGTGGTGGAGTCGGTTAACTCCGTGGGGAATTTGAGCAACAGTGGCATTAGTAATGGGTGCGTTTGGTCGATATTTGTTTGGGTCATTAACTTCGTGGTGGAGTTAGGTTATTAACTCCGTGAGGAGTTTTGTTATTAGCTCAGTGTGGAGTTCGAGCGGATCTTCATTGACATTCTTGAGGGATGCATTGGGTGGGAGGTGCTTGTTTGAAAGATGAAGGCTCAATTTGGAGGCATGTGTGGTTGGGTTTTCCAAGTCGCGTTTACAAGATCAAGCGGGCGTGCTTGAGCCTTGATCATTCATGCCATTGGTGATCGCCCCATGGGGGGCGTTTGGGGGAAGAGCGAGTGTTGAGAGGATTGCCTATGTTGTTGATTTTGATGGAATTTAAGTGAAGGTGGAGATTTGTTGGAGTTTACCTTGAATTTGGACATTTGGAAGAAAGGTGCAGCTTTCGTTGCGCGCCGGTTTCGTTTTCAATTCGTGGGGAGCTCTCTATAATTCTCGTCCAGACGGGAGTCAAGTCCGTCCGGATGGTCAGACATAGGGTGAAAGCGGTTTGTTGCGGGCTGGGCGTATTGAGGCCTTTTACCTAATTTTCTAGACTTCGTTATAAATAGCAACCTTAGGGCTGCTAGGGTTTGGGTCTTTTGGAGTCTTTTCAAGGGATTAGATAGTAGGGAGTTTGTGTGTGTCTCTATCCTATTTGTGAGACGTTTGCCCCTAGATATCTGTTGGGTGCTTCAAATTGAGTTACGGCTATAGCTGGCTCGTTGTTCTCTCTCCGTTTATAGTGAGTCCTCTTACTCTTTCCCCGTGGATGTACCTTGTTGCTTTTTGCTTGAGGAGAACCACGTAAATCTTGTGCTTCATTCTTTCTTGTTGATTCGTTTATATTCTCATACTTCAAGTTTAGGCACAACACTTTCATGCTCTCATGCATCTCCAAAATCTTTATCTGAAAGCTGGAAAAGGCTTGTATTGTTGAAGTTTAACATCTTGGGTGTCAGATCTCAAGATTGCACAATCAGGTGGCATCTCGGTAGCAACTATTTCATGCCCCTTTCAATTTCATACTGTCTAATGATGCAGGTATCTTTGTTGGGGGAAGCAAAGTCGTTCATTTTACGCCCAGGCATGATGCAAATTCCAGCACAGAGACTTCTCCCAACTCCTATGAAGAAAAATATGACCTCCCGTCATCCTGTCCCACTTTTCCTGACTGTGGATTCAGACAACCCAATAGTGGAGTGGTACTCACCTGCCTCGATTGCTTTCTTCGGAACGGATCTCTTTACTCCTTTGAATACGGTGTTACCCCATCTGTTTTCCTTGCCAAAGTACGAGGTGGCACTTGTACAACTGCAATGCCAGATTCACCTGAAACAGTTATTCACAGAGCTATGTATCTGCTTCAAAATGGGTTTGGAAATTATGATGTATTTCAGAATAACTGTGAGGACTTTGCATTGTACTGCAAAACTGGCCTGCTGATAGTCGAGAGGTCGGGGGTTGGAAGAAGTGGGCAAGCTTCTTCTGTCGTTGGAGCTCCTTTAGCTGCCCTTCTTTCTTCCCCTCTAAAGTTGCTGATGCCGTGCCCAATTGGAGTGGCGACAGTAACAGCTGGGATGTATTGCATGAGCAGGTATGCTACTGATATTGGTGTCCGATCTGATGTTATCAAGGTAGCAGTGGAGGAATTGGCTGTGAACCTTGGGTGGGGAGAAGGTGGCGAAGAAGAAGAGGAGGACAATGGTGTTTCTGACGAACTGATTGCGAGGTGATATGAACTTCATGGGTTTCAACATTGAAGCAGTGTACATAGTCTAGCCTTTAACAAAAATAAGTTGGTAATTTGCATTAATAAACTACAGAATCATTTGGTAGTTTTCTGTACTACAGTAAGTTGTGTGGTCCAAAAACTGCCTCTTGTTGGCGGATATTGTTCCATGGATACTGTATTTATCAAAATTGGGAATGAATGAAGTTCTTGTTGTTTGTGATATGCTGTGTGAAGTTACTATCAGATTCCATTTCTTGCTGTTCATGTTGTTTCATTGATCATGAAAAACTCTAGATTCTTGTTCTTCTTCCTGTTACTATTGTTGGTATTATTGGGAGTTTTGGCATTATTAATTGGAGTATTGGATGGCTTCTACTGGCATACAGAAATTTTGGAATGAGCAAAAAGGATCGACTCTGAGTCGACTGGAGAGTGACCATGCTTGTGGCTGTTTTTGGACTTGGCAGAATATCAGAGCACATGTTTGCCAATGTTTGGAACTTTGAACATAATTGGATTATTTTGGGCTCAACCACTCTGGACCATTGTTGCCAGATCTGTGAAATGGAAGAAGAGAACTTTCCAAGGAACATGATCACAGGATATAGAACGTAGGGATCTGCAATCCGCACAACATTCTCCCTCTGAACTGTCTCAAATTCGTTACAAATTTGATGCAATAGAATTATTTTTAGTGCTTTGATTTTCAGCATCTGTAGATGCTAGGAATTGCATTCTTCTGGAAAGGATTTTCTAACATGGACCCATGAGTACCCATCAGTGGAACCTAACTATGGAGAGAAAAAGTAAAAAGATGGAAATCAGAACTAGATGAAGGTTTATGGACCCAGCTTGGTTATTGATTTCTTGAAAGGTGGATGTTTTATTATTAATCTTTGAAATATTACAAAGACTACAGGAACAAGGAATGATCGCATCGTATCCTAAGCTAAGCTAAGAACAGTCCTAAGCCCATCCGAGACTCAAACTCAGCTTGGTTATTTGCAGCTTGTGGTTATGAAATTTGACTTGACATCCGCTACTCTAAACATCTTTTGCCCGTGTTGTGAATTAAACGGTTTGTGACTGAAGGACAGACTGAATGGACGTATTTCCTGGGCTTCTAAATTTGAGTATTGTGAATGGAGATTGGAGCCCTGCATGTTGCGGGCGAGTTCTCTGTGGGGATGATCAAAGTTAGCAGATTGTACACTTTGCAGTTTCTCAAGAAATAAACAGAGATTCAAAGTTTCCAGATCGTACACTTTACAGTTTCTTAAGACACAAATTCAGAAGTTTTTCTTGTATTCATGGACAATGACCATAAACATCAACGCATGATGATTATCTGAAAGGCCTCTATGGTATCATCATCTGCTTTATCTGAAGTGGACTGGCTCTGTTTTGATTGCTCATCGATTGCAGGCTTAAATTCAGCTAAATCTGCTAGCTCATCAACTGCATCAACAATTCCTTCAATCCTCAATGCAATTTCAATCAGCAAAGATATTGCTGTGGCCACCGGAAGAATCTCCATGAGAGGTACTGTGAATTGTTTTGTGGTTTGCTCTCCTTTTGCATCAATTTGTAACAGCTGATTGGGAAGAGATTTCAAGGCATTTTGAAGCTCTTGAACTGCAAAATTCATTTCTCCAACTAATTGATCTGTTATAGACGATTTTCTCGTGGTTTTCACTGTCGCTGCCAATTCTTTCAAGACTTGGGAACAATGAGAGCTCAATCTCATGCAAATATGGCTTAAGTTCTTATTTAGAGACTTGGGTACCTGTAGTAATTAAGGATTTCAGTTTTGAGCGATGGTGGAGAATGATATGTAGTTTAGAAACAGTTCAAACAAGTGGATTTACCTCAACTTCTGAGTAGATGCAACTGCTGAGAGATTCAATGCAGAAACCACAATTGCGCATTGCAGCCTCAACCTTGAGGTACTGTTTCCACGGATGTCGAAAGTTGAAGCTCCCGTGTGCAGGCTCCCATCAAGCAAAATTTGCCTGTTGGAAACGTAACAAAGTTACTAGAACTTCCAACTGTGATACTGTCTTCCGTGACTTTTTTGCTGTCCATTTTCAGAAGAACATAGAAAACGACCATTTCCTCAAATCTGAAGAGAGAACGATTTTTGAATTTCAAAAAACTATCTTTGAGCAAAAAGAAAATCTATGTGAAAACAATATAACTTTTCACTTTATTTTTTATATCTTGAAATGCGAAAAACAAATGACAAACAAATGACAATGGAGGTTGAAAACGAAAACAAAGAAAATGAAGTGATTACCAAACAGGTAATCAGTTAATCTCTAGCTTGGTCAGAACTCGGAACATTCATTCAGGGAACATACCAGGGACTCCGCAGTTCCCTTTGAATTGAGTACACATTTGTATCCTTGCAGCTTTTTACTGTAGTATTCATTGCTAGTGTTCCCATTTCCATTGCTAAAGAATTCTGCTACACATCCTGAATTTTCAAGTTGCACAAGATCCCTTGGTAAATTCAACAAAATGCAATGTCTATTTTGTTTGATTAGCATTAGGAGTATACCTTCCAAAGAATCTGCGAGTTTTTCCATATTACGATTAAGGAGAAGGTGAAGCTCATTGCCAGACCAGACAGGATAGAGCAACATGCTTATAACAATGCATATGGTGGCTCCTAACAGTATTGTTGATACTCTGTTCTGCGCCATTGTTAAGAGTTCATCGACACGATATCCCGAAAGTGACACCAAGCTGAAGGTGAGAATGAATATCATGGCACCATAATCAAACCTCGCTTTTATCGTTGGGATGAATCGTGAGAAGGTAGCCGCCGAAGCTGCAAGGAAGATCGGTTGCGATTGAGCACTACCAAGTCATCTACATATAAACTCGATACGTTTTGAAACGTATCTTCTTGTTGCATGATTGAATTTGAATTAATCTCATATATGAAAGGAGAGTAGCAAAGAACAAAAAGATAATCTGAGCTCCTACATATAATCCAATATTGTACGCACCAAGAAGAAAAACTGAGGATCCAAGAATTATGGGCTCAAATTTTTCTCCAGATTGACTGGCAACCCAATGAACACCAACACCCAGAGATCCAGCAAGAAAAGTTGCGGTTGCTCTATTAATGCATTTGTAGAGCGTTGCACCTAATGCAAATAACATCAAATTTAAACAATCTCAGTCGAAATTTTCCCAGAAAAATGCCTATTCAAAACAAGGTTTACAGTTGTTTTTATATGAAAAAGAGGAAAATAGAAGTACATGGTGAGGGCTGAAGGGGGATACCTACCGACAGTGTATTCGAAAACTACTACAACGGTCATGATCGCCCACATAGCAGTCCCTCCAACGCCATCATACAAAGGCCTCACGTAATAGAAAAGTGACACAAATGAAAGAGCCAGTCCTACTTTGAGACAATGGATAAACTTCTTAGGCTCAGCAACTCCTAAATTCCAAGCTCTCTCTATAAACCTCCAAATTTTCGAAAGAAACCTTGCAGCTAGACCGTGTAATCCACGTGAGGATTCTATTTCATTAGCCATCTTTGATAAGCTTAAAAAATGACAGTGCTGAGAATTGTTTGGGTTTAGATGAATTCAAAAAGCTGGAATGATGAAAGAGATAAGGTGCAGAGAGAGGATTTTATGACAAGCAGTGGGAAATGTAAGTACTACTGACTATTTGTCTTTCTTTTTCCAGTAAGGCTGCTATGATTCAGCCCCACTTCAAACTATATATGCACATTGCATTTTTAGTTGCTTGAATTGTTTTATCTATGTTGGAAAGTGGTACGTTTGGAGGACTAAGAAAACTTTTCTTTTTTTGGGTTGGCCAATTTTAGGTTCTCTTGATGAAATAGTGACCAAGATTTGCAATACCCAGTAGAAGAGCACTGAGGAAATAAGATGACCTAAAAAAACAAGTTCAACTTTTGCAAATGTCACGACCTAAATGTTCAGTTCGTACAATACTACAATGGTCCTCTTTTTTCTTTTTCTTTTTTCAAAAAGTGGATCAGGGCTTTATAAGATCAAACAGCTCATTAGCCATGCTTATGAAGTAAATATCTTATACAAGGGGGAATAGTAGGAATCAGTCACCAAGTTAATGCACTTTGTTCACTATCCAAGATAATGCAAATACGTATAATTACGCATTGTCGTGGAGGCTTTAGTTGGCCTAACTAAAGTTGAAAGCCTATTAGGGTTAGGGAGTATCTGTACCTATTTTAGAAAGTACCAATGAAGGGGCCATCTTTAGGCATTTTCTGTTTCATAATTGCAAGCATTTTCCAGCTTATCAGTTGTTATCTCTAGCTATCATGCATGGCAACATAAACCTCTAATAAGTTATCTGATCACCTGAAAATTAGGCCACAAAGTCCCTTCCCTTCTACCTTGGGTACATAACATGCCATCCAATTGGGTTCTTCAATTTGAACTCATTTAAGTTGGCATATGCTGATGTTAGGTGAATGGAAAGCACTTGTATCAATTATTTATGCACAACAAACCATTTGAAAGCTACATCACTATCATACAAGGAACTAAAGAAGGTTAGCTTACCTGTGTGTGTGAATTCACAACCAAATGCAGAGAGATCATCTCATGATCTATTATTTTTAGATGCACAAACACTCGCATGCAAAATATGGTCAATATGGCCACTCACAAGCACCATCAACCAAGTGATAACTTAAAAAACTTGAACTTTAGGGGTAGCAGTGAATAGTGATATGATGCAAATATGCCTACTTTTCAAGCAATTAGGTGCAAGTTTTTCCGCGTATCGCTAATGTGGCTGCTTATAGATGATTGATTAGGTCTATCCTTTTAGATCAATACTATATAAGAATGGATCTTAGCATCCACCATCAATAGCATAGATTGGTTCCATGACAGTTCGTAACATACTAAAACACCAGGTCAATCCCTTACGTTATGGAGTGCTGAAATGGCAAAACTGTTTTGATGATACAAAAAAAATGTTGCACACAAAAGACATTTATAGCATTTCAAGTCTTTTCTTCAATAGGACAGATAATGAAAGGCTTATTCATAATCTTGGAGGCCCTAAGTATGGTATGATAGTTAAAAAATAAGAATAATTTTGGTATTATCAAATTTTCTTTACAATTTTCTAATAAGAAATGATGAGTGAACTACCTTGTGCACCATGACATCTTATGGTGACATTTTGTGATTCAAAATTGGGTGCCTAATACATTATCTAATGTAAATAATAAGAAAGGTAGCCTTTTTAGGTCAAGAAATTACACTTTTGGGTGTCCTATATATATCCAGTATAAAGCGTCTAATATAACTATCAAGAATTTACTTAATAAATTTCTTTTGTGGAGTTCTGTTTTAAGAATTTGACATTATATAAACACTGTACTGTATGGGGAGGGGGATTTGAACCTCCAACTTCTTCATATAATTAAGTATAGAAACTCATCTAGCTTAAAGGCCGTTGGCCAAAACATGTTTTTGGGAGTTGGAGAACTTTTCTTGTTTTCAATTTGTAAATAAATTATCTTGAGGGAATTGGTCCTTTTCAAGTGTTATATGATTGTAGCGTTTTATTCATGATATTAATTCAAAGAGAATACTCACCTTTAAAAGTTATGAGTAACCAAACCAAACCAAACCAAACCAAGCCTTATGTCCCAATCAATTGGGGTCGGCTACATGAATCCTTTTTCTCCATTGAGCTCTGTCCAGTGCTGCTTCATCATTTAAACCTAGTATACTCAGATCTTTGCGTACTACCGCATCTAATGTCAATTTAGGTCTTCCCCTCCCTTGTGCGTTTCTACCCAAAGCTATCCCTTTAAAAGTTATGAGTAAGGAATTTTATGTACCATGTCCGTAATCCGAACAACTATAACCGCATTAACAAATAGGACAGTGATTTTCACTTTTCCTTGCTTTACAACCCCACACGCCCCCCTTTTTGGTCATTTTTTAAATTAATTTACAAAATTAACCTTTTGTTTATATACGCTTGCACACATGGAAGGATAAAATTTAAAAATAGAGGATTAAAAAAAAAGAGAAGTGATTTTCTAATAAATAATTTTCACACTCCTTTTTATTAATGCACTTCTCTCTTTTTTTAATCCTCTATTTTTAAATTTTATCCTTCCATGTGTGCAAGCATATATAAACAAAAGGTTAATTTTGTAAATTAATTAAAAAAAGGGTTTTTCTATTATCAGCCTTTTTCTATTGTCAGCCTAATGGGCTGACAATAAGGTAACAAGAAAACAAAAAAACACAAGTTCCAATGTACTTTTCACACATTTCTATACATTTTAACACAATTTATACACTTTTCACACATTACAATACATTTTTTAAGGCTTAATGTCGGCCCAGTGAGCTGATTTTAGAATTTTCCAAATAAAAATCAGTGAATATAATAAAGCTTGGAGCCACATCATGTGTTTTTTGATGAGCATTAGAAGAATAAAAGAAGTACAGATTACTAAGGTCTGTGAGCCCTTGGGTTGCATTGAGGCCCCTTTAGATTGAGAGATTTAGAGAGGGGGAAAAAAATTGGATAGAAAAGTGATTATAACTCATGTTTGGATGATCAAAGAGGTGAGAAATAGTGAGAGTCTGGATGATAATGAGAAACCCCTTACACAACCCTTTTCCTTTCTCACCAGTTTTTGTGAGATTCTGCGAGAGAGGAATGGTGGGTAATAACAATTATTTGCATTTCCAATTTAACACTCGTATCATTGTTTCTCTCTCATTTCTCAGTTCGCCCTCTTCCATTTCACCTTTTCTCTGTATCATAAGTAATTTTTCAGTGCCGAGCGCGTACCACGTGATATCCGCACGCGTGATCTGGACCGTTCATTTTGGTTTTGGACGGTCCAGATTAAGGAGAGAAAGGGGAGAGAGGAGGAGGAGAGGGAGGGTTTCGATCTGGACCATCCAATACACTTTTGAACGGCCCGGTGAGAGTCTGGATGATAATGAGAAACCCCTCACACAACCCTTTTCCTTTCTCACCAGTTTTTGTGAGATTCCGCGAGAGAGGAATGGTGGGTAATAACAATTATTTGCGTTTCCAATTTAACACTCGTATCATTGTTTCTCTCTCATTTCTCATTTCGCCCTCTTCCATTTCACCTTTTCTCTGTATCATAAGTAATTTTTCAGTGCCGAGCGTGTACCACGTGATATCCGCACGCGTGATCTGGACCGTTCATTTTGGTTTTGGACGGTCCAGATTAAGGAGAGAAAGGGGAGAGAGGAGGAGGAGAGGGAGGGTTTCGATTTGGACCATCCAATACACTTTTGAACGGCCCGAATACAACGTTCAAGTATTACGTAGGCTCGGCCATGTGATACCCATTGGTACCCAAATCTTTTATGTTTCATTTCTTTCACCATTACCAGTTAGTGCTAGGTTATTCACTGCTCTGCAGTGCTACTTTCTTTAAGTATCAGTTTTGGAAGCAGAGAATAAAAAGTCAGTTTAGCAAAAACAAGTATGAAACTTTTCTTTCTTTTCTCTTGCATAGGAAAATGCTAGAAACAACTCTCACTTATGCTATGTTTTGTCATATCAATCCAAACTGCATTTATTTTTTCTTATCTCACCTAAACGAGGAATAGAAATCACAATCCTTCCCTTTCATTTCTCACCCAATTATCCAAGCAAAAATGATATAGGTACACCACCACGCGTAGTGGCAGATATAAGGGGGTGCAAGTGGGAGCCCGAGCCCCTGCTCACCCCCAATTATCTCAATTTTCTACTATAATTTAATTATTTTTATTTTGGTAAAAATTATAAAGAAAGGTCACCTCAAAATTGTTTTATTAATGTATAAGGATGATATTTTGATGTTAATTTATGAATATACATGATATGGTCCCCACGATAGGAATCCTCCGTCCGCCACTGACCACGCGTATCCCAAATGCACACTATCACATCCCAACTGTCCAAAAGCAGAAATTGACGTTCGGGATGCCCTAGTGTCATTTAGGGTACCCTTGTGGGGTGTATCCAAAGACGCGTTATTATCCAAAGGGCTGTGAGTAGGGCTGTAACCGCGACGAACTGAGTCGAGCTTTTGGATGTTCAGATTCGTTTATTTATTTTTGAAGCGAACTCGAGCCGAGCTCAAGCCCGATTAAAATTTGATGAGCTAAGCTCAAGCTTCTTCACGAGCCTTAACGTGTGTGGGGGGTGAATTCACCGGTGGATCCTCCTCGAGTGAGCCGCCTCCCGCCTAACCCGACCTGCACACATAGCAACCCGTTAGAGCCCCACCGGCCTCTTGCCGGCGGGCACTTCGACGATCAAGTCAGCCACTAGAGAGAGAGAGAGCCAATATAGAGAGTAATTTAGATCTATATGAGTGTGTGTCTACCTCTTGGGCCTAACCCTTGTATTTATAGCCTCCAATGTACTTGCTCTCCAAGCTAGGCATGTTCACACACGTGCACATGCTCACACATGTGTGATCACCTCTTATTAAACTGGGCCCGTGGCCCTCAGTGAATCACACGATCATGCAGACACGTAGGGGAAGTGCCCCCTCATCACGTCGACCCGTGCCATAGGAGATAAGGCCCAACCACCTTTCCTCCTAACGACTCAACCCACATAGCTCTCGGCCCAAGGCCACCATGTGGGCCTTCCGGTCTATTTTTCACACTGATATTGGACCATTAGCCCAATGCTAAGCCCATGAGGGCTCAGCCCACTTTGGGTCTCCTCTCATTGATCCGACCTGTAACCTTGTGCGGATTTATCCCACCACAACGTGTCAACAATTTTAGTTATTTCTGCTTACATACGGGTGTAGAACTTCAATAAAAAATTTATTTTGTACATAGATAAGTACATACATATATAAAATCATAAAATCATATTATATCTTAAGTTTGTACATAACAGGTTATAAAATTTTCATGATGTGCATGTAAAAAAGTTTAAACATATTCAAGCTTTTATATGTGATATTTTTATGACGTATATATATAAACTTCAGGTTCACGAGCTTAATCGAGCCGAATATTGTCAGGTTCAGATTCGGCTAATTTATTAAATGAGCCTAATTTTAAAGTTCATGTTTGGTTTATTTAGTACTTGAATCGAACTCGAATGAGTTTCTACCAAGTCGAGCCTCGAACAGTTCACGAACGGCTCAGTTCATTTACAGCGCTAGCTGTGAGTAAGGCCTAGTTCTCCATTTGATCTAATGAGAATCTCAAAAATCAACCCATTTTAACAAATAAAAATGAATTAATTTTAGCAAATAATTTTTTTATTTGTTAAAATCAATCCATTAATTTTATGAGATTTTCATTTTATCAAATACTCTTCGTAGAAAGCCATATTTGATTAGGGGCCTCGTTTTCTCGTTCAAAGCCCGAAACGCCAAAAAAGAAGCCAAGACATAAACCGAAAAGCAAAATCGATTCGCCATCATCATCATCATCGTCAGATTCGACGGGAAGAAAGATCGAAGGGAAAACAGAAGGGTCGATTGCCAAAGATGGCGAATTTGTACGTGAAGGCGGTACCACCGACGGATCTGAATCGGAATACGGAGTGGTTCACGTACCCAGGGGTTTGGACCACCTACATCTTGATCCTCTTCTTCTCTTGGCTTCTCGTCCTCTCCCTCTTCGGTTGCTCTCCAGGCATGGCCTGGACCATCGTCAATTTCTCCCATTTCCTCGTACGTCTCTCTCTCTCTCTCTCTCTCTCTCTCTCTCTCTCTCTCCACATATACATATGTATGTATATATTGATTGACATGACATATCCTGCTCCCGTGCTAGAAGTTTTCGGCTTTCTTTGTGCTGGATTGTAGTTTTCTGATGAGATTGATCCACTTTCTTATGTGTTATTTTAGAAGTAATTGGCTTTGACTTTATGCTTAACACTTCGTCGATTATTGCTTGGTAGCTCAAATGGAGTTTAATGCTTAAATTTCCATTGAGCACTTCCTGAGGGAAGAAATTTTCAAGTTCGGATCTTTACAGGCAGGCATGATGACTGCTGAGATTTTTCGGTTATGATATCAATTCACAAGGTTGTTCTGATGGGAGTCAATTTGTTTTTTTCACATCAATCAATTGATCGATCAAGCGACCAATCAGACAATCGCCAATACATACCCTCTACTAATGTATTTGTTCCTCCCAATTCTCCAAAACCCCAATTCTAATTAGGGAGATGGGAGTTTAGTTTTATTAGGTAAAAAATAAGAAAGTACTATACTTGTTACTTGATAGGTTTTGCTTATTTCCTCTGTTTATTTTACATTTGTTTCAATTGCAAATTATTTGAATTTATTTTACTCCTGCTTAAAATTTTAAATTCATAAAAGTAGAACGAAAATAACGTTAGCTCACATTGAATACGGGGCTGGGAAAAAATTGAACTATCTTTTTTATCAAGTCGATACATGGGGTCAGCAAAAACACCAATGAGAGTTTTTTTTGTCCCGTGCATCGAATGGAGACAATGCTAGTACTCAAGTGTGGGAGAGTGTTTTTAGTGCTTTGTCTCTTGATGGTTTGCTGGGCCTTCTTCTAGCTGTAATATCTATGCAAAGGACAGGTTAAGAAGTGATCAAAAAAAAAAAAGGACAGGTTAAGAAACCAGTTAATATTAAGGTGCTTGTGCTAAGTTCATTTCTTTGGAATAGTGCACCGTTATTTTTTTTGGTGCAAGTGTCCCTTATGATAATCTTCCAATTAACCCAAAAAAAATTGTTCCTCATGATAACAGTGCACTAATCTTTTCAATTAACTTTGAACATTTTATATAATCCTTTTTGGGTGTGCTATTAGTTAGGTTTTGATCGTTGAATTGTTGTTGACCCAAATGCCATGATAGCTTTCGCTGTCCTCACTCCTCTCCCCCTCGTTTTGCCTTGAGTAAGCAAGATATATTGTTACTTCAGCGCAACCGTTTAGAAAGCTTTGCTAATGACTAGTCCACTAGATATGCGCCCGTCCTGCTGTTGTTAGATATGAAAGCTTTGGTTCTTCTCTTGTTTGTCCATTTATGTTCTGATTCCTTAATTGCATTTCTGAGGCATATGCTTCTCTTTTAGGTCACTTACCACTTTTTCCATTGGAAGAAAGGAACTCCTTTTGCTGATGACCAGGGGATCTATAATGGGCTGACTTGGTGGGAGCAGATAGACAGTGGAAAGCAGCTCACCCGCAACAGAAAGTTTCTGACTGTTGTGCCTGTGGTGCTGTAAGTTCTCTTTCATCATATTAGGGTTTTACTTTGAACCTAGATTTGCAGAGACCTTGCGATGCTTTCACTGTTCGGAACTTAGGGAATGTAAGGGAAAATGATTAAGAAGGAAATTGGAGGGAAAATTGAGGAGAAAATGGGAGGAAAGTTGAATAGGAATTTGAAATTTTCCCTTCTCTTTTTAAGAACCAAATAAAGGGAGGGAAAATTTGAAAATTTTCTCTTCCTTTCCACTTCTTTCCCTAAGTTCCAAACACATTTTTTATGCATTGTGCATTAACTGGAGTGTATGTTATTCACTTATATACGAGTTAGTATGCTTCGCCAACATTGTCCATTGCAAAGTCGAATGGTTGTGAAAACTACATCTTGGAGTTGCAGTTCGTTTATTTCTAATGTTTGTTTGTGGTTATTAATGGTCTTGGCCTTCCAATCACCCTTTAGTGAAAATCATATTGGCACTAATCTGAACTCCATGGCCTCACAACGGGTTGGCTATATGAAATTTTTTGATATAAATGTGGCAAGCTGATTAGCTAGTGGAACGGGTACTTTGGGTCAACCCAAGTGTTTTGGTCTCAAATCTCGAGCATAATGATTACCTGTGTTTTGTTTAAGGATGAAGTTCTTTTACTTTGTTTAGTTAACTAGCACAGTGGAGTTTTGGGTTTTTTTAGAGCAACTTGGCTTTTATATGGAGATGTTCAGTCATGGCTTGGACTTATCGATGCCTACACTGAATACTAGACAGTAGACATACTTCTTAGGTGCATGCCCGAGTATAGTCGTTGGGTATTTATCTCGCACTTCTATGGTTTCATAGATATGGACTGATACTGATATAGCATCTCGGAAAAGTTTATGATTTCTGTGAATTTTGTGGCCTTGTGGCTCGTTGGAACTTACAACAATGATACTACTGCCCATGACTTACATAAGATATAGGACACATAAACTATCTTTAGCAACCATTCTTATTGGAGTGCTTTCAAGTTATTGATGTGATATGGATTGTTTCAACTTGTTTTCTTAAAAATATCATTTTGATGTCAGATTCATAGGCAGTTTAACAAGGTAAAACATGGAACATCCATGCATGTTTTGCCCGCTGTGATCAGCTATGAATAACTGGTTCATAAATATCTTGAAGCTATGATGGTACTCATTAACCATTCAATTTTTGGATTTAATCGTGTCAGGTACTTGATAGCTTCACACACAACCGACTACCAACACCCTATGCTCTTCTTCAACACTCTTGCAGTGTTTGTGCTAGTTGTTGCCAAGTTCCCCAATATGCACAAAGTCCGTATCTTTGGTATAAATGGAGATCAGTGATTTGGGACTACATTATGATCCTTTTGTTCTACTGCTGTAAAAGCCTTGATCCTTTCTTGATCTAGATAGAACGTTATATCCTTGTACAGTTATGAGAACTGCAAAAATTTGGAAATGTGAATTTTGTCATTCTGCCGACTATGTATCAGAAGTGTCACACTCATGTAAGCTTATCTGATACATACAAATCCTATTGCCTCTGTAAAACAATTTTGGATGAGAAAATGTGGTAATAAATAAGTCACGGGCAGTAGTCTCATTGTTGGACGGAGGGAGTAAATTGTCACGTTGAATATCTCTTAATATTCCATAGCTGCGTCTGCAATTTGCCTAGACCCAATTTTCCCTCATTCAGAAAAAGAGAATTGATTGTTTATTTGTCGCCTCCGAGATTGAAGTTTTTATATCCTTCGTCTGTGTTTTTTGGTCCACTTTCACCATTCTATACCCCTTGAAAAAATGCACATATCTTTCTATATGAATCTTTAAAAATATGCAATATTGATTATATTTGATAGATATCAATTAGTTCTATTATAAGAAATTTTCAAAATCATGAAACCCATTATAAAAATTGAAAGATATTGACAATTTACAACATGACTCGAATACTAAAAATGGATTAACAACACGGATAGAGAGAGTAATCTATGAAGTAGAAATAGAGGCAAAAGAACATAACATAATGATTGATCTTCATAGTTAGGAAGTAAGTACGAGCACAGGGGAATACAAAAGAATATTTTTTTTTATTGCGCTCATAGTGTGGTCTACCATGTACTCTCTTAGGTGCAGTCCATCTAATGATTGGAGATGTTCACCGCATAGATTTCGTCGAGTACTCCAAGTGTACCAAAAATCAACTCGATCGGATATTGTTAAGTGTCTCATCGGAACACAAATACCTTAAAAAAAATGGAACACAAACACTGGAACAAAACCGCTGAACCTATGTTTTTTCAAGTTATTTGTGTTCCGATGAGACACTTAACCATATCCGATCAAGTTGATTTTTGGTACACTTGTAGTACTTGATGAGCTCTACGCGGTGAACGTCTCCGATCATCGAAAAAAATTCGGCGCGGCCGCGCCATGGAGTGCACAGCACGTTGCTTTGCAGGGGGCTGCATTGCAGCAACCCCAAGTCCTTCGGAATCCTCTTGAACTCTCTAAATTCCTCCACTTCTAGAAACTTTCAAAAAGATCAAGAGCATTCTTCAAAATTCTAGACCATTTTTTTCTTATCGGTAAAAAAAAAATTATTAATCTTTAAAATAAATTTATTGTGGGAGTTCTAAAATACTCCCTCCGTCCCGCAAAGTTTGACACTTTCGGGAGTGCGTGCCATTTTTAAATTGCCTATATCTTTCAATTCATAACGTTTTATGTGATTTTCAAAACTTTGTTCAAAAGATCTAATTGAAATCTATCAAACGAGATCCATATTGCTTATATAAAACATTACAGATTAAAAGAAATAATCAATTTTTTCATAGGGCTGGAATAGTGAAAGTGACAAACTTTGCGGGACGAAGGGAGTAATTTAGATTATTCTCCAAAAATTTCGTAAGGTTCAAGAACAAGATGGAGGAGATTCCAGATCTTTAGAGTTAGAGTTAGAGTTAGAGTTAGCTACTCTCGACATTGTCATTGTGAATCTTGGAATTCATCGGCAGCCACGATTTGTGCACTCAAGGGGTCCATGCGTTGTAGATGAACGTGTTCTTGTCTATACCCCTTTTTTTTTTTTTTCCAAGCAGGGAGCCATATTCTCAAGAAGCATCTAGGTTCACCAATTCCGTAGGTAGTGTGGTACAGCATAGACACAAATGAATGTGTGGATATATAACCGAGAATATTAGTTCAGTGGTAAAGTTGATTTGTGATCAGCACTTTA
Organism: Vaccinium darrowii; assembly: GCA_020921065.1. Taxonomy (NCBI): domain Eukaryota; kingdom Viridiplantae; phylum Streptophyta; class Magnoliopsida; order Ericales; family Ericaceae; genus Vaccinium; species Vaccinium darrowii. Next base: position 566,282 of record CM037162.1, read on the forward strand.
AGAAAAGAGGAATGCTACATACACTTCCGGGTTACACTTCCGGGTACACAACCGGGTCAAAAAGGTCCAAAACGACGTCGTTTTGATACCCGGGTCGGAACAAAAAAAAAAAAAGGGCCTGAAGTGAAAATCCCCAAACCCTTCCCCTTCCCTTCCCAAATGTTCACAGAGAAAGAGAGAGAGAAAAAGAAGAAGAAGGAGAAGATCCCGCCGCCTCTGCAGGCGACGACACAGAACCCTCGGTGGCGGAACTCCTTTTTCACTCTCCTCCTCGTCGCAGCCAACCGCCGCTCTAAATCACCACAACACCGTCGCTGCTGCTGCGGCTGCCTTCCTCCGTTTTCGACGACCAGTACCGATTCGTCTGTCTGTTGCTGCTGTAAATCGACACAGGTTTCGGTCCTTTTTTAATCTTCCATCTCCGAGCACCATGTGTGGGTTTCGAATGTCGGAAGCGTTTTGCATGATAGTGGAGTGGTTTTCAGAGAGAGAGAGATAGACCGCGGCGGTGGTGGTCGTGTTCGCCGGCGAAGGCGGCGGGATCTGCTCCTTCTCCCTCTCTCTTTCTCTGTGGACATTTGGGAAGGGAAGGGGAAGGGTTTGGGAATTTTCACTTCAGGCCCCTTTTTTTTTTTTTTTGTTCCAACCCGGGTACCAAAACGACGTCGTTTTGGACGTTTTTGACCCGGTTGTGTACCCGGAAGTGTAGCCCGGAAGTGTATGTAGCATTCCTCTTAAGAAAATTAGGTGTTTCAATCTCATGAAGAGGTTGACTTTCTTAGGCCCAACTTTATGCCCTGTAATTTCCCAGCACTTGGAACGAGGGAATAGTTAAGGTGAAGTCCTGGATAAGAGGATATCCTCAATACAGGCCCGGCCCTGTGTTTCCCGAGGCCCCAACCCTATCCTCAATTTGAGGCCCTTCATATGTAAATTTTTTTTTCCTATGAGAAGAGTTAGCAAGACTATTATTGCAACAAAGATCAACATCTCATGTAAATTTCAAACAAAGTTCGGAACTGGGAATACACATACAAGACTATTACTTCAATGCGCCAAAATATACAAAATTCAATACACAAAAAGCCATAATCCCATACACAAAAGTGCTACCACCATGCATTGACCATTTACAAAAAGATATTAGTTCCATTGGCTAGACACAAAAAGTAATTATCATTCAATGCTTTCAACTGTAAGCAATTAAGCAATTAAACTAGTGGTCGGTCAGTCGGTGGTCCTTAGAGTTAGATCTAGAATACAAAAAAACAATTATACAATCCAGAGTCCCACAAAGAGTCTATTAGTGTTGGGATTATGTATTTTTTTTTAAAAAAAAACTCTTCAAAGAACACTTGTCCCACATTGGCTAACTAGAGAACATTTGTGTTCTTTATAAGTGTGGAGGCTCCATCAACCATTGATGAGCTAGGCCCAAGAGAGGCCTCGCGCACACACGGGTTGGGCCAAGGTCCAAGCCAATTTGTGAAAACCGATCTGGAAACCAATTAACCGGGTGCGCGTTGCGAACCTCGCGCGCTGGGGGGTGCAAATCCCCGAATTTGGAGCCTCGCGCACATATGAAGTTAGCCCACGTTTTTGCAAAAATTATCAAACAGATGGTAAAGTTGCACTTTCTTTTTTTTTTTTTGCCTCAAGCCTCTAACCATAAAATGGGCCTCAACAAATAAAATGGGGTTTAAGTGATTTTGGTGGGCCTCTTGGATCAATTTATTAGACATTTTAGGCAAACCCATACCTATACTAACCTATATACTTGGAGGCCCCAAAATTGGCCCATTTTCGGTGGGCCCCAAGCCAGGGCCTACCCAGCCTCCACACAGGGCCGGGCCTGCCTCAATATCAAAGCAAACCACAAAAATTGGATAGGTTATTTCCCGGTTTAAGAATTTTTCCTTTTTCCTTGCCGTCCCATCAAATCGTTTTACTATTCTAATATTTTTTTTACGGCATGTTTGTTAATGAGATGTGTTTTGGAGAGCAGAAGGAAATATAATGAGACGGGGATAAAGAGATGGATATGATTGGAATGATATTATTTTAGAATGGGAAATTAAAAGTTATTTGGTTTATTTTTGTTATTGTAGAAGGATAATATGAGGGATTGGATAATGTATAATTGTGTGAAATTGTCCCAAATAAACAAATCAAAAAAATAAATAAATAAAAGTGGTGGGGCTACAGCGTTAAATGGTAAAAAAGAGGACGGGTATAATTTGGATTATGGGGCGTGTTAAAAAATTATCCCCCTGCAAGTGTATATACATATCTTGGCCAAATTATATCTGGCAAGCAAAGTTGAAAAAAAAAACACTAGACATACTCAACCCGGATATATAAAGTGAGGACCAAGCAATTTTTTCACTTTTCGTACTGAATTTTGACGATCCGAACCGTTAGATATTTTTAAAATGTGTTTTTAAGGTCCATCGCGAGGATTCGTCCAAATAAAATACCCAAAAGGGCTTCATCCGATCAGTTTTTGTTAAAAACACTATATGTAGTGTTTTTAACAAAAACTGATCGGATGAAGCCCTTCCGGATATTTTGTTTGGACGAATCTTCGCGGTGGACATTAAAAACACATTTTAAACACATCTAACGGTTCAGATCATCGAAATTTAGTCGGAAAGTATGAGATCCTCACTTTATTTAAAATGAGGGATCCCTCATTAGAAGTTGATCCATATATACATGGGCAAATCCTATATTCCCCTCTTTTATACTGCTAATAAACAAGGCCTTACCAGAAAAAGATGGAATATTAATCGGACACGAATTTATCTGGGAAATAAAACAATAATTTTCAATTTAGGTGTTCTGTGTAATACTTTCTCTGTCTGTGTTTGTTTGTTCACTTTCACAACTCCACCGCGAAGATTCGTACTGAATTTTGACGATCCGAACCGTTAGATATTTTTAAAATGTGTTTTTAAGGTCCATCGCGAGGATTCGTCCAAATAAAATACCCAAAAGGGCTTCATCCGATCAGTTTTTGTTAAAAACACTACATGTAGTGTTTTTAACAAAAACTGATCGGATGAAGCCCTTCCGGATATTTTGTTTGGACGAATCTTCGCGGTGGACATTAAAAACACATTTTAAACACATCTAACGGTTCAGATCATCGAAATTTAGTCGGAAAGTATGAGATCCTCACTTTATTTAAAATGAGGGATCCCTCATTAGAAGTTGATCCATATATACATGGGCAAATCCTATATTCCCCTCTTTTATACTGCTAATAAACAAGGCCTTACCAGAAAAAGATGGAATATTAATCGGACACGAATTTATCTGGGAAATAAAACAATAATTTTCAATTTAAGTGTTCTGTGTAATACTTTCTCTGTCTGTGTTTGTTTGTTCACTTTCACAACTCCAAGCTCCTTGAAAAATTGTATTTATCTTTCAATATGAATCTTTAAAAATATGCAATATTGATCTTATTTGATAAATCTCAATTAGTTTTACTATACGAAATTTTTAAAATCATGGAACTATTATAAATTAAAAAATATAGACAATTTAAACATGACAGGAATGCCAAAACTGAACGAACAAACATGGAGGACAGAGAAAATATCTTATAGAGAGGACAGAGAAAGTATCTTATAGAGTAGTTGACATATCATGCGTTGAACAGTCAATCAAAAAATATATAAGCGTGACAACCGATGTATTGTAAGGGCATATCCGTCTTTGTAAAATTCATTCAAACATAGTGAAGATGTGTTAGATATTTCAGGTTTATGTATTGTAAGGGCATCCCCATTGGATTCAGGGATACTAGTGATCGCCTTCTAAAAATCATCCTAGTGAGCGCCCAAAATGACGTCGTTTTGGGTGTCAAAAGAGATAACAAAAAATTTGAACAAAACTACATCGTTTTAAGTCCTAAGAGACTAAAAGAATTAGAGACCTCCCAAGCCCCTTTTCACTCCTAACAACTGAAGGGATCATTTTCTTTGGAGAAAATATGGAATCTACCTGCATAGGTGCATCCATGGATCATCTTTTTCCATCCCCCACTGATTGTTTGCACTCTTCTTTACTGTGGAGAGATTAAAATGCCGAAGTTTTTGACCTTTGGTTTGTTTGGGGAAAAGAAAATCTCCTATTTTTCCTGTTGGAATTCAGACAAAAAATAAAAATGGTTCCTTGCTTTGGCTAAATAGACAAAAAATTAGTTTATTTTTTTGTCTTTATTCAAAAAAATTATACGGAGTATTTATTAGTTTTGCGTTAATTTTTTGTGATTTATTGGTTCGTCTCGATGAGAGGAATCTAAAAAGTATAAAATTATGATCAAATTTTTTAAAAAGTTCACAGTTTATTGGATTATTTTTGTCTTTATTCAGAAAAATTTAAGTTTGATTAATAATTTTATACTTTTTAGATTCCTCTCATTGAGACGAACCAATAAGCCACGAAAAATCAACGCCAAATTAACAAAAGCAAAAAAAATTTAAATAAGGACAAAAAAAATATAAGTCGTCGGAACTTGTAATTCAAGCAAGTTCGAACAACGAAGACAAACTTGGAAGAACCTTGTAGGCTATAGCAATGTTAAATGAAAATTACCTGCAACACACTATAAGTTATTAAAAGGCATCTGTCCTGTTTACTTAAAACGACGTAGTTTTGCAAAAAAAAAAAAATTGTTCTCTCTTTTGGCGCCCAAAACGACGTCGTTTTGGACGCTCACCAGGGTGATTTCTAGGAGGCGATTACTAGTATCCCCGGATCCATCCCGATCAGCCTTGCTACTTTGGCTTTGGAGCTAAACTACCGAGTAGAAGTGCAAGAAATGCAAGAAAATCAGCCTCGCCACTTCCTTGGGTCAAAATATAATTGCTACAGTGCCTTTACTTCCCCAGCGAGTCACTATTCATGGGTTAAGCCTTATATTTTTGCTTTTTTTTTTACTATTCTTGGGTTAGCCTTATATTGTTGCTTCTACCTTCATGGGTTAGAATAGAGAGCCTGATTCTGTGAGTTTTTGAAAAAGTGACTTACTAAAGTATAAAAGATATTTTTAAAGTTAAATTTGGTCCAAAATTTACTGAGACTGATGAGGATGCTCAAGTTGTAACACATGCAAGAATGAAGTACTATTGAGTTAAAAAGTCAATCCTTATGTTGTTGACTCAGAAGAATGTTACTCCAAAAAAAAAAAAAAAAGGAGCATGTAGTCCTTGACAAAAAGTAGCCGGGTTACCAAAAAAATCACATAAATAACGTCCACTGAGTAAAATACGGGGTTAAATTTGATTTGGTATGCGTATGCCGATTCTGATTGACTAACGGCTCAACAAGAAAATAAGTAGTACTGTACATCATCAAAACCATGTATTAGCTCATGACAACTCTGGCTCCAATTCTTGAAACTAGTATGATTTGCTGATTTACTTACTTTTTGTCATTTTTTTATATATATAACGGGAGACGGGAAAAGATAAAAGAAAACTAGAAAGAAAATGAAGTACAAATGTACAATTAGGCAATTAGCCACAATAGCACTCGTGTATTATGAACGGAGACGTTTTTTTTTTTGCCATTGTTTAAGAGAATTGTTAGTGGGGGTTAGCGGGGTGTTAGGGGTTATGACAGACGAGCACAGGTGCTATCCATAGCCCTGAAACTCCAATGCCCCTAATGGGGCTTGATCCCTGGTCTCCCACGTGGGGAGAGCCAGGAGATGCCAATTGAGCTACAGCTCATTGGCGAACGGAGACGTTAGGAGGATACATGAAAAATATTTTCAAAATTGTCCAGAAAAGAAAAATGAATGGTTCTGATTCATGTCTGGATCATTTATCTTTCTTTCCTGAACAATTTCGGAATAACTTTTCATATACATCACTCCGATATAAAACACTTCGGGTGTGTTTGGAACATGTGGAAGGGAAGGGAAGGGAAAGGGAGAGAAAATAAAACAGGGAGAAAGTGAGAGATAAGTGAGAGAAAAATTTCATTATTCACAATACTTGATTTTTTATTTTTTCTCCTATTTCTCTCCAAATCAAACAAGATGGAAGAAAATTTTTAATTTTTCTTTCTTTTCTCTTGCTTTCCTTGAGTTCCAAACAAACCGTTCAATTGGAAGAAGGGTGTAATTGTTGACTGTAAACACTGACTTAAGAGAGAGAGCGAGAGAGGGAGAGAGAGAAGTAGACGCTACACTTTATTCTCCGTTTCTCAAATTCTCGCTCCTCGGGCCTTCCGGTTCAATACTCTCGAAATTTTACTTCGCTTGATTGCCCTTTATTTGTTTAAGCCTCTGCTTTGGTTTTGTTCTACACACGCACAGAGCATGAAATAGCCACAGATGACTGAACGAACCCCTTCCACAAAATTGCGTCCTCTGTTTCGCGCTACCAGTTTTGTGTAAGACCTCTTCATCCGTAATTGGAATTATGATATGTCCTGCTTCATTTTTTCCGCACGACGTTGCTTTGGTTTGATTTTATTTCCCCTGTTGCATTACTCTGGTCTTTTTTGAGGGAGTAATCTTCCGACATCCGGTGACTGACTGTTCTAGATTTAGGATAGTGTTAAAATTGGTTTCTTCGTCTGATTTTGTATTCATTTGATTATGGTTGTCATATTGGTTCTTCTTTTTTTTTAAAAAAAAAACATAAAAAAAAACATTGTCATAATATGGTGGTCGGTTTCTTAAATTCGGCTTCTTTTTTTTTTTTTTTTTCAGAGGAAGTTTTTGCCCCTATTATTACCGAAGGGTTTCAAATGGTTTGGTTTTGGTGGTGTAGATTCATGGGTTGAACTCTCAGTTTATGATGGGGAGTTCTAGTGAGGAAGAAGATGGTTTCTTTGATACCCGTGAAGACATCACCTCCGTATCTGATTCTTGTCCTGATGGACCTGAGAATTTCGATATTAGTTTTAGGGCTGATGATTTTATCCCTGCTGGAGTTGGTTTTCAGGTCTGGGTTAAAGAACCTGAAAGCATACATGAACGCCGTAAGAGGTTCTTGAATTGGATGGGTGCATGTGCAGAAGAAAAACAGGAGGATTATCAAGATACCAATTGTGATGAAATGGAAGTGGAGACAGAAATAATTATGAAAAACACTGGTGCTTTTTTAAGAAATTCGGGTTATGACGATGGTTATTCATTGAGTCAATCTCCCATGTCTTATTGCTCAAATGAGGCTCTAGAGTTGTTAGATGTTGCATTAGAGGAGAATTTTTCTTGTAGAACAAATATTCTGGATGATTGTACTGAGTTCATTGTGGATGAACTGCGGCAAGTTGGGTTTCTGAGAAAACTTCGTGAAGTAGGCACAAATCGTTTGATTCCTGTTGAACAGTTCGAGAGAACTCTGGGATTATCCCCTCTGATTCAGCAAGTTGTGCCGAGAGAAGTTCAAGGTTTTCGCAATTCGGAGAAGTTACAAGTGAAAAGGGGATGGTTGAGGAGATTAGGTACTCTGGCTTGCATTGTTGATAGAAAAGTAGCTGGTAATTTGAAATCTTGTGATTCCCATCCCATTATAGGGGCTAGGACTGAAAAAGTTAGGGTTAAGGCGTACAAAAAGAGATCCAAGGAACTTTCAGCACTTTATGTTGGACAAGATATATTGGCGCATAAAGGTTCAATTTTGACTATGAAATTCAGCCCTGACGGTAAGTACCTCGCAAGTGCTGGTGAAGATCGAATTGTCCGTGTATGGCAAGTGACAGAATCAGGAAGATCCGACGAGTTTCATGTTCCTGAGTTTGATCCTTCGTTTGTATACTTCACTGGTAATCATCTGTCAGAACTAGTTCCCCTCTATGAACCGAAGGAGAAAATGGGTAGATTATGGAGTCTGAGGAAAACATCAGACCCAACTTGTGTCATTTTCCCTCGGAAAGTTTTCTCAATATCGAAGAAACCACTCCATGAATTTCAGGGACACCGTGGTGACGTTTTGGATCTGTCATGGTCGAAGAATGAAGTTAGTAGATCCGTAAAAGCAACTTAATCTTTCTATTTTGATGGTTTTAGAGTTGGCTTCTTAATGCAGTGTTGTTTTGTGCAGCTTCTTCTGTCATCGTCTGCAGACTATAGTGTTCGCTTGTGGCAGGTGGGATCAGACCGATGCCTAAAAGTATTTTCACACAACAATTATGGTTTGCTCTTCTTTTTGTTACATTTGCCCTATAATTGTTGCTCATTATTCTCCTGCTGCATTTCGAGTTGTATCCCGTCTTATGGCCGGCCTGTTATTGTCTACTGCAGTTGCAAGTGTTGAGTTTAATCCTGTGAATGACAACTACTTCATTAGTGGTTCAATCGATGGAAAAGTACGTATCTGGGCAATTCCTGGTTGTCAAGTTGTTGATTGGACTGATGTAAGAGAGATAGTCACAGCCGTGTGCTATAGCCCTGATGGAAAGGTTTGGCAGTCCACTGCTATATTAGTAGTAGCTTGTCGAGATTGTAATATGGACTAAGCAATTTAGCAAACAAATCTTCTTCTTCTTGCAGGGTGGAATTGTCGGCTCTATGAGTGGTAATTGTTACTTTCATGATGCATCAGGTATCTGTCCAACTCCTTTAACAGAAGTATTTTCAGTTTCTGTTTCTGCTGAGTTTTTCTTCTAGGTAAACTGACAGCTTTACTCAGATTGTGATAATTGGGGTGCTAAAATTATCTTAAATTTTTAAACTGGATCTATGTCTATGTATATTCAACTAAGTTTAAACTGGATCTATGTCTATGTCTATGTCTATGACTGGTTCTGTTAGCAGACCGATAAATATGGTAACTAAGTTTCTAACCTCGTTCAGACTGTTTGGCGTGAATCTAAAAGAACCAAACATTTAATAATCAACTATTGGAATTGACACGCAGATCATAATTCAATATTGTTCCATGGAAGAGATAAATTAGATCATAATAATGTTAACTGAAGTAAGTGATGAACATTTTGGGAACTCGACCTTTCCTTCAGTTGTTGCAAGAGACTCTGATGTTTATCACTTCCAAGTGAAAATGGACTATTGTTGAACTTTGAAAGTTAATAGTTTTAATTCCAACTAATATCATGTGATAAGTGGGATGGCCTTTCTCTTACTAGTTTGCTTTGATGGATCAGATAATCGTCTTCAGCTGTATGCTCAAATATGCTTACAGGGCAAAAAGAAGCCACCCTTCAACAGGATAACTGGTTTTCAGGTGGCAAATGGTGCACTCTGTTTCTTTTTTCCTCTTTCATTGTTTATTACTCCTACCTCATGCTTCATTTTAGTATTGACAGTCAAGAATGTAATGTTTTTCTTATCTTCAGTTTTCTCCAGCTGATCCAACCAAATTAATGGTCTCTTCTGCTGATTCGCAAGTCAGGATCCTTCATGGGATTGATGTGATTGGCCAAGTCCGAGGTGAATTGTCGTGTTTTGATTTGATGCTTATGGATGTCATCCATTTAGTGGCATTGAATTCGACCTTAGATGTTGCTGGGGCGTAATCCGGATACTTTTCTTGTTGAGTACATTGAAACCGGATTACAAAATTGACAGATATATTAATAGTTCATAACTCATAACTTTATCTCAAAGACACTAGTTTTATGCCAATTCGAAACTTCAAATTGTACTTGTTTCCCTCTGATCTCTCTTTTTGTGTGTTTGTCGTCTGTTTCAGCTGTTCGTAATTCGGGAAGTCAAATACCAGCTTCATTTACTTCAGATGGGATCCATATTATCTCAGCAAGCGAGGATTCTAATATCTACATGTGGAATTACATTTCCAAGGACGAGAGTTCTCAAATAAGTAGCAAATGGCCTTGTGAACGCTTCTTCTCAAACAACGTAACGGTTGCTATTCCGTGGTGTGGAATGACATGTGGAAACTCTATCCTCTCCGATATCATAGTAACATCATCTTCGTCACTCACACGTACTGTAAACCAACCAAGATGTGGCTCAGAAAATGACAGCTCAGCCGATTTCTCGTTGAGCCGTGGGCTTTTCTCAGACTCTTTGTCCAAGGGATTTGCGACCTGGCCAGAAGAGAATCTCCCTGCTCCAAGCCCGCTTGCAGTCACATCTGCCTCATGTAAGTCCCAGTACAAGTTTCTGAAGATGTCATGTCAAAAAGCCTTTGGTTCTCCTCATGCATGGGGTCTAGTGATTGTGACAGGCAGCTTGGATGGGCGGATCAGATCATTCCAGAATTATGGATTACCGACACTTATTTAAGGCCATAAATGCCAAGCTGCAAGATGTCGGCCGTTACATTGGCCAACACCTACAGGGATTGTTGACCTTTGATACCCATATTTACCAATATATTGGCCGTTCCGTCCGATAATGATCGATAAATTAATGGCTCAGAATGACATTTTTCTTTTTGTTGGGAGGCCAAGCCGTTCTTCAGATATACACGGTTGACACAGGGCTACTCCTCAAAATAGGCTCATCAGGCCGCCACATAGGGCCACATAGGGCCTTCAGTTTTGGGCCGAAATTAGGGCCCCTAACCATAGAAATGTAATAGACATATAATATATTCTTAACAAATGCACTGATGGTTCAGCGGTTGGAAGTCTACATTTGCAACCTTAGGTCATCCGTTTGAATCTTCACTCATTAGAATGTACTTTTTAATTTTTTTTCACCTTTGAACCATCACTTTTATTTTGTAAAATGCTCCTCCTATTCTGTCTTGAACTCAAAACCAAAGGGTTCTATCTAAAAACAAAGGGTTCACCAGCTATCAATTCGTCGAACAACTCTGTATATATGTACACGTATTTTTCTTTTCTTTGGGAGGCTAAGCCGTTCTTTAGATATACTGTTGACACCTAGTGGTTGTGGTGGGCCTAGACTTGGGAATTACATTGGCATTTGGCTAAATTTGGAAGAAAGATCAGTATTTTTGGCAGCAAAATTAATGAGCTTGGTACACAAGGATGTGCAATGAGACGTGGGGTATGAGAGAGAATATGGTTGCTTGGTGGAGGCTATGAAGATGATGTGGTTTTGCTACCCGACTCAATTATTCTGCTGGTGGGAAAATTGTCCCTTTGTTGTTTGGTCAAGCATCAACCCAAGGCCAATAAGTCTTTCTTTCTGAATTGAACAGTCACTCTCATTATACTGTATTTATTCTTTTGTTAATACTGTATATGTACATGCTTGAAAAGAGGAGGATTATAAAGTGGGGTCTCCTGGAGATTAAGTAATACTCTGTAGTGAATGTGGTTGGGACTTGGGAGTAAACAATGAAATACTTGTGGGGGTGTTTCTTCAGCGTTCGTGCTCCAATAGTTGGCTTGCTTGTCCGCAAAAGGTTGCTTAATCGTTAGTTTCTCCATCTGATTGTTCAGTGGGTGGACACCACTTGAATCAAGAAAGGGCCCGGTCAAATATCGTCACAAGTGTTTGGTATCTTTCTGTGAAGGCGACGCATTTGCAGATGCATTTGCTAATTTTGGTGTCATTATATCGTGGTAGTACTAGTACGCTTCTGGGTTTGGACCTGGAGGATTTCTGAGTATTGATGGACAAAATAGCTACGCCATACCTGACGCATAATTCTCGAGCACAGCCCTTTTTAGTGCAGGTAATCCTGTATTTTTCCACTAAACCAAAGCTCCAGGCCTGTATCGACAATTTTTTATTGTCCATGAAAACAAAATTATGCTTTGGTCTTCATTTCCAAGCCATGCCAGTTGCCATTATGTATGCAATCTTGATACTAATTCAGGCGTCCACGTCCAGACCGTAAGAAAAGGCATCCACGCCTTGCCATCAATGCTTAGTTTTGGGCTGCCTTGGGTTTTATGGTTTTGGGCCTCATTTTTCCGTTGATGCAGATTGTAATTTGGGGTTTCCCATTTCCTCTAAGATTTTTCCGTAGCCCAATAATGAATGTCCCTGTTCCTCTAAACCTGATCTGGTTCGGACATATCAATCCAAAAGGTCTAAACTCATCTTCTGCTGTAAAATATCCTTTGTTTTTTTTTTTTTTTTTTTTCTAAATTACTGCAGCATTACCTTACAATTTGGAATGTTGTACCTTGAACCTGGCACTCAGCTGCTCCCGGGGCTTTTACCATTAAATACTCACATGGGGTTTATACATTTAGTACTGTGCTTTGCAAGAATGTGAAGTGGCAAAAGCCTTTGGAGCACCGCGCTCCAAGAGCAAGTACTAATAATGTTGGCTTTATGGAAGGCCAGCATTCACCCCGTACTAGAGGCGTCCCCTGGTGGTGCGGGGCAAGGGTATTGGGAGGGACTACCCACCTTTACCCATCGGTGCTATATGGGCAGCATTGCAAAGCGCCTCATGTCCGTCTGCCGCTAAGTGTAGGGTTTTACGTTGCCCTTTAAGATTAAATTGCCTTCTCATAACAACAATTACTTTTAGTTAAATTGACTAGCACCTGATCAAACAAATAATTTACCCCAGTTTTCTAGTTTCGAGCTGCTTTGGGCTGCTATATATGTTCCTGAGATCATTGTGCAATCTCAAGGACATTGGAGAGTGGACCTCTATCTATCCGCCTCGTATTAATCAATGGCAAATGCTTACTCAAATCACTTTGGTAACAAACAATTTCGATGGACTTATAGGTTTTTAATTAGTAGTAGATGATAAACTGGAAATTTTAAAGATAATGGTTGAACAAATTAACGTTTATTCAAATCACTTTTTTGGTAACAGACAATTTTGATGGACTCATAGGTTTTAGATGATAAACTGAAAATTTTAAAGATACTGGTTGAATGGAAGAACTGATTGGTGTGGGTCAGGCGCCCTAACTTTTGTTTTTCATTTTAGAACTTAGAAGCTGCATGCATGTTCATTGCTTTTGCTTTTGCTCTCTGAACTAATACCAAGTACCAGCCGTGGGCATGTCCGAGCGGAAGTTATCAAGCCTTGCTCCTAAATGGGCAAGGTTCAATTCCTCTCTAGGGTAGGTATTGCGAATTACCGAGTGAGCCGAGGCGGTGGTTGCTTCGGCTTATCCGGAGATTTACTCTCTTCTGGTGGGTCCAATAAGTTGCCCCCTTATGCGTTGGTTCTTTTGTCATAAAAAATAATAATAAATAAATAACTAAGGCCAAGCTTAAAGAGTAGAAAAGGTTTTTCTTTTGTTGTAGTCAGAAGTACAGAAAAGAGGTGAGAAAGTGTAAGGAATATGAAAGGAAAACATGAAAATAACTAAGGCCAAGCTTAAATAATGTACCGGACGGATCTCATCCGTGGGATGTTTTTTCATGTTCATTCTCATGTTTTCTTTTAATGTATTGGACTATGGCTCAAAAAAGTTTAGAAACTCAATTGCGAGGCTTTTCGAGCTCTGTGCTTTATTTTATCCACTCTTATCAGAATATCAGTGGCAACAAAAAACTCGGATCCCTAGTAACCGGGTCAGAAAGATGCAATGAAGTTAGATCCCAAATAACAACAAATAATTAGGAAGCCCGGAATGTGTTCAGATTAAGGCTAAATTTTCACTGAGTTATTTTGGTGGAAACTTTATATCCATCTCAAAATTAATTGGTCATGAGTGAAGAGGTTTCAGCATATATTAAGACCTCGTTCAATTTGCGGATAGATTGAAATAGGTGGGATTAATAATCCTGGAATTGGTAGTCCCGGATTATTTATCTTAGTATTAATTTCATCCCTAAGCTACCCAATCTCATGTTTGATTCCCGTGGGATTATTTATGGGAAAATTTATTTTAATCAAAAACATTTTTTTTTAAAAGAATTAAAAATAAATTTTTAAAAACATATTTGTGGAAATTTTTTTTTGAAAAAAAATTTAAAAATCATTTTTAAAACAAATAATTTATTTTCAAAAATTATTATTTCCAAAATAATTTATTACATTTTTTTATAAAATATTATTTCCAAATAATTTTTTTAGATATATTTATTTTTTTGGAATTTTTTTTTGTATGAATAGAGTTTTTTTAGATAAATAATTATTTCCTAAAAAAATAGATTTAACATTTTTTAAATATTTTTTTTCAAAAATAATTTTTTTTATAGAAAATATTATTTCGAATTTTGAAAATACATTTATAATTTTTTTTTTTTGTAAATCATATTTTTTAAAACAATTTTTAAAATACTTTTGGACAACAATTCAAATATCATCCAAATATTTTCGAAAACAATCCCATCTCCCCCTTGCAATTATTTAGTACCCCGCATATAGGGACAAAAATAATACCGAGATTAACAATCCTGAGCATCATTTGGGAACCAAACATGGGATAAAGAAAGAAGTGGTACAGTTAGTCCTATCCCAGACAGTTAATCCACGAATCAAACGAGGCCTAAGTGATCACTCATTCCACTCCTAAGAAATGTGGGACTCTAGCTCCTCAACATCCCCCTTACGTGCAGCTGCGTTTGAGGTCTGTCACGTGTGACCACTTTTTTAGGTCCTCTCATCGTAATACTTTTTGCTAGTCTGTCATCGTGAAATGTGGATTGCAATTTTTTTTTTTTAAATGTGGGGTGGAATGGGTTCGGCTTTAATACAATGTGGAAACTTTATGTATTCATCTCAAAACTAATTGACAATGAGTGAAGAGATCCCAATATATATATATATTAAGTGATCACTCATTCTACTCTTAAGCAATGTGGGACTCTAGTTCCTTAATAATATTTGGTATTCTTAGACTAAACGCTGTCGAATACCGAAAATACCGTAGTGAAAATTAATCTTAATTGGATGACGCATACCTATTTTTTAGTACTCTCTCTGTCCCAAATTGTTGGTCTTATTTTGGGAATCCATTTTTTTTTTTGAAAAATACCAAAAAAAGGAAATAAATACTCTTTGTTAACTTTTTAAAATAGCCATATGTTTTGGGACAGTTAAAAAATGAAAGAAGGACCAATAATTTCGCATGGAGGGAGTAATTATTATCCAACTCATAAAGTTGAGAACTTGTTTTTGATTTTTGACTTGGTTCTGATTCCAAAAATTCAATAACAGAAACTACTAAAAAACAGACTGTGTTCACTAGCAGTGTTCAATTTGAACATGGAAAGGGCTCAGCGCCATTGAATGCATTTGTGCCAAAATTCTTCACGAAACACAAGAAATCGAAGTTTTAAAGTGTTCTAAAGTTCATCCGTCCTCCGTCAACTCGACAAGAACCCAACAAATGCATAAAGATGTCTGGGTGATGCTAACGGGTGTTATAATACACTCGTTAAAGGTATAAAAAATACTCTTTTGTGGGTTTCATTTATACAAAAAATATACTTAAAGATGTATTTTAAAGTACAAGTGTACTTTTAATGGGTGCACTATAATAGCTTTGTTTCCGTTTGTTAAAAACAAAACTTTAATTTTAGCACTCATAGCTTTTATTTGCTTTTAACAACTTAGTTTTTAGCACTATTTTACTTCCTCCATCTGAATTTGTTTATCCCTCGTTCTCTTATAACCGGACAAAAAAAAATTAAAGATATCTTTAAATTGTTAAATAATTATATATCAAATATAGATCTTATTTGATAGATCTCGATTAGTTCTATAAGACAATATTTTTAGAATTACATAAAACAGTATAAATTACAAAATGGCCTTGTTCGGTTTAGAGGTTTAGTTTAGTTTTGATGATGTAAGCAAGTGTAATGAGTGGAGAGAGATAGAGAGAAGTGAGGGAAATGATGATGTCATCAAAACCAAAACTAAACCAAAACTTGCAACCGAACATGGCCATAATCATTTGAAAAGTTGTATGAATTTCCAAAATAAACTAACCAATCCGGACGAAGAGAGTAGAAATTGGCTTTTAGCAATTTAACCTTTAGCACTTTTATAAAAAAAATTTGATTTTTATCAATTGGCGCTAAAACGAGAAACTCGGCTTGAGTAACACTAATCAATGACATATCTCGCGACTGGTGGAAATTAATAGATATTCCATCTTTGCACTTTGTCCTCCTTAACAATTTGTCTTTTTTGATAATCAGAGCAATATCTCGTTTGTGAGAAAGCCATCCAGCACTTACAAGATTTCATCGCAAAAGCAGAAAAGAACCAAAACTACTAAAATCTAGACAGAGAGCACGGCGTAACGCAAAGAGACGATCGGCTCCGGACACTTTCTGACAAAGTAGACCAACACTAGGCGTAGGCATTAGAGACCAATCCAGATCTAGGAGTAGCAGAGAATCCAATTGGACAAACCAGCTCAAATCATACAACCAATAAGCATAGATGAAATCTGGAACCAAAAAAACACTAAGGTTCCCAAAAAAAAAACTAAAAAAAAAAAAAGATTATTTACCCGCCATTGCAACTCACCGGATCTGAGAAAATAGACTGAGACCAGAGAGTCGCCAGACTGGGGAAACCCAGCCAGGACAAAAAGCAAAAAAGAACCCTTCTTCGATCATCCCATTATTACCTTGCCGCCAACCGGACCATTGCACACCGTCTCCACCGCGCTACTCTAAGTCCAAGAAGCCGAAAACCATGCCTTCGATGATTATTGCCAAAGAGGGGCCGAGCAAACCAGATCTAGAGATGAAAACACCGTTAAAAAAAATCAGTTTTGAGGTGGACAAGGGCACACCGACGGGAGGAGAGGGGGAGGAAAGGAAGATGGGTAGTGGGGCAGGGGATCCAGCCCCCACCCCCAGGAGTGAAACCCTAGCCGCCTGGAAAGTTTAGAGAGAGAGGGGGTAACAATTTGTCTTTTAATGCTTAAAATTACACACAACACATATGCTAATTGACCCAATTTACTTATTGATTGCTTTGTTAGTAAAATATTTGAAGACAATGGTAAAAGGTATGTTTGTGAACTAACAAACACGGACGGAGGAAGAAATTTTTTAGTGCAAATTAAATCATTTTCCTTTTTTTTTTGTTGGTAAACTATAGATCTTTAATGAGTTTTTTTTTTTAATTCTTTATATGATTTTTTCTCTTACATCAAAGACTTGATTGCGACAATCCAACAACGGTAGCAATGACAACACTGCAAGCTGCACAATATTTTTAGGCCTTGTTACATACACTGAGTTTTGTTGGCTTTTAAGTTGATATACTGTGAGAGAATAACATTTCTCGCAAAGTACAATCAGTCAGTTTTTAAGCAATTTGGGAATAAATCAGTTTCTGGAACAACTTTTTAGCTCTTAAATCTATTTGGTTTATAACGCCAAGGATATTAATCTAGAGCGAAGGAGCAGTAACACTTACACGAACTAAGAACAAAACTTAATGAGAGATTTTGTTTCATACTTGGACAGCTCCAGTTCTGCATGACGAAAGCGAATTGGCTTGTTTATAACTAATAGTATCTCAACAGAAATAGTTACTCCATCGATCCGTGCAAATGATGGAGTGAGTGAGTCTGTTATATTTTGTTCCGAAATAGTAGTACTTCAAGTCTCATTTCATATTGAGGAAATTGATGACAGCCCCCAATGAGCTTTGTGATCTGAAACTTGTGGGATACCCCAATATTAAAGGGATTGATGGCGATTGTTGTTGATTTTTTTAATTTGATCCATCAGTTGAACATTAAGTAGAGTATGTACGTAGTAAATTACTCCTACTAGTTTGCACCCAAAATTAACGGTGGTGAAGATATTTTATTAGCTAGCTAGCTGTGAATTAGGAGAAGAAGAAGGGCAGATGGTAAGAAGTTTAGGTAGGCACCTGCAGGGCAGTGCGCAAATAATTGGGGACAGACTCACATGGTCGTCCCGTGGGAAAAAGACTGATTGACTATTCGCTTCCTTCGAACAAAAACAACTCTCTCTCTCTCTCTCTCTCTCTCCTCTACAAGATGATGATGATGATGATATATATTGTGCACTCCACAGGTTTATAACCCGAACGAACCCCCATTGATTAATTAGAACACCAGTGTACTGCATGTACTACTCCTGCATCTCCGGCTAGTACTTGTTTTTTTTCTCGATCTCTCTCCTTTTTATTTGGAGATCTCATCTTGATTCGGTATCTAAGGTGTACGTATTTCACCAACACCGAACCTATCACCATAATTAATTGTTTTGTTTCATCCCCAGAAGATATCCCTCTAATCTAGTAAATGGACTGGACTGGACTGGACGGTTAATTTGCTCCTGAGCTCCAACTCGGATCTCGTTGATGATGCGTTTTGACTATTTCCTAGGCCTCATTTTAATTAAGATTATCTATAGAAAAATCATACCGATGATGACATAATTGTAGATATGTAATTTCATTCCAATTTTAGATATCATAAACTTCCGTGGCTATTATTACCCTTTTTTTTTTAAATAACTCATGGTGTTAGGGACTACAATTAACGAATAAGTGTAATGTTTTTTGTGGATATACTGGAGAAATTAAACAAAATAGATCTCAATTGAATTATTATAATGGCAAGCGCAGAATGGCGCACATGTTTGAACACGAACATCGACTATCCCAACCTGTTTTCAAAATATATAACCAATTAATATATACTCCCTCCGTCCATCTTTGTTTGTCCATTTGCGGCATTCGTGCCATATTTTAAATTATCCATATCGTTCAATTTATAATAAGTTTCATGATTTTGAAAATTTCGTATAATAGAGCTAATTGAGATCTATCAAACAAGATCCATATTGAATATTTTTAGAGATTCGTATTAAAAACAATGTACGATTTTTTAAGAGGTGTGAAATAGTAAAAATGGACAAACACAGACGGACGGAGGGAGTAGTACCTAACTAGACATTGATTCTACTATATGTTATGTGTCTTCGAAAGCGGTAAAAAAGAAAAAAAAAAAAAAAAAAACAAACAAACAAACAAACAATTATACATATATTTTTTAATGAAGTGTATCTTAATAAATCGGACTAATCTCTCAGTCCTTCCCACAACTATTTCTACTCATTTGCGTGAAGTAGGGAATTGACCCTGTGACTTAGGGGTGATAAGCCCTACCAACGCAAGTCAATTAACAAATGCAACCACCGGGTTAACAATTCTATGTACACGTTATTCTTCTTTGAGTAATGCTAGAGGCACTAATTAGTGCACCAACTATTACACTAAATGTACACATAACACTACCACATTAACGTATTATTGAATACATGGATAGACTCATCCACCAAGAGAGTGTCACATGCACATTTATTATAATAGTTTGTAAATTAGTTAGTGCCTCTAGCATTACTCTTCTTCTTTAATAAAGATAAAAGAGGGAGAGCGCAGCAGCCTCAAGTAGTTTAAATATGGGGGAACAAGCCTATGATTGTCCTGTGCTCTCGAAGAGCATCGGCCTCTCTCTAGCTAGCTTTCTCGAAGAACATACCATATATATATAGCACTGTATATATTTATTTGGAAGAGAAATCGCTTGGAACGAGAGAGAGAGAGAGAGAGAGAGAGAGAGAGAGAGAGAGATGGGAAGGGCTCCATGTTGTTCCAAGGTTGGGTTGCATAGAGGTCCATGGACAGCTAGAGAGGACTCTGTGCTTACTAAGTACATTCAGGTTCATGGCGAAGGCAACTGGAGATCTCTCCCTAAAAAAGCCGGTAATTCCATAAATCTCTCTCTTCTTCAGGTTCAATATATATATGCCGATAGTTTTTATCGCCCCTTTATAGCCATGTTTGGGTTTTAAGTCAAAGAATCCATTCGGATTTATATGACAGTAGAATTTCTGGAATTTTAATTCGTCAAGGTGGTTGTTTTAGTTTGAAATAAGATAATAAAAATAAAAAACAGAAAATGCCCTGCCATTCTTTTTTGAGGATTTCCTATCCTAATGTCCTAATGTGGACAAACGAACTCTGTCAAACAAGGTTTGTTTTTTAGTGTTAGCTTAATTGATGATTACAACTTACAAGAACAAATTTAATTGTGTTGATGGATGAAGGGCTACTTAGGTGCGGAAAGAGCTGCAGGCTAAGATGGATGAACTACCTAAGACCCGATATCAAGAGAGGAAATATCACTCCCGATGAGGACGACCTTATTATCAAAATGCACGCTCTTCTTGGCAACCGATGGTCTCTCATCGCTGGAAGGCTGCCTGGCCGAACTGATAACGAGATAAAAAACTACTGGAACACCCATCTTAGCAAGAAACTCAGAAGCCAAGGAACCGACCCCAATACCCACAAAAAGTTGAGAGATCCCTCCGAACAAGAACCACCGAAGAAGAGAAGGAACAGCAGTACTTCTAAAAAGCAGAAGAACAAGGGCAACAAGTCCAACGAAGTACTACTGACCGAAAAGCAGAAAGTTCATGCTCCAAAGCCCACTAGGATTAAGTCATTGACTTCTTTTTCAGTGTCAAGGAACAATAGTTTCGATTGGACAAGTGGTTGTTCAAGTAATGAAGGAGATCATAGAGGGCTGTTTGGCGCAGAAGTTGCAGATATTAACAACCCATGGTCTAATTTCAAAGAGGTTGGATTTCTTATTGGTGAAGATCAAGATCCTGATGATCATGATAATCATCATCTGGTTAACGGTTCAGATTTCGCGTGCGGATCTTTTGTACCGATGGGCGGCGATAACAATCTAGAGAAACTCTACGAGGAGTATCTACAACTTCTGGAGATTGGTGATCATGACGACGACCATGTCCAGTTGGATTCCTTTGCTGAGTCGTTGCTCATCTAAATTGGAAATTAGTACTAGTAATTAAGGTCTTTTTTTGACGAGGAAAATTTGGGTTTGAACTTAATTAGTAACTCATATCATGTATCTAACCTTCTTCGTCAACTTTAGCTTTTGGAACGTTGGTTTATATATGGCATGATAATAAAACGTGGAGTACAAGTCTAATAGCCTAAGTTTGCATGATAAATGCACATATCAGGTGACTAATTAATGGCGTCATTTTATTAATTGCTTACTTCATGAATTGTAACAACTCAGGAAGAATTTAAAAAAAAAATAAATAAATTAACAAAGCAAAATCAAATAGCTCAATAAATTTTCAACCATTAGAAATATGTTTATTTGATAAGGAGCTTTGCGCACAAAAAAATTCTTTACATTTTTGTCATAGTTGAACGAAAATCCACCTGTTGGTCATAGAAAGTTCATTTAGGTGGGTTTTTTTTTTTTTCTTCTTTCCCTTCTTCTAGAACGTTTAAAAAGATCTCCAATCCTTAAAGAAGTCTAATTGATTCCATAATTCTGACTATTATTTCCCGTCATCAATGATAACTAAGAGCTAGCCTTTTTTCTGTTGAAAATATGTGTGAAAGATTGAGTATCAAATAGGATGTGGGGGGGTGAGGGCGGCGCTGATGTGGTCGGACGGATTAGGCATACTTACACATGAGAAGAACCTCATGCTCCCAACAGTTTTAGTGATTGACTAAACACTATCAAAAGGACCATTAGTGGACGGACGTTTTGGTCAGGAAATGCATATTGATACCTAATCTTCTTCACTACTGTTGTTTATATCGATCTTGACCTAAGAGAGGCGTCTTATGCCATAGTGTTTGGAATATACTCCCTTCATCCTAAAATTGATGTCCAAAATCACTATCAGATGTCTCAAAAAATCATTTATATTTTTTAAGCTATGATGAATTATATATGTAATATGAATCTTGTTTATTTTTATTAAACAAATTTTTATAAATCATAAAAAAATATTAGAAAATAAGAAATATAAATATTTTTTTGAAGTATTGTAAGACTCAAGATCAACTTGTGGATATCTTTACGAAAGTTTTGAAGTGTGATACTTTCAACAAAATGAAAAAGAAGTTTGGAATGGCAATTGTCTAGCTTAAGGGTGGTTGTTGTATTATAAGCTATACAACGTATTCGGCTAATCGGCATATGAGGGTTTTATTTTAGTAGAAAGGAAATAGTTATTTCACACATGGTTCATGTATATGTTAGTGGTATATGGACATATCTCAAGAGTCATTCATGTATATCGAGTTATTCATATAGGAGTCTAAGGGTTGTTCAGAAACCTATTTATTGTCTAGTTTTGTGTACTTGTCTAGATACACGTTAGGTTAGTCCTGAAAATTGGACAAGTGTTTGAGTCATTTTGTAAGATAGTTGTTAATTTCACAACATTTCAGTTATTTATAAGAGTGTCTTCAATCAAGAGCACAATTTCTCTTGACCGTTTCTTTGATCCTACGTCGCACCTTGAAATATAAAAACATAGAGATAATGTTAGGTAGAGGCCTGTAGCATATGAACTCTTCAACCACTGTCCTGTACGTTTTGGAGGGAAAATCACAGGTCTGAAGATAATGCAAAGAACTGAATCAACAAGATAAAGATTGGTTTGAACCGAATAACAAACTTCTTGGCGGGAAGATTAAAGATTAAGGCGCCAACAATTAATGGAACTCGTTGGCCTATAAATGTATGATTCAAAGGAGAATTATGGGTTTCTCAACCACAAGCTAATGCTTACAAACCCAACTCTTCTAAGAGTTTCTATCCCTCAACTCCGTTGAAATTTTATTTTACTTGTCCATCGTTTGTCTAGCCTAGACTACCATTCGTCTTTATATTTCCTTGTATCCCAACCTTTGTTAATCTTTATTAATAAAGATTGGATTTTATTTTACATCGGTACATTGCATTTTCCAAGCCATTTTGGGAAATTATAAGTCATTTTCAATAAGGCATGACGAACCTGTGTGATTATACTCTTTGGATTATACCAATTGCTACAATACTAAGTCAGAAGAGGCATGCAACCCTCTTACAGAGTTTGGAAAGGTATGAGCCCTTTTCAACATTGAACTACATTCCAGTCTTGACACATCCGCACTAGATCGCTCAGGCCCTAACGTTCACGTTCAGGTCTTCGGAGTATTTGTTTCATTTTGGAGACAAAAAGTATGACTTCTATAAAAGCAACTTCTAGAGAGTCAGTTTAGTTACTTTCGACTTCCCAGCTAGCTTCCTTTCCTCCCCTCCAGGTCATACACTGAACACAGACAGCTTTCAAGACAAAACAACAGTAAAGGAAGTTAATTTCGACAAGCAAGCGAAGGGACCAACAAAACTCTAAAATCTGCTTCAATAAGGGTGCATTATGATGCCATCGTCCGAACCAAGACCCTCGCTGGTCCAGACCAGAGAAATTGCAACCACAATTTGAGGACTATCCTCGCTCGTTCAGACTACTGTGACCCTGGTCCGGACGAGCACTCCTACAAGTAGAACTTATTGTCCCCAACACGCAAGTCCGACCAGAACTGGGCTGACACCGGACTAGAAATGCTACGTCCAAAATAAAGCATTGACACATGAAATCGAGCCAATCTTCACCAAATGAATATGAAACCTAGCCAATACTCTAGCGATCGATCGCAAACTTATTCAGGCTTAAGCTTGTCAACTACCTGAATCAACTTTCAACCCTGTTTTTTAACAAACCAGAGAAGTGTACAACAACAAAAAAAAATAACAGCAAAAATTAACCATTATAAATTTCTTACATAAATATCTCATTCGCATGTCGCTTTTATGCGAAAGCAAGGAAAAAAGAGAATAAATTAACTTGTGAATCTTAGGATGGGGAGACTTTTGTAGTACTTATGCTTCTCCTATCTGAAAATTTTGGTGGGAAATTCGGTTAGTTGAACTCGTGATTTGATACAATTCAATCTTGAGCTGGTAGATATACTATAACGCATTCATATAAAAACATCAGTTAATGGAGAGAGTGATAGCTAGCTTGAGAATAGACATCAACGGTGGTGGTTAAGCATGGTCCCATACATGTACATGGATTTGGCAATTAAATATCGTATGATTCGTTTCGTGGGTCACCACCAAATAAACACTTTCCCAGATTAATGACCACATGCAAGGACGAAGGGCTGCAAAGGAGCGAAATTTAGCTGAGTTCTAAAGGCCCTGTTCGTTTTCAGTTTAGTTTTAGTTTTAGTTTTAGTTTTAATTTTGATGACATCATCATTTCTCTCTCTTTCTCTCTTCACTCATTACACCTGATGACATCATCAAAACTAAACTAAACTATTTAACCAAACACAGCCAAAATATTTAGGTGATACGAGGGTGTTGTGAGTCGTGTTGTGCGGCAAAATTACGTTGTTTTACTTGATTTTTGGGCACACCTCTTAAGCTTCCTGGCCTTGTTTGGAGGAAGAAAAACTACTACAAAGTACCTAAACTCAAAGTACCTAAACCCTAATTCCAAAGTGCTTAAATCCGAAGTGCCAAAACCCACTATACCTTGCCTCAAAGACCCTAAATCCCCTAAAATTGAACCCCAAAATTAAGTCTCCAAACATGGCTCTTGAAAGTTTTAGAGGTGTACCGAGAAAATAAGCAAAACAATATAATTTTGCCTTACAATACTGTACACATAAAAATTTGACAAGACGTACTCAAACCAAGCTCATCTTTGTTTGATTTAAACTCGAACTTGTTCATAAATCTTAATAAATCAAAAATATTAAATGTACGATGTATTTCATGAATCATGGGCCACCACCAAATAAAAACTTTCCCAGAATGGACACTTGCAAGTTGCAAGGACGGTTGGGGAAATTGGGAACTTTGACAAACACCTTTGTCTCTTTTTTCCCCTTTCCCCTACCCCCACCCCCCTGGCAAATGCCTTTCTATAATGTTTCTTCTAGAAAGATTAGTTGAGTACACAAGGGTCTATTTTGTATGCATTCCTTGTTTATATTGTATAACATATGCAACTACTAACAATTACGCAAAGTATTAAGAAAAATGTTTTGTTTATTAATTTGTTTATTTATTTCTCTCTTTTTCGTTTTTTTTTTTTTTGTTTTTTTTTTTTTTTGTCATAGGTATTTCCTTATTTTACAAACAAAAATTTAGGCTCCATTCCACTTACTCAAAAAGGCAAAAAACTAGTTTATTACAAATATTGAGGAAGTCATTCTCTCACAATACATCACATAAAAAGCCATGAAAACCCTTAGTGTAGGTTGGGTTTGGCCTTACTTTATTATTGGATTATTTTTATACAAAATTTACGTTATATATAAGTTTGTTAGTTTTGCTTTAATTTGTTTTGGATTATTTGACGCTCCTCTCGATGAGACAAATGAAAAACTTAAAACTTACTTAAACACAAAAATAATCTAAAAAATCTATCTATTTTAAATTAGTTTTGTCAGTTTTTGAGTGAATTTGTTTCTGTTTGAGTGATTTTCTTCCAGCTTTTGAATTATTATTTGTTTCACTGTTTGGGCTAGTCAACTACTAGACAATAGACACCGATGAATGAGAGAAAGAAAAGAAAAAAAAAATACTCGGGTCAAAAGAAGAACAAGAAGCTAGCAAACAGAATAAAATAAGTAAATACCGATCAAAAGTTTATTTGAATTACTAGTACTATAATCTAGACTGAATCCGCTTCAAAACCGTAAAAGAATCTTGTTAATTAATTTGTAATTACGAGTGATCAGAATGATTACTATTTAACTGAGTCTCCCTCACAAGTTGCCGGTTAATTAAGCCATCCTTTCACCAACGGGTTTTATAAAATTATTCCCTGCAGATCCAAGGATTCACTTTACTCAATAAAATCGCATGTGAATATTATCCTTGGGAAACGAATTATTTGATCCAATCAAAACATCTACTACTCCATGTGATTTACTGTCACAACTTTTCGATCGTTTCTTCAGCCAGCTCTTGCTACCAAATTGATGAGGAGAATCATTGATGTTGCTATACAAATGGTGGGGAATTTGGTCAATCTAGATCACTAAGATATTTTGCAACTTCTTTATTTACTATTTCAGATCTGTAATCTTAATAGCTAAGGTTCAAATTGGCCAATCCATTTCCGTAATGCAGTGTTTATGAGATTGAAAAAAATTTTAACACAAAATAACGTACTTTGTCACACTTTTAGTGGATGAGTGCGTCTATGTATTGCCCGGAGCATTTCTCTAAATTTTTTCTCTAGTTTTTGAATTAGATTAGCTAAATGTGGATGAATTGATGAAATACAGCTGGACCTATGGGAAAACCCGATTTCCAATTTCATTTCATTCAAGCTGTACAGCCTTTTTTTGTTTTTAAGAAAAATGTCGCTACCATTGTCATTAAAAAATCCGAGGATCGAATATTTACGAGCACAAGTAGTCAAGCACAAAGGTAAAACACCTAAAATAAACAGCGTAATACAATCTCGGTAATCATCTATGCATAAATAACAATGACAGACGTGATTAGTTCATATATATATGTGTGAAACACATGAGAGGTGTCATGTTCATCTGTGTGTTAAACTAGAAATATACTTAGAAAGCAGGAGAAGGATTGTTCCTAATGAACCCAATAAAACCTGATACGTACACAGTGATGGCGAGCTATTGGAAATTACGAACTTGATCACGTAGCAATTCCATCGCTTAGTGGGAAAATGGAGAAATAATTTTTGCACTCCGCTAGACAATTGTATAAGAAAGTGGAGCGCCAAAATCAATTTCTACAAATTTGTAATTTTAGTGACTTTAAAGAGCATCGATTGGGTCAAACCATCCTTCTAATCTTTCTTTTTTTTTTTTTTGGTAAAGAGATAGAAATCCATTAATCAAATCTTCAATGCAACGACCTACCACAAATCTACCAAAAACCTACAAGAATCCGCCAAAGAAAACAGAAAAAAAATACAGGGAAAAAATTCGCCGGAGTTGTCACTCTGCCGCCGCCGTCGATGATGGAAGACTAGATCGTTTCCAGATCCGGCTCCCCTTTGCCAAAAAATCGGTTTCAGCTGCCCATGCAAGGAGGAGAGGAGCTAAATCACCATGGGGAGTCGCCGGAAACCAAGAGGGGAAGTAAGAGTAGAGGAGTGGAGGAAGGAGATGGAAGGGGGTGGTGGGGGAGGGGAGAGCGGGGGCCGCTAGGAACACCTAGGGAGAGCCTCCTCCCGCCACGTCCTCTCTCGCTGGCTCTCTCTCTCTCTCTCTCGCCACCGCCGATGATGGAAGATCGGATCTATAAACTACAGATCCGGCTCCCCCTTTGCCCAAAAATCGGCTTCAGCTGCTCATGCAAGGAGGAGAGGAGCTCGATCGCCATGGGGAGTCACCGGAAACCAAGAGAGGAAGTAAAAAAGTAGAGGACTGGAGAAAGAAGGTGGAATGAGGTGGTGGGGGAGGGGGAGTGCGGCAACCGCTAAGAACACCTAGAGATAGCCTTGTCCTTCTAATCTGTATTTTTTAGTAAAATTTCATTGCATAAGACTTTTTTTAAATATGGAATTATGGTTTCAAGAGAAAAGTTGTCTAGTCGAAACAAATCCACATAGGGCGAGTAGGGATGGCATTGGAGACGGGTTGGGGTCAGAGACTACTATCCTTGTTCCCGATCCCTGAATACACACACACACACTCACAAATATATTAAAAAACGTAAATAAATAAAACAGGGGATTCGGGGATGGATTGAAACAAATCGGATTTAGGGCGGGGATACACTTGTCCCTACCTCCGACCTAATCCCTGAAATTTTTTAAAAACAATCTCCATATCCTATCCGATTCCCAAACAAATCTCCAAAATGCAGTGGGGATCAGATCGGATTTGTTAGTTTTTGTTGGCGATTTCCGGGTTAGCGAACCATTTTGAGTATGTAATTTATTTTGGGTTTGGGTGGTTGTTTTTCTAGGAGATTGAGTCTAGATGCTCCACCCTTGTGTTCAAGCTTGATTAACAAAGTTGATGCCGCACCAAACGCTTTGAGGCCTATCCGGAAAGGTATAACCATGCATGATCATTCACGCATTTAGATCATTCAAATGTCTCATTTTATTGTGCACGTTTTTGGATTAACTTGGGCATTGATTTTCCCTTAAAATCCCATGTTTTTTAGTGTGAGTTTATGGCTTTTCATTGGCTACGTTTGCATAAGTCTGCAGACGCTTGTTCATCTAGTGGCATCCCTTGACACGTGTTTTAATCTTGACCATTGACATCATTTTAATAACGTTTCCAAGCGTCTGCAGACGCGTGTTTGTGGACAGCCCTTATTGTGCCAAGTGTCTTAATCCTGTCGAAGCGTCTACACGCGTCTGCAGACTCTTTAAGTGGCCACATGTCATGTTTTGAGTGGCTGTCTTGGGGAGCATGAAAATGGGCACTATAAAAGCCATTTCTCTTTCATTTTCACACACCCACTTGAGAGAAAATCAGCCCTTTTTAGAGAGAGAAAGTCCCATCTCTTCTCCATCTCTTCTCTCTTTTGTGAACTTGATGTTCTTGATGATTTGAGCTTGCTCTTCTCATCTTTCTTCAATCTAGAGTCTTCCTCTCCATGGATCTACTCGAGGTTGATTTTAGTTTTCAAAAACTTTTATAAAAATCCAATCTTTTTCATAAATCATGTTGTGTTGCCTTGTTTCTACGTGAGCCGGTTAGACCGGTGCCGAGTTGACTCAGAGATCAAGACGGGTGTGCTTGTGGAGTCCATGGAATCAAAGTGGAGTACGGGGTACTACATCAAGAATTGGAGCTAGGTGTCACAAGGGGCTTGTTGGGTAATTCCTAGTCTTGTTAATTCTTGTAAACCTTTTGATTTGTGGAATGCATGAGTAGGACTAGGCCGTGGTTTTATACTTAGGGTGTTTAGACCCTAAGTAGTTTCCACGTATATCGTGTGTTTTGTCTCATTAGTTTAATTACTCTCTATTGAACTTGTTGAGTTGTTTGATTTGCCATGGTGAATGATTGAATTGGCCGAAACTGAAGTGGTTTATTTTTAAAGTGGTCGTCCTATTCACCCCCCCTCTAGGACTTGTAGTGCTTTGCATAATTTCAGGATTTGAACGGCCCGGAGGAAATCGCCATCCCTAAGTGCGAGATTCATATCTAGTATATTGCTTTTTATTGGAATATTTAAAGTTGAACATAACTCCAAAAAAAATCACGTCTATAGCTTTCATAGGTTAATACATGGCTGTCAATTAAACACTAATAATACGCTTGATTATATAGTTGCCTTTTTCGAAGTTATTATTTCCTAGTAGTATAATATTATAATCACGTTTGCTAGGATCAATATTATTCTTTGGTCTTGGGGCACCACCATGTTGTGTTCCAAACACTCTTGTTCATCACACATTATACAATCAAACACTCTTATCCACCACAAACGACACATTATATAATGTGTGGTGAATAAAAGTGTTGGGGCACCGTATAATATGGTGGATAAAGGTGTTAGCGCACCCGTAAGTGGTGCCCAAAAGACTACGAAATAATTACTCCGTTTGCTAGAGGTACTCCTATAACAGTAATTAAGGTTCTATATCTTTTCTTGTGAAAGAAGTGGAGTAGTACTTAAACCTCCATCAGAAAGATGAACCTTTCTTGGTTGTGGTCTTGGAGCAAGGTTACGTGGCCTCTCCTTGCCGGCAAACACTTAGGGTTACTGGAGGTTATTATGCTCGTTCGTTATCTCCAGGGTTTTGGAATTAGTTGAGGTTCGCGCAAACTGGCTTGGTCATCCGGTTATCAAAAGAAAAAAGGTCATGTAGTGCCTAACACACTTATTCACCACATATTTTGTAAGGCTCAATCCTAGATGTATGAATTTGACGAAAATGTGTGATGCATAAGGTCATTGGGGCAGCATGTGGCAGTGGCCCAAGACCATTAAACAATTACTCCTTACTGCATGTCATCTGGTAGCCATCTCAAATTGTTGGTCTTGACGAATTTCTATGTAATTTTTTAAATTATTCATATCTTTCAATCTATAACGTATTATATGTGCAATATAGATCTTATTTGATCAATTATTTCATTATACAAAGCTTTTAAAATCTTTAAAAATATTATAAATTAAAATATATGAACAGTTTAATTTTTTATTTTTTATTTTTTATTATCAAATCAACATCTCATTCATGAGAAAGTCATCCGGCACTAACAAGATTTCATCACAAAAAATAGAAAAGAACCAAAGCAACTAAACATCTAGACAAAGAGAATCCGGCATAACGCATAAGTTAAGGCGACCGGCTTAGAGAACTTTCTAACAAAACAGACCAACACTAGGAGTAGTCAGATGTAGTAGTAGAGAATCCAAGAGGACAAACCACTTCAAACCATTGAAACCACTTCAAAATTGTAGTATCAAAATTCGAACATTACAAACAATTTGGAAAAGAGTAGTTGAATAGTAAAGGTTGACTAACCGGGATGGAAATTAATTGTGTGCGACATTTTTGTACGCCTTGATAATGGGGTAATCACGGGCATGCTCATCGAAAACAGAGAGAGACATCATCAAATGGATGGCAATTTCCACCGATCCGATCGAATCCAATCCGCTCCCCGATCCGAATGAATCGGCGTTTTGGAGATCTGTTTGGAGACTGGGTCAGATTTGGGGATTTTAAAAAAAAAAATCGGGGATCGGATTGGGGACGGGTAGTAGTGTATCCCCGCCCCGAATCCGATCCAATCCGTCCCTGAATCCCCGTTTTATATTATTATTATTATTATTATTATTATTATTATTATTATACCTATATATATATAATATTATATATGTCTTTAGGGTTTGACGTTTGAATTGTGAAAACACAGCAGCCACCATTCACTCTCACAGTCTCACGTCTGTCTACCTCCTAATCTTCTCACTCCTCTCCTATCATTTCTCTTCTCTTCTCACAGACTCACAAGTCACAGTTGCCGCAGCCACCATTCACCGCCAGCCGCCGACTCACCAATCACCAGGTTCTCCATCTCTCTCGCTCTCTCATCTCCCTCGCGAGTCTAGATCGATCTCTCCGACTCTCTCTCTCCGACTCTCTCTCTCTCTCTCTCTCTCTCTCTCTCTCTCGATCCCTCTCGGATATCGATCTCTCTGTCTGAATATTGGCCCGTTTGTGTGTGAGTGGTACAAGTAACTCATTTCTGGCCTGAATATTGGCCCCATGCTTGTTTGATTCCCAGCCATGCATTTGCTTCTCGATCTCTGTTTCAATGGCAACATTTTGTTTTGGTAATCACAGATTTTTGCAATGACTTGTTTACCTTTTTTTTTTTTTTCGTGATATTGTGTGGATTTGGTTCATTGCCCAATGCCCAGCAAAACCCAAGTACCAGTAGAACTGTAGAACAAATCATGGAAGGGCTTGGCATGATTTGAAAACAAGTAAGCATGATTTAGTTCCCCGAATCCCCGGTTTGGATCCCCGTTCCCCATTTGGGGCTGGGATGGAGGGGGAAAAATAATCCCCATTGGGGATCGGGGCGGGGACGGGGATGGGGGAGGGGTTCGGGGATCGGGGACTGGGATAGTAGTCTCCGGCCCTGCCCCGTCCCCATTGCCAACCCTAGTGTGTACCAACACCATGCATGGAAATTGGAATCATGCCCATTTCTTTGGGGCAATCAATCCGAATCTGTTTAGGGTAAAAGGCTTCAATAAAATAAACTTCGCTACATAAACCCTTGTTTTGTAGTATAATAATAAAAAAATGGATTGGCCAGAAAGGTGAGGACACCCAAATTTGCACACCCAAATTTGTGAAATAGGAGAATAGGAATAGCAATGGGGCGGGGCGGGGCGGGGCGGGCGGGTTTTTGGCATACCTGATTTCGACCCGAAAATTCTCACATGGACTCGACCCTAACTGGATATTTTTTTGGGTACCGTCGTTCTTGCCCGATCAGGGGAAAGGTTTACCCGCCCCGTCCCGCCCTGCTTCATAAGAAATTTTAAAAAATTGTTAATCTAAAAGCAAAATAAAAGTAAATACCTATAAATAAAGTGATATTTTAGCGTGGTTAAGATATTAAGGTAAGAATAAAAGCTTTTTTAGTAGAATAATAATAAAATTAGGATAAAAATATAATATCTTCAGTATAATGATTTATTAGATTAGGATAAAAGTATAATTTTCCATAGAAATATGTTTTGGGGCGGGTTCGGGGCGGGGTAATATCAACTCTACCCCGATCCAACCTCGACCTAATTTTTCTAATTTCTCCCTATACCCACCCCGATACCCAAAAATTTCATTAAAAAACCCGCCCAAATTGGGGCGGGGCATTTTGCCGTCGAGAAGTGAATGAATTCTCTGCATACAGAGAAAACAAGAATTTATTACGGGCCGGTACAAAAAACAAATATTTATTACCACTAACTCCAATCATTCTTTTTAATTACCACTAATTCCATTAAGGTCAATCACTCTTTTTAGGCACTTAGGGTGCACTTTCCTATTATATGGTTTTTAGTGGTTTAAGCACTTTCATAAGGTACCATAGGATTTTAGGCACTTTCATAGGGTACCTTCAGGTTTAGGTTTAGGCCCTTTCGTAAGGTACCCTAGGATTTAGGTTTAGGGTACACTTTCCTATTATAGGGTTTTTAGTGGTTTAGGCACTTTCATAGGTACCCTAGGATTTTAGGCATTTTCATAGGGTGGTACCCTAGGGTTTAGATTTAGGCACTTTTATAGGGTACCCTGGGATTTAGGTGGGTGGAGAGAGAGAGAGAGTTTTCTGCCGTTTTGTCAGAAGACTCAGAAGATGCTAGGACGGCACATGGGGAGGTGGAGTTGTCAGAGCATTTTTCGGGAAAAATGGAGTGGGGTGTAAACCGGCCTCCAAAACTGGAGCGGCCCGTCAATAGCTCAGAAAACAAAGAGGATTGATTTCAGCCTAACGCAGAATACATTCTGAGGCTCGACCCAAACTATTTGGAGACTCTGGGCCAATTGCTAAGTGGGGCCTTATGTATTTTTATAATTAAAACAAGGGGTTCTTCCAGGCCGGCCCTCTTTTATGAGGGTGTTTCCATTTAGGCCCCGCTCATGTCACTCTACCCATTCAAGCTCTTTCCTACGTGCGTCAACCCCATTGGATAATAATCCTTATGCTAACATCATGAGCGGTAGCTTCTCTGTCGTCTCTCCCTTTCATAAATGCTTCTCTCTCCCTCTCTCTCTCTCTCTCTCTCTCTCTCTCAAAACTTTAAATATTTATAATTTTTAATTTATCTGTCCGATTTTTAAAAAAAATATATTTTTAGAACTTACTCGACAACATCTATCAAGCAAGACCCATATTGAATACAAAATTATGTGCCAAAATTTTTTTTTGGAGGGTGGTGAATTATTTTATTTTGAAGGGTGTGAATTTTGCATTTTACGAGTGTGAATTCTTTCATTTTGGAGCGTGAATTATGTATTTTGCAGAGTAAATTGTGTAGAAGATGTGTGAATTGTGCACTTAATGGGTGTGAATTCTTTTATTTTGGAGAGTGTGAATTGTTCAGAAAGATTGTGAATTATTTCATTTTGGAATTTGTGAATTCTGCATTTAAGGGATGTGAATTATCTTTTTTCGGGTGTCAATTATGTATTTTTGTGAGTAAGTTGTGAATTGTGTATTTTGGAGAATGAGTTGTGAGGAGAATGTGTGAATTGCGCATTTGAGGGGTGTGAATTCTTCTGATTGGATGAGTGAATTATGCATTTGAGGGGTATGAATTGTGTATTTTGGAGAAAAAGTTATGAATCATGATGTGTGAACTCTACATTTCACGTCTGTGAGTTCTTTTATTTTGGGTGATGTGAATTATTTAGTAATGGCATGAATTCTTAATTAATGAGTCTAAATTTTTATTTTATTTTTTACATGTATACAATTTCATATTCACAATGGATCTTGATTGAAAGATCTCATCGAGTAGATTTCAAATATATAATTTTTATTAAAAATAAATATGTTTAACAAAAGTTATTTTTATTTTAAATCTAAAATAAAAAAAAGGGAGGGGAGAGAGAGAGAGAGAGAGAGAGAGAGAGAGAGAGAGAGAGAAAGAGAAAAGGACGGAGTAAATTGAATGTGTCAGGAAAAGCAAAAAGTGCACATGTCGTGTATATATATACGGGCCGGTTCCCCTCACACTTATAAAAACACAAATTTTAACACTCCATCTCAGCCATTGAAACCAATGGCTGAGATTAGAAGTTGGCTTATTACATCTAATCCCATATCTCTCACCCTCACACTATCTCCCTCTCTCTCAAACCTAACGTCGATTGTTTTTTTCTCCTTCCCCTGTTGCCGACCCAAAAGCCATCACCATCGCCGGACGAACCAACTCCGGCCGACCACTTCTCCAGTGTTATTGGCCCTAACTCTGGCCCGATTCTCTCTCTCTCTCTCACACACACACACACGAACGGAAACACAGGAGCAGCAACCCACCAAAGTTTGCAGCTCTTTTGTACATCAAAAACCTGGTGTGTTTTGTTTCATTATGTTGCTCTTTGTATACCTGCATGTCCATTAAAAAATCAATTGTTACAAACTATTGATTTGCAAAGCCTTAATTTTTTTTTACGACAAACCCATTTTTTACGACAAGCCCAATTGATTTGTAATGATATTTTTTAACAAGATTGAGGAAGCCAGAAGAAGTCTCCTTCAGTATTTACGGATGGGAAATTCAACAAAATAAGTGCACTTTAAAGGTAGATAAGTCAGTCTACTATTTGTATTTAGGAAACCAAGCAATAAACCACACTTGATGAATGATGAATCTATTTACGTTTGTTTCATGTAAAAATATAAAATATTGAAATCAAGGCCCTATTTACATTTGTCTAATGTAAACATATAAAATATTGAAGGTGCTATTTGATATCATTATTTTAACTTTGATTTGGAAGACATGGAATGATAGGAATCTGACATTTTTTTGTTTATTTTATTCAATGCAATCATATGTTACTTGACCTAATAAGAAATTTTAATTCCTTGTGAAGGGTGAGCAATGGAGGAAACTTTTGAATTAGGTGATTTTGGAGTAGATGAAGTAGATGATTTCCAAACTTCAAATAACGAAGTGGAAGGATTGGTAGCACCGTCAATTGGGATGTCTTTTGAGACAATTGAAGAAGCACGAAAGTACTATGAAGAGTTTGGTCGACAAAATGGTTTTTGGATTCGTACTCGGACTTCAGCCAAAGCACGAAACCGGTCAGATGAAGTGAGTAATATGCTATTTGTTTGTGCAAAAGAAGGAAAGCATGTTGCATGGACTCAGAAAGATGGTGTCATGGAGGAGAATCATGAGGGGGAGACAGATGAGAGCGTGAAATCGAAAAAAAGAGTTAGAAGTTGTTCAACTATCCGATGTGAATGCAAAGCTCAGTTACGGATTAAGCATGACAAATGGAGTAGCAAATGGCAAGTAACAGTTTTCAATGACGCTCACAATCACCCATTAGTGACTCCATCTAAGAGGATGAAGATGAAGTCAAATCGATACATGCCCAAAGCAGTTAAGGATTTGACTGAAGCATTTCATCGAGAAAATATGGAAATTGCTAAAGTTCCTTCAATCTTTGGCGGTGAACACATGGGCTTTGGTAAAGGAGATTGCTATAATCACTTGAGAAATGTGAGGCATAGAGACTTAGATGGCGGGGATGCACAATTAGTTCTCACCTACTTTAGGAACAAACAAGCACAAAATCCACAATTTTCTATGCAATTCAATGTGATGAGAGTGGGAGGGCGGTGAATTTCTTTTGGGTGGACTATCGATCTCGCATGGCGTACCACTATTTTGGGGATGTGGTCTGATTTGACACAACATATTGAACAAACAAGTATGATATGCCTTTTGCACCATTTACGGGAGTAAACCATCACATGCAGTCAATACAGTTTGGATGTGTACTTTTACAAGATGAGACAGAGGTGACGTTTATATGGTTGTTTGAGACGTGGCTTGAAGCTATGGGAGGACGTCCTCCAAATTCTATCATCACTGACCAAGACTTAGCAATGAAGGGAGCAATCGCCAAAGTCTTTCCCAACACCCGTCATCGTCTATGCCTTTGGCATATTAAGAAAAAGTTTGTTGAAAAATTGTCTCAAGTGTACTACAAAAAATCAAAGTTTAAGAAGGAGGTGAAAAAATGTATTTGGCTAACGTATAAGAAAGAGGATTTTGAAAAGAGGTGGATGGCATTGATGAAGGAAAATGGGTTAGAAAGCAATGAATGGCTTCAACAATTGTATGATATCCGTGAATCATGGGTACCGGTTTATAATCGTGGCACGTTCTTCGCCGGCATGAATACTACTGGACGTAGTGAGGGTGTCAATTCATTTTTTGATGATTTTGTAACTTCAACGACAAATCTTAAAGAATTTGTTGTCAAATATGATCAAGCCTTGAAAAAGATTGTGAAAAAGGGAAAGTGATGAAGATTATGAGTCTGAACATAAGTTTCGGATTGTTGATGACGAGTTTTTGTTGAAGCATGCGGCAAAAGTTTACATGAGAAACGTCTTCAACAAGTTCAAGAATGAAATGGGTAAAGTCTTTCTTTACAAAGTTGAAGAAGGGGAAAATGCCAATGGATTTCAATCATTTGAAGTGAAATAAAAAAAGTATGAAGTTCAAAAGTTTGTCGTCAAATTGAATTTGCAAACCTACGAGGGTATGTGTGAATGTCAAAATTTTGAGTTTGTTGGAATATTATGCACACACATTTTGAAAGTGTTTGTCCGACTAGACATTGATGAACTACCGGACCATTTTATTCTTCCACGATGGAGGCAAAAAGCCAACAAATTTAGGATAGTTGATGCCGAAGGGTTGGTGCATGACGATGGTAAAGAAGAATCCGAGGCATTAAGACTTAGCCATATGTGTCAAGAATCCACCAAATTGGCTTGTTTGGCTGCCCCGTCATATGAGGCATACACAATTTACATTGAAGCTATGAATGATCTATCTAAGAAGCTCCCAAATGTTTTTTCTCATGTGCCTCCAATGAATATTTGTCATGAAAAAGATGATTTACATTCTGCCGGGCCCTCTCAGATATTGCTTTCGGATCCGAACATCTCCCAAACCAAGGGTAGGAAAAAAGACGTGAAGGGAAATGATGGTAGTATGCACTCCGGAAGATTGAAAAGTGGTATTGAATTGACATTAAACAAGAAGAAAAGAAAGTGCAACTTCTGCAAAAAGTTAGGACATGATAAGAGAATTTGTCCTTCAAATCCTATGAGTAAAACTTATAAAGGTACATGAATTATCATTTTACTAAGGATATAAATATTCATAGTGTTTTTTAATTGTCAATTTTATTCCACAGGCTTGCAAGCGGAGGCAGAATCTTCTAATAGTGACCAAGAGGAGACTTAATGAGAATAGGGTAGAACACAATAGTGACATGTGTGGCATGAGGTTGGTTTAGTTGGCTATTTTTTCCCCTTACCTATATGTTCCTTAATTTTGAGCACAGACTAATACCATTTTCACAATATGTGCAGGTGCATATGCTTTTTATTTACTTAATATGGAGGAGCTGTCAATCATATTTCCACAGTAGTTTAGGGCTTCAATGACTGACATCTGCTTTTTTTTTTTTTTGCTTGTGGGTCATTAATTAATACTCCATCCGTCCCGCAAAGTTTGACACTTTGGTGCTTTTTCTTGTCCCATAAAATTTGTCCAATTTGAAAAGTCAATACCAAAATTTAGTGAATTTCCCACTTTACCCTTTTCTTTTGCACAAGAGACAACACCCAACTCAATTTGAGGAAACGAAACTTGAAAAGACACTTGGAACAAGAAACGAAATTTATAGAGGAAGTCTGTACCTCTCGAATAAATGAAGCGGCAAAAAGTTAAGTTCAAAAGTTGAAAGAGGGGTCTGTAAAATAACCTATGTACTTTTAGCGCCATACTATTTTCTGGTACTATCAGAGAAAAAAAATTGGGTCCACAAATTTCAAATCATCAAAGTCTGCACAGGGGTAATATTGGAAATCTTGTGTTTCTATTGTACATCAAATATTCTCTCTTAAAATTCCAAATTCCCAAAAGTGTCAAACTTTGCGGGACGGAGGGAGTATGTTATTACTAAAGTATTATGAACTTTTGTGTGGAATTGGAATTATGCTTCAGCAGTTTGGAATGAAAATATCTTCTTACCTTTCATTTGTTTGGAATGAGAATGCAGTTTATGTTTCAGCAGTTTGGAATTGTCTATGAAGAGTTTTTTGGATTCAATCGAATAGAGCTCATTGTATTGGGTGAGGTGACTAAAAGTAGTTTGTATCTAGGTATTTTTTGGATTTACTTCCAACTTCCTGTTTGGCTTTGTGGTGCCTCTTACAAAGGAGATTAGATGGTCAAAGTCTCTATGAGGTCCGGATTTTTTTAAAATCCAAGAGTTTGGACTAGAAGTGTGGTGTTCTGGAATGAAATTGCTATGTTTCTCCTCTTTAATTATTAGTAATTATAATCTCTGATGTAGTTGTGTCTCTTCTTTGATCATTAGTAATTGCAATATCTGATGTAGTTGTCCTAAACTTGATTGAAAATATGAGCAAGTCAATATTTCTAAACAGTGCATCTTTTGGTTTACTTCATGATCTTTAGAACCAAATGGCCTAAATTATTTTTATTCGGTGCAGTTTTTAAAACCATAAAGTGCAGTACCATCTCTTCATATTCATGACCTGACTTTAGCTTTACTTATGTTCTACTCCCTCCGTCCCATAAAGTTTGGTCCCTATGAAACTACGTGTAATTTTCAAGCTAAAAAATAACGTACTTACGAAAATAATTTTTCAGTTAATATGGATCTTGTTTGATAGATCTCATCGAGAACTTTCATACGATGCAAGAAAAATTCAAAAATTATTTTGGTAAATACATTATTTTTTAGTTTGAAAATTGCATGTAGTTTCATAGGGACCAAACTTTATGGGACGGAGGAAGTAGTAATTTATGTAAAGAATTGTAATTCTTGGTTTGTCTCAAGTCACATAAAATATTGATCAATAATTTTACTAATCAAGTCTTCCCTTTCAAGTTGTTGTCAATAGGTTTAACTTTCTCAAAAAACATTGGGAACTTGATATCCTTGTGTCAATAATTCTACTGATTTTGCCCGCAAGCAAGCATTCGTGACAGCTTCTCCTCTTGGTGATAGAAAAAACAGGCAATCCCAAGTAGAAACCATGAAACCATGAAAATTCCATGCTTTGCTAGTTGAAAAGATGTCAAAAGCATACAATTAGAAAGCCCAAGAACAAGAGAGAGGAATTGAATTGCCACCTTGGCAAAACCACTAGTGTATAATTTTCCAAACAATCCACATGCTTACATTTCACATGTTACACAGATTGACAAATGAAAACAAAAAAATCAAATTGGCATCATCAAATTCAAGCCACAAATTAGCTATTCAAAAAAACAAATCTCAAGCCACAGCTGTGCCAAATTCACAAGTTTGAAGTAGGCCAACTTTGCATCGTAGCGATATCTTGAATCAAAATGGGGCATTCCACAACCTTTGACCATCACCAGCAGCTTAGAAAACGGTTGAGGCATATCGTCAAACACCTTATGCGCATTACTATGCTCCACCTTTGCATCAATACTCATCAAGAATCACCAATCCAGTAAAAAAAAGGTTCAGCTACACATACATAGCCATTCAAGAAACTCCATGAAAAATCAGCTATAAGAGGATTAAAAAAAATACAGAGCCTATGATAAATCAAAAATTTACAGCAAACAAAGTTATGAGAAAATCGCTCAATCGTTGGGGCTAGAATCAACAGAAATAGAGGTAATCGAGAGAGAGAGAGATAGTACACGCCAGAGTAGGGGCTAGAATCTCCGGAGATGTGGTCGAACAGAGATGGGTTAGATGAGTTGCTGCTCTTGTTTGTCCATCCGTGAAAGAGAGGC
Source organism: Vaccinium darrowii (assembly GCA_020921065.1). NCBI lineage: Eukaryota > Viridiplantae > Streptophyta > Magnoliopsida > Ericales > Ericaceae > Vaccinium > Vaccinium darrowii. The sequence continues at coordinate 606,029 of CM037162.1, forward strand.
AAAGAGACCCGGAGAGAGAGTGAGCGTGCACGCTGGAGTTGAGGCTGTACTCGCCGGAGAGGTGGTCGGCCGGAGTTGGTTCATCCGGCGATGGTGATGGCTTTTGGGTCGGCAGCAGGGGAAGGAGAAAAAAACAATCGATGTTAGGTTTGAGAGAGAGGGAGATAGTGTGAGGGTGAGAGATATGGGATTAGATGTAATAAGCCAACTTCTAATCTCAGCCATTGGTTTTAATGGCTAAGATGGAGTGTTAAAATTTGTGTTTTTATAAGTGTGAGGGGAACCGGCCCGATATATATATATATATATATATATATATATATATATATATATATATATATATATATATATATATATATATATATATATAGGGAGGGCTTCTAGTCCGGTCTTCCCGTTTCCGGACCTCCATGATCCAAAATTTTTTTTGACAATCCGAGCCGTCCAATGTGTTCAGAAGGTGTTTTCAAGGGTCCTTGCGGAAAATTTTCAAAAAAAAATACCGGGAAGGGCTTGATCCAAGCAATTTTCGCAAAAATATATAAATACAGTTTTTGCGAAAAACTGCTTGGATCAAGCCCTTCCCGGTATTTTTTTTTGAAGATTTTCCGCGTGGACCCTTGAAAACACCTTCTGAACACATTGGACGGCTCGGATTTTCCATAAATAATTTGCAACACAAAAAAAATCAAATTTTCCTTATTCTCGGGAGGTTTGGACTAGAAAATTTGCCTATATATATATATATATATATATATATATATATATATATATATATAGAGAGAGAGAGAGAGAGAGAGAGAGAGAGAGAGAGAGAGAGGGAAAGAAGTGGCATATCTGACACGAGATCTGACACGCGTCATGCCTGTGTCAATTGGTAAACCCTCTTACACGCGCACAAGACCTATTTAGGAGTGAAAAACAAAATAGGGTTTGGACGAAAGTCCCCACAAAAAGTGGGAGTGGCTTGAAATTTCCCATTAAAACAAAAATATGGAGTAATTTGTGTATATCGTTATTTTAGTCCATATTACATAACTAACATGTTTCAATTCCAACAGCATAGATGTCTTTTTGAGTTATTTTTGGCACATGTTCAATACATGGAAGTTTCAAACTCCTACAATAGAATTATTTTTTAACAAATAAGCACTTTAAAAAAAAAGTGTTAGGGCATCCACAATGGGCTCTCTAAAAATTGCTCCTAAGTTGTATTCTAAGATGTACACATAAGCATAATTGGGGTTCACTTTTCACTCCCAGAGCTTGTTAAATTTAGAGATGATGTGTGTGCACTCAATGGACTAGCAATAGCATTCTCTAATTTGTGGGGGGAAAAAAATTAGGAGCAACTTTTTCAAAGATTTCATATTTAAAAAAAAAAATTAAAGACCTTGGCCCCACTTAGAGTTAGTTAGAAGGCTACCTAAATTTAATTATTGTGCTAGGAGCCAAACTTAGGAGTCACCCTTAGGAGTTTGTATAGGGAGCCCATTGAAGGCAATACTTGAGCACATGGCTAGGTAAACGTTAGGAGCCTTACTTAGGAGCCATTTTGAGATGCCACTATGGATGCCCTAGGGACAAGATTTGACTCAATCACAAGAGGTGAACTATATTGAATTTATCACCGAGAAGAGCAATTCTATTTTTGCCAAAAATCAAAGGCCCGGGCCTCTTGAGCCTTACCCTAGGATCGGCCCTGTACATACTTCAAGAGAGCATCCATAAAGAAAAATCAAATTTGGCTGCGTAAGCTACATGCTTCTCTCTCTTTATGCTCTCTGCTTGATTGGGCCTGCTGTTAAGTGTTACATTAACATTAGTTGAATTAATTATGAATATCTATACTTCAGCAGAAAGGCTATCATACACGCCTCAAAAAATGCGTAATTAACAACTAAAGAAGAAAAAAAAAACGGCGTAACTATTTTCGGGTATTGTACACCCCTATTTGTAACTTCAACCGAAAAAATACGTTACTGATACAATAAAAATGCGAAACTAATGAGCCAAAATATATTTCCTGAAGGCACGACTCAAATAATCGGCGCACATTCGAACAATCAGCGCACCCAATAAATACCAAACTCACTTGCTGCAATATTTCAACTCCCTCTCAAACGATTCCAACTATGTGAAAACCAATAGCTACATCATATTAATTGAACCAGATCCGGGGTAATAGTGATCGCCTCCTAGAAATCACTCTAGTGAGCATCCAAAAAGACCTCGTTTTGGGCGCCAAAAGAGAACAAAAAAATTTGAGCAAAATTATGTCTTTTTAAGTCCTACGAGACTAAAAGAGTCAGAGACCTCCCAAACCCTTTTTCACGTCCAACAAGTAAAAACTGAAGAGATTGCTTTCTTTAGAGAAAATATGGAATCTGCCTCCATGCGTGCATCCATGGATCATCTTCATCCATTCCCCACTAATTGTTAGCACTCTTCTTTAATGCATTTTTGCTGAAGTTTTCGATCTTTGATTTGTTAGGGGAAAAAAAATCCCCAGTTTTCCTGCTGGTGTTCAGAACAAAAAAGTACGTCCTAGCTTTGGCTAAATAAACAAAAAATGGTTTATTTTTTGTCTTTATTTTTTTTATATTTGTCTGTAATCCGTGGATTTTTTGTGGTTTATTGGTTAGTCTCCATGAGAGGAATCTAAAAAGTATAAAATTATGATCAATTTTTTAAAAAAAAATTCACTAAACAGAAACTAATCTATTTTTTGTGGTTTATTGGATTATCCTTGTCTTTATTCAGAAAAATTTAAGGTTAGTTAATAATTTTATACTCCCTCCGTCCCTTTTTAAATGATCCATCCTATGCATGTAATTTGAAACCTCTAAAAAACATATTTCTCTATATAATTTTTTAATTTGTTTTATACCAAATTAAAGTGCTCATTGAGTACTTTAATTTGGTGCAAAAAAATTTTAAAAATATTATACGAATTTACATTTTTAAACGTCCACAAAAAATACACGTTTCCCAAATGGATCACTTAAAAAGGGACGAAGGGAGTGCTTTTTAGATTCCTCCCGTCAAGAGAAACCAATACACCACAAAAAAATCAACGCCAAATTAACAACAAAAAAAATTCAAATAAGGACAAAAAAATGAACCACTTGGTTTATTCACCCAAAGCAACATCACCGTTAGCACTTATATATTTTAAGCAAGTTCGACAATGAAGACAATTAAACTTGGAAGAACCTTGTAGGCTGTACCAATATTAAATGAAAATTACTTGCAGCACACTATAAGCTAAAAAGTATATGTCATGTTTACTTAAAAATGACGTAGTTTTGCTCAAATTTTTTGTTGTCTCTTTTGGCGCCCAACGCCCCGAAAATTGGGTACGTTAATAAATAAATTACAAGATTATTTAAGTAAAATACCAACTTCATTAAAAAAAAAATCCAAAGAATACTTAATAATTTTTTTTGTGAAAATTAAAAGTAAACTAACTTATTACAACTGAAATAAATTGAATTCGAACAATGTCAAAAAAACTTAAACATTTATTCAAAAAATCCAACGGAAGTAAAATGACAGAGCCATCTAGATAATTCTACTGATAAAGCCATGGGTCCGCCACTTGATTCCCATCTAGCTGCTCCGTCGCCTCGTAATCAGTAGGCGGCTCCTCATCTCCTTCTGTACATGGCGTTGGGGACGCCAGGACCACAAAAAGTAGCACCTTGAGTGGTAAAATTACACTCAGTAGGGTGCCCTAAGACACCCCTTTACTAAAGTTACTCATGCAACAATTACACACATAACCGAAATTTTGTTTCATATGAAATACTCAATTTTTCACATCATTCCTCAACACAAAAAATTCAAAATTCTATTGATCTCGTTTCAACTTTGAACATATACTTTTCTGTCACAAGCTTCCATCCACAGTACACCTTAGGTGCTCGATCACACAGCAAAGCCACCTCGGGGTATACTGTGCACAGCCCACAATTGATCAATCATTGATCAATCTCTATCCGGCATCGATTCCCACCCACAGTATACTTCCGGTGCCCGATCACACAGCAAAGCAACCTAAAAGTATAAACTGCGCATGGCTCAAGACCCATACCGGACACGCCCCAACCCCAATATCGCGATTAAAACCAATCATTCTTAAGCTTTAACATTTCGATCAATAAGTACTTAACAATTGGGTTCATGCATCACGTGGGTCATTAATCACATAAGTTCAACATAACGACAAAATTAAAATAATCACAAAAAGAGAAATTTAACATAACATGTAAAACAGAAACATTATCAATCTACTAAAAATAACAAACTAACTACATAAATCACGAGATTTTACAGAAACATTAATCTTTATGTTACAAACAGATTCCGTGTTTTACCCGGGTTCTAAATCCTTCATTAAAGAGGTCAAAATTGGATTTTAAAAATAATCTGCAATCTGTCTCGTAATACACTACAGCAAAAACTTTGAAAAATCATATAAAATTCTACGTAACTCAGATTGAGACAAGTTCTATATCAAAGTTGCTTAACTTTTCAAGATCTACAACTGTTCAGTTTTGAATTTTTCCCGAATCGACTCGAAAAAGACCCGAAACTGACGAACAGAATACAGTACATGAAAATCCGATTTTTCAATGTCAAACTTTCACTACCCGTTCAATAATGATCTAGTTTTCGGTGTACAAATTTTCTACATTTCTCCACATACACACTAACCATAAAAACAGTAACTAAAATAATGGTTAGGTTTAGAATTCCCTACCTCTCCTCCGTAGATTTAAGCACAAAACTAAAGTTGACAAACCGAAAATCAAACGTCACTGAAGGTATGAATTTCTGATGAAAAGAGGGAGAATTAATAGGAGAAAAATAGATAAATATAGAGATAAAGATTGGTATTTATGGGCAAATAGAGTGATAGAGAGTTATTAGGAGAGTGGAGGAAAGATAGAGTTCTTTTCAAAACAAATCACTAGTAGATATATACTACAAAATTATCTCTATATCTACATTATATAGTTATCCACTGCCTAACAAAAAGTTCAATAAAAATATTTTTTTTAACAGATAAAGATTATTAAAATCCTATTAATATAATTAATAAAAACCGGGTCTTTACAGCCCAAAATGACGTCATTTTGGGCGCTCACTAGGGTGATTTCTAGGAGGCGATTACTAGTACCCCAGATCCGATTGAACCACCCTACCCCAGGCCTATATGGGTTCACTTTCATCTCCGTGAATGGAAATTAGCAACATTATCATGGCAATATTTGAAACAAACCAGTTATGGGTACGCACATTCGCGTACGCCAAATGTACGCAACACATCTTAACCATCTATCTCAAAAATCAATGGTCTGGAATATTTCAAATATACTGTTCGCATGAATAGTTTAAACTCTTTGCTGGAATATTTTATTTAAAATCCGAAAAGTTGAAAATGCTTTGGACGATTAAGATGCACCGTCCGTGCATTTGGCGTACGCAAGTGTGCGTACTCATAGCATTTTTGTTTCCATTTGAAATAAAAATTGGAACCATAATGATTTGCAAGAACCGAGCCTAAAAGTTCACATCAAACCTTAATAGAAATAGATAGAGCCGACTAGTTTGAAGTGCGAAATTGAAAAGACAAAAAATAGAAACCTTGCCAATGTTTATGTTATAATGAATATTCACAGACTCTAAACGCCCACATGCAGAGCCTACCACAGGCACGAAGCGTGACGACGGTGGGTCAAAGGGAGGCGAATCGCTACAGAATGCATTATTGAAATTTAAGGGTTACATCTATATTAGGAGTGAATCTGAGAGAGGGAATGATAGAAAAGGTATAAATGATTTTGAAAATCCAAACAAAAAGAAAAGAATCGTGGAGGAGATTGTGGGATTCGGCAGTCTAAAGAAAAAAAGAAGTGGACGTGACCTTAGCTATGTTTCATAAATAAATCCTAGCCGTTCCTTAAGTTACTCTTGGAAACAAAAATGGATGGCTTAGAATAATAGAAACTCTAAACACTCTCTTTTATAACCATAGGATTGCAGATGAAGTGTTAAGGGATTCGAAAACCGTTCTTCCTTATTATATAGATCATACACAAGAAACACCTGTAACAGGAACCATATATAAATACGTACCCATAACATCTTCCAAAACTATTTGCACCATAAACTTCCAAGGTACACACCTCTTTCGCAACTAATTAAATAAAAACATGTGTAACATGTACCAAAATTATGAGTAACAAATACCAAAAAAAAAACATAGTACACCCTTTTAAGTGTACCATAGCTTTCTCCTTTTAAATTTGGTTAGGACCTCTCTGGTTTGAGTTAAGATTGATAATTTGCATTTGCTGAGGTAACTTATTTTTATTCCGGCATTACCTTCTCCGATTAACTACCGCTGCTGGTGCATAGTATTTTAGAAAAGAAAAAAGACTGATCACCCAGAAGCAGAAGAAACTTTCCAACTTTGGTTTTAATTTCCCCTTAACTTCAAATTGAGTATTTAAAATTAACTTTGTCTGTGATTTGCAGTGGCAAAATTTCTAGATTGTGAAAGATTCGATATCATTTTGTTGCTCGTCTCTTCGATTATGACCTGAAAGTAAGAATGAAAATGGATGCAGTAAAGACAAAAACCAACATTGGCTTAATTTGTTCCTCGTTAATAGCCGCATTAACTAGTTTCGCTTCACAGTCGTGAGGTGTTGAACAACTTGAACTTAACCAACCTCACAGAAATGGTCCAGAAACTTGTGGTGACAGGACCATATGCAGTTGAATACTTGATGGTCCTTTACAATCCTGGTTGACAGTGCCAAGATTCTGTTGGAGCATAATGCCCCACAGGCCACAACCCTCTCTAATCCATGGCATTTGCTAATATGACTGCTCATGACTGAAGATTCATGATGAGAATGGCTGTTTGAGCTCTAAGAAGCAAGTTTGTACGTACATGAATATATTTTATCACTACTTGCAACATGTAAATAGATTCACAAGTCCTAAGGGATCACCTTCAATCCCCATGTTGCCGAGCCTGAGTTAAGCACATCTTGTCCAAGTTTCCAATTGGTAGGGAGTAGGGACTCTTTTTTTGCTTAGGTAAAGCTTGGGCATCAGAAAAAGATTGTTATGAGTATTGATTTCAACCAATTTTCCAACTGAAACTTGAAAACTTGCAGGAAACCAACTAAAAATGTCCATTGCGGAATACTCGTTTGAGCAAGAGGCATTGCAAAGAGATCGAGGAATTCATTATTCAACAGCTGTTTTTGCACCTATCCAAAACGGAAAAGGAGCAACTATTTATGATGCATCTATGCTCACTGGTGTATCGAGGTATCTATATACTGAAACTAGGAGTTGGTTGTACCAGTCTTTTAGTATTTACTACTATTTAGCATTCTTGGGGCTGTTAGATGTATTAAAGTAGTTTTAAAAATATTTTTTTACCTTTTCAATTGCATGAAGTTCAAGAAGATATAGAAATTGTTTGCTAGTACAGTATTTCTTTTTTATGTAGATGCAATCTATGCAAAATTCGTACTGTTGAAAATGTATCAACCATAACTTCAAATCAAGTCAAGCACAGAACACTATACTTGAGGAAATTAGAAGAATTATGACCATATGGAGAAGAAATAAACAAGCAACTAAAGACTCGTGTGTTAAAAAAAAAAAAAACTAATAATCAATTCTTACGTACCTTCGGTCGTATTTGATCCCAGATTATTCTCTACTTATTTATTGTGGTAACATGTGAATTCCAGCGTTCTAGGTAGTCAACCAACTTTCAAAGCTCTTCTGCTATGATTGTTGGAGAGAATCTATTAGTACATGTCTTTTTGCAGTCCTAATTTTCCTGACTAAATCTTGCAGGATAGTTGCTTAGGTTGATCTGTTTCTGATATTGTCGCTTACGTTTATTTGCTCAGCTCAGTGGGAATTAATAATGCGGTATGCCTACCAATTTGTTTCGCCAGAAATTACTGCCTACCAGTTAGTTAAAGGGTTTTCAAGTTTCCAATTGCATATATGTACCCAGAAATAGAATGATGCTGCAGTATCAGTAACGTTTTGAACATCAACAAACCATCTCCTTCGGTGTCTGTTTGTCTTCTTTGACCGTTTGGTTTTAATTAGAAAGCAAACAAATGGCCCAAGGACACAAATGAGCCAAGCCTGTCTTGCCCTTGCACCACAATAATAATAATACTCCTGTTGATCGACCAAGTCGAGCCGAGTAATTTGTTATCTAACCATGGTTTGGTGATTGATTTGTTTAACAAGTAAAAGGTGTTCAAACTTTAACCCTTTTTGCATGTGATTCAAGCTGTATAAACGAGCTCTAATTGAGCCAAGCTCAATTTTGTTATTTCTTTAAACACATCAACATGTATAACGAGACGCTAGTATTTAACTGGTCGTGTTTAGCTTAGGTACATAGTTCCAAGGCACAAAGTAGCAAGTGTTAGATCAACCCAGGGGCGGATGTACATAGGGGCTGGGGTGGGCCCTGGCCCCCCGAACTTCCTTAAAAAAAAAAAAAAAAAACAATTATAAGTATTAAAGTCGGCAAAGTTTAAACCAATAGTGGTCTATGACTCAGTGGTTAAGAGTCCCCCACTATATGCATCCTATCCCGGGATCAAATCTCCCGGGATGCTACTTTTGAGACTTTTGTCTTTTTATCAAAGTTTAGCATTTTTACTGCATGTTTCTTTACGGACCTCTCTCTCTCTCAAGGTTTGCAATTTGCAATCTTTTTTTTTTTTTACTAAATGGAGAGAAACCTTACACCTTTGAACATTAAATTTTTTCTCAAAGTTTAGCATTTTTACTGCATGTCTCTTTACAGACTATGGTGACTATGGTGGGAATTAATATACAATGAAAGTGAAGTCACAAACATGTCGATTTAAATATTTGTATGAATAAATTACGGATTACTCAGCTTTTTATATGTAGAGTGAAAGAGAGATTTCTCTTTGACTCCAGCATCCATGAAATTTGTCAATTTATTTATTTTTTGTGGGTGTTTGCCCAAGGAAAAAGTAGAAAGCAGCGACTAATGGAGCTAATGGTCAATTTTATTTTGTGACAGTGCTAACATAGAGAGGGGCGAATAGGGTGTCACCCGGACTTTTGAATTTACGGGTATACCAAAAAAAAAAATCTAATACATGTACAAAAAATGAAAAAATTGCAATTTAGAACATTGTCCGTTAGGATCAAGAAAACATTATTATCGTAATGTCTTGTATTTGAATACTATAAGAAAGTTGGAGGAAGTCTTGATTTATTTTTCACAAAAAAACCCATAACAAAAAGTAGAAAAAATCCATGAAATTTGTCAATTTATTTATTTTTTGTGGGTGTTTGCCCAGGGAAAAAGTAGAAAACAGCGACTGATGGAGCTAATGGTCAATTTTATTTTGTGACGGTGCTAACATAGAGAGGGGCGAATAGGGTGTCACCTGAACTTTTGAATTTACGAGTATGCCAAAAAAAAAAATCTAATACATGTACAAAAAATGAAAAAATTGCAATTTAGAACATTGTCCGTTGGGATCAAGAAAACATTATTATCGTAATGTCTTGTATTTGAATACTATAAGAAAGTTGGAGGAAGTCTTGATTTATTTTTCACAAAAAAACCCATAACAAAACCTAATTATATGTAATTATATGACTTCCTAGTAATTTTTTTTTCATATTTTCTCGTACAAAATTGCTCAGCTAATTTGGCAATGCTGGCCTCTTCGGAAGCATCGGCGGAACTATCAAATGCCTATGGCTAATGGCCCCCCCGGCATGGGAATACTGACTCCGCCACTGGATCAACCAATCAAGTGAAATGGATTTGTGTGTGTTTCCATCGGAAGAGTAACTTAGCAAGAAATCCAGTACTGGCCAAGAAATTTTTGCCCTCAAATATTATTTATTGTTCATGCTGATACGATGTGGTTGAAATCTTAACACTAGCAAAGGCCGGACATAATTGTGCAGCTACCAATTGCATAAAACCTCTCATTTATGCAAGATTAACCTCATTTGGACAAGTGGCGGGCATGGATCAACAGTTGGTAGGTACGTTGCTCTAGTATCCTAATTACTCGAGTAATATTCTCTTTCTCTCGTTACAAATCCATTGACTTAGGTATTGGGGGCTGGTTGACTAACATCACACCAATGTCCCTAGTCTTTCTTGTTTTGCAGGCATCTGCCGAACTAAGCCGGAAACCTCTTCATCAAGTACATCAATCATGCCACAAAAATTAAAGTTGAACGAATGAGATATGTTGTTGTCCATCGGAGACTAATAGTTTGGCAAGAAAGCAAATTACTCAAGCTTAATTGGCTAAATGCTTGAAGTGCTACTTTTAAGTTTTTATAATCATAAGTAATTCTCGTGCCTTAATCTTGTCGAGTTTCTTGTAATTTTCTTTCCAGTTGGTTTAATTTGTATGTTTTTTTTTTTTTAATTATAGTGGAGTACCTCGAGATGTGAAGATGCCAAATTGAAAATTCCCCTGGCCCCTACAAAATTCAGGATTGGCCCCAACATCTTGGATACTCAGAAACCAAAAATTTGTCCGACTTCAACCACTACGTATGAAATTTGATTCCAACTGCCTTTACTTTCTGTGAATTTTTTCTTTTCCCTTGGCCGAGCAACCTGTTTTCTTGCAAGCAGTTTTTAAAAAAAATATCTGTTTTCTTGCAATATTTAAGATTAGTGGATATCCGTCTGTGCCTGTAAGCACATTGGAACGTATACGTGTCAAATGTAATCTACACATAGCATCAATTACAATATGTAGTTGATCATAAAAGCCAACATTTTAGATAAGCATAAAGTGAGCAGGGAGAGAATTAGAAGAATATTCTATGTATCTCTTTATAAAAAAAAATATCCAACGGCCACAACCTGATTATGATAATATGATCGGACCGCCGTGGAAGTTGTTTTATTTATATGCCCGGACATTTTTGTGAGAAACCTCCCTGTTTTATAACCTCTGTGTTTCATTTTCCTAAGTAAGTCGAAAATGAATTGCAAATCTCACCGTCGGTGCAGTCAAAAGGGTACCTTTCAGGAGAGAATTTTAAAGGATTTTACTGAATGCTATGGCTGGCATCATTGTTAATACTAAGTATTTGTTAAGTATTTATTTGATCAGAGAGATCGGGAGTAGTTGACTTCCATTAATATATGATCCAATAAGAAGGTGACAAACAAATCATTTCATATATATATATGTAGTACAATTTATGCAGCAGGACTGGTTCAGCCATCTGCATCTGGGGCAGGTCTCTTATCACCTAACACACAAAGATACCCCACACTTCTATCCTGTAGTAAAACAAAACTACAGACTTCACACCCCTAAAAAAGAGAAATCAAAGCAATTTGCAATTTTTATTTCATGCAGCTAGGCTCACACTTTGGTTTACACTGCAATTTCATTGTTTAAACGAAATAGACCAACCCTAATACACACACTTGCGTCAAAAGAATCAGATCGATGATCACAACCTTTAGAACATTTTTTTTGTTGTTGTTTCACAAAATCCATGGCCAAATCACTAGCACCGCGGCAGGTCTGCAGGAGGGTGTGGAAGGGTCTCCAGCTCTCCTTGCCCATTCTTCACTATAAAAACAACTGACAACCCCCATGACAAATGTATCTCTAAGTGACAGTGCATGAACCATACCCCTGCGGCATATAAATTGCATGTCAATCAGTTATGACATAATAACCTAGATAACATAATGCAGCAGACGCATAATTTTTTCTGTAAAATAGCATTCAGGATGCTATATATTTTGAAGAATATTTGGACTTTTGGAGTATGTATTATTTTTCATACCTGGATTGTCAGCAACAAATCGAATTGCGGCCCATCCACCAACCGGAACTCCAATCGTGTTCATGTAAGGTGGATCCACCAAGTTGAGATTCGCAGTTTGTGGGTTATAGTTCCCGGTACCATACCCTACGACGTAGAAGCTATAGCCGTGGAGATGAATTGGGTGGTTTTCGGTGGTGACGGTTCCTGTGTCCTGCAAAATTAATTGCACTCTGGACCCAAACTCAAGGACCTTAGTCCTAGTCCCTCTCAATGACTGGGTATCAATAGGGATGCTATTAGGTGCCCCATTGACAAAGTCATAGAATTTAAGGGGTACCCCAGGGAAATCCTCAGAATAATACCCATTAATATGTTCGTAATAAGCCTCGAGAAGCGAAATACTAGGCCTAATAAAACTTATGTTATTCATTGAAGCGGCCATAATCCCACCATTACTGCCCTGGCAATTCTGCTGTGGAGTCTTGGAATTACACTTTTGAACGTTTAATCCGATGGTAATGAAAAGATTAGAGTCAATCTCTTTGGGGACAGAAACGGGATTAAGGCTTTTTAGGCCGTCCATAACGGTCTTAACAGCTAGATTGTCGCTAAAACTTGGTAACGGAGCTGGTAAGGATAAGCTATACGGCATGGCACCTAAGTACTGGAAATAAGCAATGGATGTTATGCTTTGAAATGGGACATTTTGAGCAGACATGTAGGGACCCATGCCCATCGAGTACCGTCCGATGGGCTGATTGGCCGTGACGAGGACATTAATTGTTTGACCGGGTCCTAGCATCACACGGTCGGTAGTGAATGGTTTTGTGTACTCTGCATCGGCTTCCACAATTGTCAATTTGTGATTAGCAATGGCAAAGAAGTTCTCCATGTTTAAGCCTGCGTTGATTAACCGTAGTAGATATGTCTTACCCGGGACGACATCAATTTTATACACATCTGAAACAAAAACAAAAACAAAAACAAAAACAAAAAAAAAATTAATTTAATTTTGCTAATTAATACTTGATAAAATACTCTGAAAGCAAGAGAACATGAACCTTTCATACATGCTGGATTGTTAAGGTTTAATTTAACACAAAAAGAAAAAAAAGTCAACAGTTTTGCCAAGCAGGCATGCGCCTAAATCCTAACATGTTGTGCACTCTTCCCCGGCCTTATCTAAACTGTACTACGGAACACCTTAAAGAAAATCCAAAGTCATTGTGAGTACGAAGGTTATAGTGGTTAATTGCTTTTTGAGTTAAGTTTCCCATTTGCTAAAATATGAAATCGTATATAATTCATAATGTCGGAAAGTAGGCAAATAAAAACAGTACTAGCTAGTATTTTGAGCTTGACATTGTCAGCTGATCGATCAGAAGTACATATATGGTAGCTGGGGATGATTAATTGTTACTCGAAAAATCTAGCTAGCTAGTAACCATAGTGATATTTAGTGATAAATGTGAATTACGAAGTGAAATATTTACTCTAGCTAGCGATATAACAACATAAACGAAATTTACCATTGCTTGAACAATTGTAGTTGGGGCCAGGGTGTCCGTTAATCGTAAAAGCATCCGCCGGTGGAGGACCTCCGCCACTTGCTAAAACCGCCTGCTCCAGTTGTACTACGTCTCTCAACCAATATTCCCCTGTTTATCAGCTTTCAAATCTTTGAGTACTAGAATACCACCCCCCAAACACAAGAAACGTACATACCAATATATATATATATATCTATAATTCTGGCTTCTCTGCAGTCCGTCGTGTGATCTAGGCTGTCTAAAAATATTTTTAACTAAGATTTTAAAAAACTCTTCCCGAAAAATTAAGGTTTTTCTAAAATTAGAGCCGTTGAATGCAAAAATGAATAGTTGGGAAATCTCCTTTTCCTGGGCCATTGAATGCAAACATGAACGGTAGAGGCCTCTCTACGGTTGGACTGCAAGGAAGTTGGATCATCCTCTTTTAATCAATGGCAATAATTAAACAAATGACTAGATTACAATTTGTGAAAATTTTTGATAGGCCTAAATTCAAGAGATTAATAATTTACCTAGGATGCTCCATCTTGAAAGAAAAAAATAATAATAATTGCGCCTTACCTAGAATGATGATGTGCTCTTCGTAAGGGTACACAAAAGGGTAAGGGACTCCAGTTTTAGGGTAGATAACAATGGCACCATGAACAGTGGCCCTAAGCCAAGATACGTGAGCATGCCATAGAAGGGTACCCTTCTGCTGCAACAACGTGAACTCATAGGTAAATGTATGTCCGGTTTGAATTGGGCACTGGGTGATATATGATGGACCGTCGGACCAGCACGATAGCTTTTGTCGGACACCATGCCTGAAATTAACATCACAAACATAATATTGGTAAATAATAGAGTAGAAAACGAAACTTTGTCACAGGAATATATTTCTTCTTTCATGGTGATAAGTTAGTAAGGTTTACCAGTGTATGGTGGCATTGTAAGGTGATTCGTTGGTGACTCTGACGATGACTCTATCATCTTCTTGGGCATAAACAACGGGCCCAGGATACATTCCGTTAATCGTGACGATGTCCTTGGTGTTGCACAGCTTTGTAATTTTCATGGTTTGCACCTGTTTATCATTCATTAGGTACAACAACTTTCAGTTTTTTTTTATGGACGGATGGTCCAATACAGAAGTAAGCTAGCTACGTACCATATCCACATGATACCGTGCGCCTTTTAAAACATGTATTGCTTCTTACTAAAAGAACTTATGGAATTAAAGAGTGGTATAGAAAACGCCAATGGAAACAAATGCAAGAGAGGGAGAGAAGAGAGACCTTGAAGTCGTAGAACCTGGTTGATCTTCCACCCGGCCAGAATGCCGTAACATGCACAGTTTGAGTAGCATACAAAATAACTAAGCCCAACCACAGTGTAAATGAAGTTATCGCTGAGTTGGCCATTTTGAGAGAGAGAGAGTGTGTGTGTGTGTGTGTTGAAGTGGAACTAGCTAGAGGGGTGATGGGGAGACTTTTAAATGGAGTTTTTTTGTTATTTATTTTTTTTTTTCAAAATTTAGCAGAGAGATGAAATCAGTATGTGACTATTTATAAAAGGTGAAAGCTAGGTAGAGAAGAAAAAAAGGCAGTGTGAAGATGTATAATGTTTGTCAGCTTTCATGATTCCTTAAGGTAGCAAGCATGCATGGACCTAGTAATAATTAATGGAGGAGGAGTAGTGCTTATTAAATTCAATTTCTCTTTTTCCTTTTCTTTTTTTCCTGTTTGTATATATATGATAATTACCTTCAAGATATCATAGTATAGTAAAAAGATGTCTATCATGAAATCATATGTTTTGACCATGAACGTGTACGTACACATCCACCTGCTCCCTAAACATGCATGCGCCATGCTCAACAGCTACCTGCCCTACGCACGTACGCTTACATTGACACACAGCCATATAATTTAGAGGTCCCAATTCTAAAATAGTAACTTGGGGCAACAATTTGGGACGGAGGGAATACTTCCGTAGCAAAACAGATCAACCTCTCATATCATCAAAAGAACAAAATGAGTGACTACGATTCGAACAAGCCACACAAAGAGGGGGATGAAAGTTAGGGAATTGTCCAGTGGTATCAGCCCTAAATTTACGGGGGTTCATTTATGAATTTGTTAAAAAATAATAATAATAACAAAGTAGTAGTGTTTTTTTTTTTTGGCCGTGGGGTCGGTTGACCCCCTCATTTCCATGTGGCGTCGCCCCTGCATATAAAGCTTACTTATTGCAACCCCTTAATTAACATATTAGTCGATCTTCTCTACTGAACATTAATTAAGTTGATACATATTTATCCTATTATATTTATGTCCCCTGTAAAAAAATGTACTACTATGTATATACATATATATATTTCAAGTGTTAGACTAACACTTGAAACGAGAGTTGAACTCCTAACATAGTATTTCTGTACGTTTTGTCTAACATAGAAATTGTATTGGTTAATGTGGTGTGTAATTAATAGTAGCTAGGGGTAGCAAAAGGAACAGCTAATTAAACCCTCCTTTTTGTGTTGCTAAGTGTCTGTGGGAATTAATATAATACACACACGGGGGTTGCAAGAGTTGATCAAGAACAAAAAAGCTACAACACTGATGAATACTCCAATACTGAGGCAAACCCAAAAAAAAGTGACTCGAAAAGGGGGCTGAGTGTTTTGCTTCGCTTTTCTTGGTCAGTAATTCTGATACACGACCAAAAGCAATTGGTGCACGCCTTCCCAACCCCACCTCCTCAATATCACAATATGGAACTTCTAAAAAGATTCTCTATATTCGTTACATAAAACAAAATGCTCAACCAATCTGCTTTGATTGGATTGAACTAGCTATATACCCACAAAGAAATCTCAGTGTAGTTGTTTTTTTTCGACAGTTGAGGTGTCTGAGTCAATTTCCGCGCTATTCAGCTACTTTGGTACAGTCAAAAGCAAGGCATTCAAGTATTTTGGGGCTTTTTTGGTTTGGTTTGGTTTGATTTTTGGTTTGGCTTCTTGCCTTCCTTTGGGTTGGTTCTCGGGTGGCGTTTGCCGGTGAGCCTGAGATCCTTTAATCTTTATATCTCTTTCAAAGGTTACAAATTCTTTTTGCCGATCAAAAAAAAAAAAAGCAAGGCATTCAAGTAAGGACCGAAGAATTTCAAGAATTTTTTTTTTTTTTTAAGATTTAGCTCCAAAAATTAAACTCTAATCAATTGTGTACGAAGCAAACTCACAAACCAATAGAACAAACTCTGGTCAAGTATACATGTAGTACTCCGAAAATCCCTTTTGATTCATTGACTCAACGATAGGCCTAAGCTGCTGGTAAAACATGTTATGCGACCATGCTGATGATGATGTTCCACTGGCAATGATATTTCTAGCATGATATCGATCATCTATATGCTGCCTGCAAATGATGGTTTCAGCCTTTGATCAATTCAGGACCCACCATACATATATATATGGATTACAGACCTAACTCTCGTACTAGTCTATTTCTTCCTTTTCAATTTTTTTTTTTTGTTTTTCCCTTCTGCATATATTTTTTTATTTTACCCTCAAATAAAGCTGTGGAAAAATACATAGGAGTAGTATTTCATTTCATGTGAGCAGTTGAAACTTGACCTACAAGTCCACGTAAAATGGAAGACCTTTTGCCACCCTAGCTAGCTAGATCTAATAATTAATATTACCACCATTATATACTATAATCAAATTAATCCCAGCTTCCAGAACCCCGTGCACTCGCTGTTTGTTTTCAAAGTAAATATTGACATATAGTTGCATGCAAGACGTCAAAAATATATTATTACTATTTTCCCAGTGAAGATTGAAGTAGACTACTACTGTTAGTCTGTTACTTAATTTCCTAGGATTAATCCAAATCAAGCGCCAAACTGTTGACCTTTATATATCTTTAGACTAAGATTGAGTGCTAAAGCTTAACAACTTAATAAAGACTTTTCAACGAATCACTCATTTACTTTTTTGAAATAAAAAAAAAAAACAAACAAACAAACAAAACGAAACAAACTTAAAAAGGCTTCTACAAACTTCAGAAAATATTTTTACGTCAAACTATAATTTTCTTTTTTCGACACCTCGAAGTTGTTGATTAGGAAGACGGATTAGTCCAAAAGCACAAAATACCACATTGAGAGAAAATAGACTTCAGAGTTGAGTCTAATGTGGATAAGAATATGGCAGATCATTATCTTTTTTTTTTTTTTTGGGTAACTTCGGAAATATATTAAAACTTAGGCAAAAGAGTTAAAGACGCAACAGAAGTGCGAACAGTAAGTCACACATATTAGTTAGCATAAGTAGGGATACAATAAGACCAAACGTCAATCTAGGAATTTGTGGAGGTTAAGGGAGTCCCTTAAGATGAACTCTCTGATTGCCAACGGTGGAGCTTCAGTCGCCACCAAATCCTCCATTTGCTCAGCTCCCATACCAGACAGAAAGTCGGCACACTGATTAGAATTACGGTATATATGGGTGAGGCTACTTCCCGTTCTGTTCAGTAAGTATTTCTCATCGTTGATTATGTTGCTTTGGGGATGGTTTGTAGTTGCTCCATCATTGAATAGCAGCATAGCTATTTGAGAATCAGATTCAATTTGGACATTCAACAATCCTTTTTCCAAAATAATTGTTAGCCCTCTGTAGATTCTCCATATTTCCGTTTCCAAACTTGATCTTGCTGTCATTTTTCCGTAGTATCCCAGCTTCCATTCACCTTGATCATTCCTGAAAAGACCTCCAAAGCCTGCTCTTCCTCTAGTTTCGAACCAGCTCCCATCAGTATTTAGCTTGATATTTCCTGAAGAAGGGGAAAACCAACGAGTTAATCGATGAGTTGGGGGATCAGTAACAAGAGGACTTTTAAAAAGCTAGCTTCCACGATTTCGGATGCGTATGCACAAATTACTTTGGAACTCACTTCTGGAACCGAATCAAAATTATCAAAACTTTTCCTATTTCGGTCCTTCCAGATTTGCCAAATAATGCTGCTAAAAAGGATGTTCCAAGGTGATGCAAACCGGGTTGCGTCAACGTGGATGGATCGGTTGCGTCCACGTAGGCCTAAAAAGGCCTAAGAATCGACGTTGTCAGAATGGGCTGAATTTCACACGGTCCATTGGAATCAGCCCAAGGATCAGTAGTCATTTTGCTATGCAAGATGATGCACGATGGATTTCGGGCGTTTGTCGCTGTTTAGGCCCCGAAAAGGCCAATTTTGCCGTTTATAGTAATATTTAGATCGCTAATAACTTTTGTTAGGAAACTCTGTTTTATTTTCCGTTTGTTTTGGCAACCTTATAATTTTTTCCAGTTTCTGATTTATTAGTCAAATCAGAACTTTCCTTTTTTGGTAATTTTTGTATTTGTTCCAATTTAGGGTTGATTAGCGACCTTAAAGGTTTCCTAAGTTAATTAGGGTTTTCTTTCATCTTATTTATATGCTTGTAATCCCTACGGCAGGCTTTGGTTGTTATTGAATTAAAGAAAACGAGTTTTACTCATATTTTGGTCGTTTAAGGAGGGAGTACCTCCGGGTCGATCTTATTGTTCGTGTTTCTCTTGCACGATCAATTTCGTTTCCATAGGCTGCGCTACATCACAAGGTAAGTCCATGCCAAATTTTAAGACTTTTTTCTTTTTTAAATTAGTCGAAATCCAATCCCATGTGGAAGTTCTAAAACCAGCTCTCATTAGCTGACCCGAAAGGATTTTGTCCCATAGCAAAGATGCTTTGGGACAATCCTTAAACAAATGATCAAGGTTTTCCGGAAGGCTATTGCATCTAGGACATAAATCTGAAGTGGTTATGCCCCGTCTCGCCCGCAGAAGATTGGTAGGGAGTTTGCTATGGAAGATAAGCCAAATGAAGGTTTTAAAATTTTGAGGTATCTTTATCTTCCATATCTCGCCCTCAAATTTAATAACCCAAAAGTAAATAAAATCCAAGTAGGACAAGTCAAGGTCTCATAATTTCCCTTTGAATAGTCAAAGTCAACATAATATAATCCCACCATTCCAAATAAACAAGTTCTATCCACTAGCATCCATAACCCGAATGCATAAGTACAAAGTTTAAAAGTTATTACATTGCCAAATAGTCAAAAGATAAGCTATAGAAGTTACAAAACCATCTTTCCAAAAATATAACACAAAGATGGGAAAATAAATTCATGCATGTTTAAGCTCCATGTAAATATCACTCGACAAGTATCCAACTTCATGCTCCATGTTGTATACCTGAAAATTGATAGGTTGAGCTCACTAGCCCAGTAGGAAACCTATTCTACTAACGCTAGGTGTATAAATATGATACATGCATAATGAATGAGTATAGTGGTGGACACGACCAATGTATAAGGTTTGGATGAGAGAAAGGCTATTACTCGACTACGAAGTAACCAAAATGTATCCACGTGTCCAAAATACGTCTAAGTGTTCCAAAACAATCTTAAGTATCCAACCAAAGTCCAAGTAGTTACCAAAATCCTCATTTTCGCATATTGAAAGCCAATTTACATCAAAACCGACATTTCATAAGAAAATATTCATCAATTTTATTAGGGAAGTATCCCTCTGCCGGATTTCATGGGCTCCGTGCACCCCTGCCGGATTTCATGGGCTCCGTGCACCCATGGCTAGGGACACCAAACGGGTGATCCCTAGAGTTCATTTTATCCATTAATATCATCTCAAAACAATTTATTTTTCAAAAGTTCCCAAAAGTCTCATTTAGTCCAAAAGTTTACCGTTTTTGCCAAAAGCGTCAACCAACGCGTGTTTAATTCATAAAACTAAGAAATTTGTTAAATCACGTGTCCAAGGGTCAAATTTATGATATCAAGGTGAAGTCGGTGTTCAAAATGGTTATACGGGTCAAAAACACGAAGAAACGGGCAATCGGAGGCCAAACGGGCATCGGGAAACGAACCGGAACAAAACAAATTTTTGTGAGATTGCTGGATTTTTCGCCCGGGCAGCCCCCAATCCCGCCCGGGCGGGTCGGGCAGATTCTGGGCATCACAGACAATGAAAATTTTCACCCGTTTGGGGTGAAAATTGACCCCAAGTGCATATATGATGTTATAGGCCAAAAATTGGATATATAGAACAACAAATGGACATCAAAGGAGTGCAAATCAACCAGTAATTGCATCAAACAAGTTCTCAATTCATAGATCACAAAATCAAACTCAAACAAACCCATTTTTGGGAGCAAATGATAAATTAGATGGACTTGAGCAACAAGAACAAGATATATGCTATACATCACATAGATACAACTAGAGGGAGTAGAATTTGTCTTCCTACCTCAAGATTTGAGCTTGAATTGAGTGAGAAAATGAAAGCCCTAGCCTCCAATGAGCTCCAACCCAAAATATGAGCTCTTGGTGCGAAACGAACGCAATCCAAGCTTCAATCGCGTAGAGGAGGTGATTTCAAGTGTAGGTCTTGAAGGGGACTTGAAGGCTTGGTGAATTTTGGAGCTCTTGAGCAAGAAAAATGGAGGAGAGGAGAGAGAAAGAGGGCTATGGCTGATGAAGAAGAGAGAGGGGCTGATTTTCTTGCAAAAATGAAAGAATAACTCATATATATATGCCCCTACCCTTTACACTTTCACCCCTAAACTTCCAAATGTACTTTAAACACGCCCAATGCATTCTACCACTATCACATTGACCTCTCTTAATCAAAATCCAATTCCTCACATTTACCCAACATTATTCCGGAAAAATTATGTAAAAATACGGGTCCTTACATTCCAAAACCACTTCAAACCTTTCATGTCAGAACTGTCCTTATTAAGAAAATCATAGGCACAGGATGCAGAACAAATTCCACTTGAAGACTCCATCCATGAGGGTTGATCCAAGGCATTAGAATATGTAGGTAACACAGTGCTGGTGATGACATTGTGGGAAGTGTCATCCACAATGCTAGCAATCTCATCAAGATTCCAAGTACCATTATCAATAATGTCCGCAACCTTGGTGTTCACAAGGGTATGTGGTCCAGGGTGCCTTTTAGCTAAAGGTCCCTCCCCACACCACCAATCATTCCATAAATCGACAGAAGTACCATCACCTATAATCCATTTGGTACCTTTCTTGATAATATCACGAGTATGTAAAATACTACGCCAAGTATGGGAAACCGATCTGCCACTCGGCCAAGATTAGAAAGTGTGATGTGTAAGGTATTTATCTCTCAGAAGTTTAGCCCAAAGGTTATCATCATTGTTCACAATCTTCCGCTCAAGTTTGGTAAGTAAGGCGAGATTTTGAGTTTAGGCTTTCCTAAAACCCAATCCACCCATATCTTTGTTCTTACAAACAACATTCCAATTGACAAGATGTATTTTCTTCTTGTCAGGGGTATCACCCCAAAGAAAGTCCCTATTCAAACGGTCCAATTTATCACAAACATTCACAAGAAATTTTAAAGTCTGCATGGTATAGCTGGCAATAGTGAACGTAAAAGCCTGAACAAGGGTAGCTCTACCAGCCAACATAAGGGTATTGGACTTCCAGCCAGCAAGTTTGGATTGGACTTTCTCAATGATATGTTTAAAGTTGTCCTTATTAGCTCTTTTGTGAAGGATAGGAACCCCTAGATACTTACCTAGGTCATTGGTAAGAGCCATGCCACAAAAATTGCTAAGCCGACGAGCTTTGTTATGATGGATGTTAGGGGACACATAAAGCTTAGATTTAGACAAATTGACAGTTTGTCCCGATATAGCACAGAAATCATTGAGAACTCCCATTAGGGCTTTAGAGTTAATAATGCTAGCCTGATCGAAAAGAATAAGGTCGTCCGCAAAAAATAAATGTGTAAGATCTTCGGAATCTCTAGAAACTTTTAGACCTTTCCAGTCACCCGACATGCATTTGTTATCAATAAGGACAGAGAGCCTTTCCATGCATAAAACAAATAAATAAGGGGATAGAGGATCCCCTTGTCTAAGTCCCCGGCCAGGAGAGGATTCTTCAAGGATTTCTCCATTCCATAAAATGGAAGTTTTAACATTGGTTACACAACTCATGATTAAGGCAGTCCAAGAAGAGTTAAGAATGAAAAAGATGAGTGTGTCAAGAAGGAATTTCCTATATAAAATAATATTTTTACATTGAACGACATATAATAGCCTGCTATTGGTTTCCAATGATATATATAGCTAGAAACTAATTGCAATATAAACTTGATGGGCATTTCAATTAGCCTTTTCATCTACATCAAATTAAAGCGATGGCTCAAGAAAAAACTTTAATTTGATTATCTTGTGTCTATTTCAAATGAGGTCATTCATTGTTGAATTATTCTATTTGTGAAGTAATATTCAGATGATTCGTTGATTGGTTTATGAGATTGGGTTTTGTTTTATAATGCTCGTGAAGTAAACAGGTTCCCTGCTTCCCTCCCCAAACAATGCCACCTACATTGCTTTGTTTATTGGCAGCCAAAGAAGGAGAAAAGAGCATAAACGGGCTTTGCCTCCCTGTTAACTACATTTGTATTTTGTGTGTGCAGTTAACTTCTTTTTTTCTCCCAAGTCTAGTTAGTGTTAGGTAAAATGCGCAGCAATAACAGAATTCTAAAGAACAATTTCCTCAATTTATAGCATGTACAGAATTACAAGTACAACAATTGAATTGAAATGTAAATAACAGATTCGAAATACAAACAATATTAAGAAAAACGAGTCGAATTTAGACACATGCACGCAGTCTCTTTAAAACAGATTTGCCACCTACCCAGGATGTTGTAGGTGCGTCGGTATCTGTCTCCCAAGATGAAACGACTAGACCACAAGCCTTCGGAACACCTCTGTCGACTGCCTTGTCGAACTAATAACATCTGTCTTTCTCTCACACAAAAATGGGATATCAGAATGGTGTAGAATCCAAATGGGATGGTCCAATATAAAGAATTACAAATAGACCCTTGAGATGCTTTGCATAAATCAATAAAAGAAAACTGCATGTTTCCTAAAATTGGAAATGAATTGTGCCATCAATCTCACATCATGGAGGAGTTATAAGCCACGCAACATTAATCGATCCCATGCCCAGAATTAATAAGCCACGGGTGAGTTCGTTCGATTGACCAGAAAGACCCTCCAATCACCTCGATTTTATTCATCTAAATTTCCAACAGTTAGCTACTCCTATTTGCTAACTGCATTTGTTGTTGAATTTTGCTTTTTTAGGAGGAGATCAGGTGCGAGCCACGTGGAGCATGTTCCCCTTCTAACATGTGGCAAACGCGTACCACATGGCGGTATTCATCGCGCATCTGGACTATTTAAAAGTGTTTTGGGCAGTCTAGATTTCTCCCTCCCTCTCTCCTCTCTCTCTCCTCTTTGTCTTTTTAAAATAAATCTCTCTCCCTCCCTCTCTCTCCTCTTTTATCTTTTTAAAATCTAGACCAAGATTGGCGCTCGGGCACCACTTTTGTATTACTCTATTTGCATCCAGAATTTTCTCCCTTCTCGCACAAGAATTCATTGAAAACCAATGTTGAGTCCTTCGTGTTGTCTGATCTGGGTTCCAGAAGAGGCATAACGTATTTGATACATTCTACACAAATCCGATTTTGTTCTCCCACCTAGTAAAAAGTGGTAAAATATTACCCCCTTTCTTATTGATCGATAATCAGAGAAGTGGCTCTTTTATTATAACTTGCTTTTTATCTTAACCAATGTTACTAAACTATGTTGGTTGTTAAATAGAAATAAAATTAACCTTAAAATAGGAGCAGTTAATTGGGAGGAAGAGTTTCAGCAGCTGACAAGGTTTTAAATAGTAGTATCGGGACACGTAACAGTCGACATATAATGATATTGAAAGTATGAACAATGAATACCTGGAATTAATTGTTGAAGCCAAAAACTTTGCTCTTTATTAAGTGACCTGATTATGACACTATAGATGGTCTTGAAACATGGTTGGCAAACTATATATTGCTGGCAAATAAATTACTCTTTTTATACGTGTGTTGAAGAAAATTAATCAGCGGCACAAGAAGGAGTAATTATTAATAAGAGAAAACCGGATACATTTGAGGAAGCAAAATAACCGTCATCACAACGGGAAGGAAACATCCCAAGTAGGTTGGCACTTAACTGTGAACACCCCGCGGAGTATGTCCACGAAATTGATTTGGTTGCGAAAACGGTTTTTGATATGATTTTGATTGATTGAATGGAGTCGCCACTCGAGTTTAAGGACTGTACCCGAGAAACCATTTGAAAAATGACTCTTTTGCCCTTGGAATAGAAAATGTTTCACTGGTCTGCTTTTATTGAGATTTCTCGGGTCCGAGAGCTAGGTTACGAGAGGGGAAGGAATTCAAAGCACCCCTCTCGCCCGGCACGATTGCCGGTCTCTACTCAATGCTTTAGGGATTTTGAAAATGTCGTTTGAATGGACTTTGAACACATATTCATGTGAAAACACGAAAATGTATCAAAAAGATCAATGGAATGTATGTGGATGCTTGTGCAAAATGCTATGTGTGGATAATACAAGTGTATTCAGTGCTAAAACTATGCTAAATTTCACCCAAACTGCCATGAGAAGTTTCAGAAAATGATCACAAACATCAAACATGTCACACCTGGATGGCAATCTGGGCACCTGGATTAAGCAGATCCAGGCTCCTGGATTGAATGCAGGCACCTGGAATAGGCCAATCCAGGTGCCTGGATGGCCCACAGACAGCAAATTCAAAAGCCCATTCTCCTCAATATACCCCAAGTGTAATACCCTATGTTCCTTCATACTTGTTCAAAATGATGCTAAATGACTTCATGGGTGATAAAAATGCAAGTAAAGCAGAAAATGTGACAAGGGAGAAAGGAATCCAGGCGCCTACATTAAGGGAATCCAGGCGCCTGGATTCGATGCAGGCGCCTGAAAAGGGATGATCCAGGCGCCTGGATTGAGTATTAGTGCACAAAACAGATTTCTTTCTTGTATGATTCAAACCTCTTCCAAGTCCTCCACTAGTACTAGTAAGAACTTGGTTGAGTCCCCCTCAGGGCCTTTTTGAACACTTTGGTAGATGAACTACCTTGCAAAGCTTTGATTGATGAACTTGGGTTTGATTTTTGGAAGGCTATTGGTGGTTGAATGGACTGGATTTTGGCTCTTGGGAGTGTACTAGATTGATTGTAGGTGGAATGGTTGGGATTTGATTCTGGATGATGAAGATACATGGATTTGGTATAGTAAAAAGTGGGTTTTATGCTTGAAAATAAAGGAATTAGAGAGGGATTAACTAGGATGGAGTTTCTGGAAAATTTCCAGCAGTATAACAACTAGAAAAGAGGGTGGAGAGCTGGTTTTCTCAAATGAGAGAGATGAGGGGCTTTATATAGGCAAAGGAGGGTTCAAAAAGGGCCATTAAGTTGGCTTAGGGGTCAAGGATAGGGGCAGTAGGGTACTCTATATTCCCTCCACTATTTTTCTGCAGAAAATCCCCAAAGAATCCCCCAAGACGCTTCTCCCCACTAACTTGACCTTGGGGGCCAAATATCTGGAGTGAGTCCAGGCGCCTGGATTTGGGGAATCCAAACGCCTGGATTGAGTCCGGGAGCCTGGAATAGGGGAATCCAGGTGATAAGCCCCAAATGTTGTTTATAATTCGGGCTTATCTCTCTCATTTTGCACACACTTTCGCATTTAAGTACTTTGAATTGTTTGATATTGCGCGTTTTGTGTGTTTTCCAAGTTTTAGGAAAATCGGAGCTAAAAGGTGTGTCCAAAGCTCCAAATAATCCCCGGTTGTATCCGGAAGTACCCAAGGTCCCGCAATGCCGTGGAGGACAATCGCCGAAGCTTAGAAGTCGATTCAAGAAGCTTTGGAAGGTTCAAGGAAGGCCCGGAACAAAAGAGCAAGGCATTTGGAGTCATGAGCTTCGAGAAAATCTGACCAACCGATAGAAAAAGGCTCATTTCTCTCAAGGTACAAAGGCTATGAAGATGAGGTCAATTGGGTTTGAAAGTAGACTCATAGAGGTTTCCAACGGTCCAAGAATCGCCTCATTCCGAGTTCGGACGAAGCCGGGAGGCCAAAACAAAGAAACCCTCAGAATTTTACTCTTTCTACCAGTAGAAGCTTTTTGCTCTACCGGTAGAAGCTGAACAGAAGGTTTTTCTACCGGTAGAAGCTTTTTGCTCTACCGGTTGAAGCTGCATTTTTCTGCAACTTTTGAGCCCGATCAAGAAATATCTTGTGACACTTTTGTAATTATTTGGCACGACTGTTGGGGCCTATAAAAGGTCCCCAACCTCAGATTTCTAGGGTTAGACTTGGTTTCCACCTTCTCTCTCTACCTCCATTAGTTGTAGCTTAGGATTTGCTCTCCCTTCTCTCTAGGATTTGATGTACTCCCACTTAGTTTCAAGGTAATTGCTCTTCATTAATGTTTTAGTACATGTTAAGACCTTCGTATTAATCCAGTTTATTTCCATTTCTCTCGGTTATTTCTTGTTCTTGTTTTTCTAGCTAATTGCTCCGAAATCTCTAGTTTGTAAGTGTTGTTTGGGATTTTCTCAAGTACTAATGTTGTAGGTAGACTTATAACCTTCCATAAAAATCAGTTTTTAATGTCATATGTTATGTTCTTTATTTCCTTCACTAAATTAGTCATGTTCTACGTAGTTATGATCGAGTAGTCGTTATAGGCTCGGTCATGGGGTGATTAGCACCCCGTGACTTAGGTTAATTCACTCTCCTCGCCATATCGCAAACACTGCTTGTTTATCAAAGAGTTAGGATTAATTTTATGTATCAAAGTTGGGATGCTTGACAAGTTTCTCGGGTCAAAATCGGGGTGTCTACATTAACCCTCCCGATAATCATATGCCACTAAGCTCCCAAAAATAGGCAAGGTTGGTCAATGATCAACCAGCCTCACCCAAAAAGCATAAAACATTTGATAACCAATCCTGTAGAATACAGTACAAAAGATGCATTCAAAGAAGATGTGAAAAAAAAAACCCAGAAATAAGCTTATAAGATCTCATCGTGATTTGAAAGTCTTGAAGATTGATTCTCCACAAGGTGAAGGCCTCCCAGATCTCCAATAACTGACTCCAAGATGCTAAAATAGCTATATTCCAAAGATGATCAGCACTTGCTCATGACAGCAACAAGTAAAAAACAGCTGGATTTCAAAGGAGAGGCCTTGAGATGAACTGTTGAAACCAAAAACAAAACCTACTGATATCTTGATTATGCAGAGGTTCTCTCAGCAAAGGTCAGGTCTTGACATATGAGAAGAAGTAGAGAGGAATAATTAGGGTAAACAGTTGCATTATCTTCGGGTAAACAGTTGCCTTCGAGAAGAAGTGGATAATACCAGAGCATTATCTTCTCACCACAATCCCCAGTAATGAAATGAGAGAAACTTGCATCAAACAGACTCAGCAGATATCTATGAATCACTTGAACAGAATCCATAGCGGACCAAAAACTAGACATCGAAGACCAAAAAAGGACAAGACACCAACATCCACAAAGACCACTAGACCAACAACCAGAAAAAACTTCAGAGAAGGACACCCCAAAATATCCCAAACACCCAGCCAACGTGAAACACCCCAAAAGACCCACCAACAGGGGCGACTCCACATTGTGGAGAGGGGGTCAGCCGACCCCACGACAGAAAAAAATAATACAACTATTATATTGAAATTCTTGAAAATTTCATAAATGAACCCCCTAAATTTGGTGGTGACACCACTGGATAACTCCTAAAAGTTCATAAAAGTTACTTATTTGTGTGGTTTATTTGAATCCTAGTAATTCGTTTTGTTCTTTTGACAATGAGATATTGATCTGTCTTATTAGGGTGAGCTTTAAATGTGATTTTTGTTGGAATAAGATTTTTAGTTGCCATTATTGTGATATTTTTCTTTGATTTATAATTTGTAAAAGTATTTGACGTTTATGAATGACCCCATGCTTCCGAACTTTTGTAGTCGCCACTGCCCACCAAACACCACTTGGACAGGATCAAAAAACTAGAAGGTCCAGAACCAAAACCCAAAAGACCCCAGCAACCAGCTAACATGAGCCGACAGCACAGACCCAGGAATAAACATACCAAAAACCCCCCCAGATAGCCAAACAACCCAACCCAAAAAAAAAACCACAAACACATTGTAGACACCCCGATTTTGACCCAGGATACTTGTCAAGCACTCCCGATGATGAGAAAAACCACCCGTGAATACCTTGAGGTTAAGAAAAAGGCTTGAACTTGCCCCAAACCACCGTGAATCACTCCAAACCATTCCCAGATAGCCTAAACCAACCCAAATGACCAAAATGCCCCTCAAAACATCAAAATAACCAAAAATCAATCACTGAGCTCAAAGGGTTTGAGCGCTCAAACCCCTGTCCAGTTTGTTGTTGGCAGAATATCTAATGATGAGATTCTGACTGCATGGCGTCCACTCAGCCATTTTTCTGTTGCTCGCATACACACAGTAGACCCTAGAGAGGGCCTAAATTATATTGGTAGACCCTCTATTTAAAACTAATCCATTTTTCCCCCATTTCCCTCTATAAAACCCACTCATTCACACCATTTGCAGAGGTTAGACACTCTATTACACTCTGATCCTAAGCCCACTCTCTCTCTAAAACTCCATTTCCAGACCTCCTATATCAGTTCCATCCCTCAATCCAAGCCTAACCACACTCAATCAACTAAACCCACTT
Organism: Vaccinium darrowii; assembly: GCA_020921065.1. NCBI lineage: Eukaryota > Viridiplantae > Streptophyta > Magnoliopsida > Ericales > Ericaceae > Vaccinium > Vaccinium darrowii. The sequence continues at coordinate 635,198 of CM037162.1, forward strand.
CATTCTCTCTCTAGAAACCACAACGGTCCATAATCCATACAAACACCATCTAATCAGACCCACATTGCCCACTCTACTGTTCAAAACCACCCACATTCCACCCATAACCCAAGCTTAGCTCATCCATCCACTAAACTACAAAGTTCAAGCCTTAATCAAAGCCAAAAGGTAGGAAAATTAAACAATCAGTTACGGGTTGGTGTTCCTGAGGGAGACCAGTGGGTTCATGGAGGTCTTCTATCCCTCTAATGAACTCACAAGGTCCTAAATATCCAAGAAAATGGCTTTCAAAAATATCAGTCCAAGGCGGTTTGAGCGCTCAATGTCCGTACCATGAGCGCTCAAACTATTGAGTACTTTCATGTTTTGTGGTTTTTGGTCTTTCTTTATGTTTGTATCATATTTTCATGGCTTTTGTTCGGCTTACTTGGCTACAAGACAATTTATATCCACACTGATTATTGATTTATGAGCTCAAAAGCCATGAAAATGTTGTTTGTCTTGTACTTTGATCTTCTATATGTTGGTATCATTATCCCCATGGCTTTTATGAGATCACCCACTCTCAAATCATTCATGTTACTTCTGATCAATGATCCTAAAAAAAGCCATGGAAATGATGTTTATTAACATTAAGAAAAGAACAACATCATTTCATAATGAAAACAGGGGTTCCTTCTACAATCAAACATTGACCAAAAAGCTCAAAGTTCATTAAAGCACCAAAGAAGGATCAGAAATCATCAAAAGTTCATATCCCTTTGACGGGGGTTGAGCGCTCAAACCATAACCTTTAAGCGCTCAAACCTTGTCTTGTTTGTTCTTGTTTCTTGTTTATTTCAGTCTCACCTCATGAAATAAGTTCATTACTGTGTCTGTGTGGGTGTGTGTGTGTGTGTGTGTGTGTGTGTGTGTGTTGTTGTTTGGCTAAGCCAACCTAATCCCCTCCCCCTTCTCACTCTAATCATGCTTATGCATGGCCCAATACTCATTTCTCACTTGTGTGGACACCTCAAGTTTATTTTATTCATGCTTATGAAGTTTTAATCTTTTCTACATCATCATATGACATGTTGAGCTTGTTTATGATCCAAATGTGGGTAGATTGGAGCAGAAATACTCAAATCCAGGGGATGGCTTGAGCACTCAGACTCATTCCTTTGAGTGCTCAAACTGTCTCCTGGTCCAATCAAAATTTCTTCTCATTTCAGCTTGTTCCTAACATTTCGAGTATTCTGCAAAATTTTAAAGAATTGAGTCTCCATTCCTTCTATGTTGTTTGCCTCATCTTGATCCATGAATAAGTTTCAAACCCATGATTATGTGATGGTGTAATTTTGTTTAGTGATTTAAATGCTGTTTTTGAACAAATAATGGTGATTAAGTCATGTTTTATCAAACCAGAATCAACAGAAACATGTTTGGGTTAAGGAGGGTTTGAGCGTTCAAACCCTTTCTTTGAGCGCTCGAGCCTCTGAAAGAGGGTCAGATTGGTTTAAGCTTGTTTTGTGTGTTGTTTATGTTATTTCCATCTTTCAATTCTTGTTTAGCATGCGTTAATGTTGTCCTTTTACTGTTTATTATCATTCGTAGTTTACATTTGTTCACCATCATCATCACTTATGTAGTCCACATCTCACATGCATACATTGTAGATTGTTGTTATGTTTGTTATCATTATGTGGCTCCCATCCCCCATTCCCCGTACTTGTTCAAAGTTGATTTACATACATTTCTCATATGATCCCATAAAAGCCAAGTAGAGACCGGTCTTCGCACCGGGTGAGGGGGGTGCCGTAAAACCCTTCCCTTCTCGTAACTGAGCTCCCGAACCTAAGATAGTATGGTGATGACGGGCCAGTAATCCTTATCCATTGAATGAGGCACGAGTCAATCGAGTTCGGTTCCTTGGAGACAATCCGCTAAAACCCGGGTGGCGACTCCGAATCGATCCTCGGAGGGGCGTCCAGACACATACTAATGAGGGATGACATAGACACAATATAGAGACCCACCCACCCAAAAAGTGACCAGCAGAAGGCTCTAAGACATCGCGTGGCGGTGCCCCAGTGCACTGAATAATTTTTAGCAAATGCATGGCTGTTGGACCATTTATGTGAAACATTCGGGTTCCGGTTGCTAACCATGAATTCCAAAATGAAATCATATGAAGCACCAAAGTGCATGACAAAAGGCCTACTCTCTGCTCCCTCAACTAGCTAGGGTACTTAAAACAACAAAAACAGTTCAATGCTTTGTACGTTGCCCAACGCCCTCTTGTCAATTAGATTCACATACAGTATTTCTCTTTTTGGGCATATCTGAAAGATTCAAACCCAATTGTTGGTCTTCAGCGCAATCGAACGAATATGTCCATGTCACTCGATGGGATTAATTGAAGCAAACACATCAATTTAGTGCTATAGAAAACTCACATTGAAAAGACCACATCAATAACTAAAGTAATTTGAAGGTTGTTAATATATGTGCTTAAAATGTAAAGAAATTTAGATCGATATTGCGACTATGTGATCCAAACTGAAGAACTATGTCAACAAGACCAAAGCAAAATCAATGTCACCGTACGTAAGTGGGCTTAAAATGTAAAGAAACTTAACATCTTCTTTGTGACATTAGATCCAAACCTAAGAAAAACGTTGAAATTAAAATATAAAGAAAAGAACAATGGGGAACCGTCATCGACTCATCGTGTTTTCTTTTCCAAATAAGGAAAAGCAACAAATTTCCCTCCCAACCTGGAAAACCACTCATTCAATAACTATTTATTGTTAGTATGAGGTCCTGAAGCACAATTAGGAAGGAAATTCAGGGCAAAACCTACGGTAAACATACTTTCCAACCAAATAACTAGAGCCTTTTCTTTCTTTCTTTCTTTCTTTTTTGGTAATAATTAAGGTGTTGAAAGGGTCGCACCCATGTTGGAGAAGAAAACTTGTATGAACTCTGCAAACTCATGAGTTCAATCAATACATAGTATACTAACAAAATCAACTAAAACCCTAAAGAAAAATCTCCCAATTACCCAACATGCAAAAATTGTTTGAGAATCACCACCCCTTGCATTGGAGCTCTATTCCACCTGTAACTTCCGCGAATGAGGTAGTACAAAAAACTGAACACCACATCAAGATGCAAAATAGAAGGTAAAGTCAAAGTGCGTGATCCGAGAGATTTTTCTTATTAAACATCGAGGCAAGGGGGGGTTCTTTTAATTTACAAGAACAATAGACCCCAAAAAAGGACTATTGACGGTACAAGAACATTTCAAAAACTCCAAACAACACAACAAATCCATCTACAAAAAATTTTTAAGTCAAAATTCTTTGTAGTTAATTCGACATATTCTCATATATTGTCAACTCACGCAGATGCGCATATAGTGTGCGTGTACATGTAGATAGATAGATAGATATATATATATTGATACCATGGGGGGGGCGGAAGGGAGAGTCTTGATAGACATATTGAATTAAAGGTAAATAAAACAGAGTATAAAACAGGCGGTTATACCAGCCATGAACTGTAACAGTAAATAAGGGCGGTAGAACCGGCCATGGTAATTGAAAACATAATTAAAATTGGAAATCTAATTCATTAAATTGAAAAGCTTACTTGAGCTACACTTGAAGGAATGGAAGTTGAACTAAGAGTACATATATCAGGGGGAAGAAGGGAAGCAGAAGGGAGTAGGAGGAGAAGGTAGAGAGAAGTAAGAGGTTATAAAAATTGATGCCTGACTAACTAAGTTGAGAGTCCTTTTATAGAACAAGGAACCCTGTTTACAATTATTTGAATTTGAAATAGTCTTCCGTAATTTGCGGGTGTAATGAGCTGGCAGATTGCTGGGAAAGTGGTTCTTCCCATGTGCCGTAAATTGCGGAGATTCCCTCTGTTGTACTGAGCTGGCAGATTGCTGGGAAAGTGGTTCTTCCCGTGTGCCGTAAATTGCGGAGATTCCCTCTATGGGAATCCTATGATGGCAAATTGGTAGGGAATTGATTCTCCCCATATGTTTGCTTTCGGTGAGAAATTGATTTTCCCTTGGAAATGCTTGGGTTTCTTCTTGGGAATTGGTTCTCCTGAGGCAGAAATTGTGGAGAATAATTTTTGCTTTTTGTTGCTGATTTGATGGGATTCCGTCATGATGGCAATTTGGTGGAGAACTTGATGAGAATCCCATGATTTGATTTGGAATGCCCGTATTATGGGCGTAGTAATAACCTGAGTTTGTTGCGTAATCTCTTGACAACTAACTTGTACCAGTAGTAGTCTGTTTTTTCGTTATCACTAAAGAAAATTAATTTGGAGTTAAGATATGGGTAGGTGTAGGCTGTTTTGTCATAATATGAAAGAAGGTGCTGCATTTGTCGGATAAAAAATCTAATGTTGATCATGGTGTTTGGTTGGAATAAAAATTGGGTCCAATAATGGTATAACTGATCACGAATATGTCTTCTTCGAGTAGTTTCTGCTTCAGTAATGAGAGGCACAATAGCTTGGTTAAAGATGATGTGATCATGGTCCATTATTGGAATTGGAATTGGAATCTATCTAGCCTATTTACTCACGCTTTCACCATTATCCAGTAGGGATAATTGTTTCTCTGCAATTATCAGTGAGTGATAATTGAGGTGTAAATTGACTATTTTGTGTACCTGCAAAATATAAGAAAGTTAAAGTTCATTTGGATCTTGAGAATCTTGGAACAGTGAATCAAAAGGATTGATATCTGGAGTGGATGAACTTGATGCCTCCGTATCTTGACTTTGGCTAAGCATATCAGTTGCAATTTGAAGGAGTGCTTTACTTGCAGTTGGATCAGGATTCTGAGCTGCTTGTGTGATCAGTTGTTGAGCTAATTTGATGATTGCAGAATTGGATTTTTTCTGGATTGGTGAACTAGAAGATGGACTTGCTAGTGTAATATTTGAAATATTGTATGGAGATGGAGGGGAGCTAATTTGAACAGGGGTGCGCACCTTTGGTTGGAGTTCTTTTGTGACTTGGTCAATAACTTGTTGGACATTGAGTTTGTCCCACCATTTTACTAAAAATTGTCTGGAAAGAATATTATCAGAGATAACATACTTCCATCGAAAAATCCAAGCAACTTTGAATTTAGCAAGGAAATGTAGCAGTTTTGGGAATTGGGCAAGGTGTGGGCTAAATTTTTGTTTAGAACAGAAAATTTCTACTTGTTCTAAGAGAATTGGGGGAATGATTGCATCAAATGCGCCGAATTGCGCCCACCAGCGGAGAAACCAGTTGGGAAATGGAGAAGAGAAATTGTAATCAAACTGGATGAACCAAGAGTGAGAGAATTTGTTGTTTTCATGGAATAAAGCATAAGACCATGTGTTGATGTAATCATAATAATTAAATTGAATATTAAGAGCTGGAAGTATATGTAAGGAAAAAGGAGATCCCCATTCGGATTGGGTAATGAGTTTCTTGATATAGAAAGATTGGTAAATGATAACATTCTGATTTGTTTTATCAAAAATTGGCTTAAAACTTGCTGACTCTGTGTGTTCCAAAATTGATTTATAAAACAGAATCGATTTTTCTGGGTGTAGAGGAGTAAAATGCCAATCTGGTGGAAAATAATTTTGGGCAAGTTCATTTGGGTATTTAATATGCTGGAAAGCTGGTTCAATATAAAATAAGTTGGTAAGTTGAGATTTGGGAATATATATAGATTTGGCTGGGGTTATAACACTAGGTTTTGGCTGGCTAGCTACGATTTGGTTTACTGGGGTATAATTTTGGGTAATTGGAGGGTAAGCTAAAGAAGAACCAGATCCATATTGGTTGACCAGAGTTGGATTAAGAATTTGAAATCTATTAACTAATTCTATCGGTGGTACTGCCATGGTGCTGGTGGTAAGGGCTAATTCTTGGCTTGCTGGTTGCTTTCCTGCTTTCTTTTTGTCTGTCATCCTACACAGTCAAAAAAGGATCCTAATTTAGTAGAAATTCCCTAGTAAGAAAATCTGGAATTGAATTGGTTTCTCCTTTAATATATTCTATATCAAAGTGGAATATGCTGAGTATGGCTTGCCATCTGGCGAAAATTTGCTTACTAGCTAAATTCTTAACATCTTGTTCTAGAATATGTTTTGCACTTTTGCAGTCAATTCTAATTAAAAAATTTTGGTTAAGAATATCATCCTGGAATTTGGAGACGCATAAAACCAAAGATAATAACTCTTTTTTGATTGTACTATAGTTAGTTTGGGTTTTGTTCCATAAGCCAAAATGAAAACGAACAATTTGTTCAGGGGATGAGGAATCTATTTGTTGAAGAAGTATACCACCGTAACCAATATCAGAGGCATCCGTTTGGATAATTTTAAATGAATTTGTAGTTGGAATTCCTAAACAGGGTAATGATTTGGCATAAATTTTTACTTTTTGGACAATAGTAGTGTGGAGAGGTGTCCAAGGCGGTGGTTTTTCCTTTAATCTTTCGTAAAGAGGCTGACATAATTGTCTAATATTTTGGTAAAATTCTGCGATATAATTTAGAGATCCGAGAAATCATTGAAGTTGGTTTTTGTCAGTTATTTCGTCAGGGAATTTATTGGAGAATTGGATAGCACGACTAATTGGTGTTATTATAGATTGGTAAATATCGTATCCTAGGAAACGAATTTTTGTCTGGAATAATTTAATTTTAGGGGCTGAAATTACTAATTCATTATACTTTATAGTTTGTAAAAATGTTTTGAGATGTTTCCAATGTGCATCTATAGATTTGGAAAATACTAAGACGTCATCGATATACGTGATAATAAAGTGACTAAATGGATTAAATATATCATTCATGATATTCTGAAATTCGCTAGGAGCATTTTTCAAACCAAATGGCATTACGTTCCATTCATAATGACCAAAAGGAGTTGTAAAAGCTGTTTTATAACGATGGTTGGGGTGAATTTGAATTTGCCAGAAACCACTTTTAAGGTCAAACTTTGAAAAAAAATTTGCATTACTTAATCGGCTGATGAGGTCTTTTTTATTTGGAATTGGGTATCTAATCCATTCTAAAACAGAGTTTAAGGGTTTGTAATTTATGACTAATCGTGGTACTCCTCTTTCGATTTCTGCATTTTTGTTGACATAAAAGGCTGGACATGACCAAGGGGATTTGCTTTTTTGTATAATTTTGTTATCAAGGAGAGTTTGGATTTCTTGTTTACATGTTTCCATAACCTCAGGGTTCATTTGAATTGGTCGAGATTTGGTTGGGATTTTTTGTTCATTGAAATCTTTGATGTAAGGTAGGGTAACTACATGTTGTTTTCTATGCCAAAAGGCAGTAGGAATATTGGAACATACTTCTTTCTCTAATATGGTTTGGAATTGATTTATTTGATCAATAAGTTTTGTGTTTTTTAGTTCTTCTTCTATTTTGATGTATGTTAATTCTTGTTGTAAGTATTTTAAATGTAATGTTTTAGGCTGGATAGTATTGATTTGATTAAGTTGATACTGTTTTGGTTCATTGAGAAATTTAAATAAAACTTGTTGTCCGAAATGCGTAGTGGTAATACCTAATTCTGTTGTTGTAAAAGGATATAAAATACAAATGAATGGTGTTCCTAATATTACTTTATCAGGCATGTTTTTAACGAGAACAAAAGATGTTTGGAAACATATATTATTTTGGCATATATGAACATTGGGTAGTTTATATTGAATATCCATGTTACTTCCGTTAGCTGAGCTTAATGTAGTAGTTGTTTTATGAAAATATTTAGTTGGTACTAAACCTTCTTGGATGCAATTTATATCTGCACCAGTATCAACTAAAGCATTAGTTTCTACTTCCATATCCTGGATTTTTAAAGTAATTCGAATATCAGAGCCAAGCCGTGAGTAGTGAGTAGTGGTGGTTATACTAGGATGTAGCAGAACCTGTTTAGGCGAGGGTAGATGTAGTTGGTAACTGAATAGTTATGAAAATTACCATCAAATACCTCTTATTGTCTGGTTAATACATGGACCGTAGGTCTCCAATATTCCTACCACGTTTGTTTTGATTATTATTTCTTCGAACAACCGCGTCTTACCAAATACCCTCTATATCCTAGGATCCCATGGTTGGTGTGTAAATCCCGAGGTAGGGTTGCCGTTTTTTGGGTGTGGATGGTTGGGAATTATTTTGGGTTGTCTTTGCGCTTGTGTTTTGTAGAGGAAATTATAAGCTCAACTGCGTATGTGTATGATAGGAGGCAAACAGTCTATTTATTACTAAGACAATTTAGGTAATTGCAGTAATTTTTATATATTCACTTACTACTAATCTACTTTTGCCGATCCAATTTGCTCATCTAGTATAACACCATTACTAATGGAATCTAGTAGATTTACAACATTTAGTGACAGTTTATTAGGACTAATGGAATCTAGTTTACACAATGGCCCCATACACTTTGATTGTTCCCCAGATTTACATCTCAGTTTAGGAGATAAACATATATTAAAAGCTTTAACCCTCAATTTACAAACCTCTGGTGCAATCACCCAAATGCTAGAAGGCAGCCACTCCATTGCTTTAATATATAGAGTCTTTTATAAATGTACTAAAACAAATCTTAATATTCATGCCTTAGTAAAAAGCCCCAAAGATAAAACTATTCTCATTCAAAGTAGCACTTCTAACGCTAATATCCAAATTCCTAAACAATTCAATGGAATGATATCCAACTTCCCAACACATGGCTTACGGATAATGAAAATTACCCCCAACATAATCACAATCAAATCTCCGATGTAGATAATATCCAACAATATTTAGGCGGCACAGTTCGCATTAGCTTTGATCAACAACGACTACATACCCCCAAAATTAGAGAATTGAGTAGATGTAGTAGCTCTACTAGTATTCCTAGATTTGATAAAACTCTTTTAGATCGCACACCACTATTTAAAGGAATAGAAACTTTTGCCCAAATTACTAAACCATACTATGCTCAACCAGAACCATCCTTACAAGAAACACCAACCTCCCCTTCACAGACAGATTTCGAAGAAGAAACCCCAAATTCTATTGATAAAAATTTACTCACCATCACTAAAGAATTCTCAATTGACATTGATAATTTACTTTTAGAATTCAAATCCGCAAAAAATTACACGCAATGCCAACTTTATAAATCTACATTTTCTCCGGCACAAAAACAAGATATATTCACCCAATGGTTTCAATTTATGAATGATATCCGAACGAATATACACCTTTTAGATTACATTAATAATTATTATAATAAAATCAACACAATTACAAAAACTAGATGGCATCGACCAAACAATACTACCATTACTACAAGTCATCCACCTCTTGAAACATTGCATCTAGATTACAAAGGTAATACGGTTATTGCAAGTCCATTTAAAATTCCAAACAAACAACAACCTGAAACCAAAAAATTAATAGAACAAACAAATTACACCAACGAATGTCTCTGCATTATTGGAAAACAATTAGACAAAATAGAAACCAAATTAGATGAAGCATCACCTTCTACTAACACCACCAGTTCAAGTGAAAAATCTCTCCTCCATTTCCCTGAAAAGAAATTAAAACCTTTGCTTACACAATCTCAAAATATTGAAAAAATAGAACAATTATTGAGTCAAATTGAATTATCACAACAAAAACAAATTGACATAAACAAGCAAACTTTAACCCTAAAAAATGAAGGAATAAATACAATCACACAAATTCAGGAAACATCTTCTGATGATGATATCACCAACATCGAAAACCAATTTACAGACTTTCAAATTAATAAATTATATGACCCTACAACACAAATAATTCCTGCCAAAAATTGGAACACCAGACCTAGCCCGGTTGATCTCCAATATGAAGAAAGGTCTCTTCTCAATCAATTTTCTGTTTCTGCCAACAAACTTTACGAATGGAATATAGATGGATTAAGTGAACAACAAATTCTAGAGAAACTAAATCATATATCTATGGTGGCTAATACCTACCTTAGTAATTACGACCATTCACAACCCGAAATAATTGATTTATTAACTACTGGATTCACAGGAATGCTAAAATCTTGGTGGGATAAATACCTTACTCATGAATCTAGGGAACAAATTAGAAATTCTATACAAATAGATGAAAATGGATTCCCAATCCTTGATGAAGTAGACATGCCCAAACCTGATGGCATTAATACCTTAATTTTTACCATAGTCAAGCATTTCATAGGAACTCCAAGCAACATTACTAGTCGAATTCATGACCAGCTTAGCAACTTGAGGTGTCCAACCCTCAGTGATTTCCGATGGTATAAAGATGTTTTCACTTCTAGAGTCATGTTACGGGACGATTGTACCAAATCTTTTTGGAAAGAAAAATTTATTAACGGATTACCAAATTTATTTGCCCATAAAATTAGAGAGGTCCTTAGCCAACCAACGGGAGTTATTGAATATGATCAATTAACCTACGGCGACATAATTAGCACTATTCAAAAGGAAGGTCTCAAAATGTGTATAGATATGAAAATAAATAGACAACTCCAAAAAGAAAAACTCAAAGCCAAATATGAACTGGGAAATTTTTGTGAACAATATGGCCTTCCACCCATAGCCCCATCTAGAAAATACCAAAAGAAAGACCCTAAAAATCTAACCACACAACCTACCCCGAAATATTATGACAAACCCAAAAATAATAAATTTAAAAATAACAAATACAAGAAACTAGAGAACAATTCATCAAAAACAGCCAATGTTAAATGTTTTAATTGCGGCAAAAAAGGCCACTACAAATCAGACTGTAAAATTAAAACCAAAATTAACAGATTAGAAATTTCTGAAAAAAATAAAATTGCAATTTTAGAGATAATAAATCTTTCTAACTTAGACAATAGTGACGATGACAACACTGACGAATCATCTTCAGATTACAAATCTGTAGCAAATAATTCAGATGAGGACCAAATCCAATTAGGATGTAATGATACTTGTTGTAAAACGATCAACACTCTTACCACTCAACTTTCTGAAGAAGATCTACTCATTGATTTAATTAGCAAAATTAATGATGATATATTAAAACAACAATACATTGCAAAACTAAAACACCTCCTAACCCATCAAATTAAGAAACCAACAGTTACAAAACAATTAGTCAACCTTACCACTACTTTAGAATGATTCAACAACAACCCCAAAGTAGACAATCAATTCAAACTTCTTCAACAAGAATTACAGTTACTCAAACAAAATAACCAACAATTCAGCAACAGAATTTCAAAACTAGAAGAACAAATCCAGATTAGTAAACTGATTGACACATTTGATAAATCCTCTGAACATGATTCCGAAAATGAACCGAACCCACCACCCACCCAAATTAATTTATTAAACCAACTTCAATTTTCCAAATGGCACACCAGAATAGAACTCATTATTGACACATTCAAAATTTCTATTGTTGCATTAATCGATACAGGAGCAGATCTTAATTGTATAAAACAAAGTTTAATTCCTTCTCAATATTACCACAAAACTAAAGACCAATTATGCTCCGCTAATGGTAGTAAACTTCATATACACTATAAATTACCTAGTGTAACAATCCAACAGCATAATATTCGTTTCAATACGAATTTTATTTTGGCAGAACATTTAACTGAAAATGTTATCTTAGGCATCCCATTTATTAGTCTTCTTTATCCGTTTACTACAAATCAAACTTCACTTACTACTTCTCCTTCAGGACATCCTGTCACATTTAATTTTCTTACAGCACCACATCCTGATAGTTTACAACAATTACAGAACTATTTCATATCTCTAACCTTGCTATATTTCTGCAGATGAAGGAGACTAAATCCTTTGGACCAATTTCTCTTCCCCATTTTTCCCAAACATCTACTTACAAATTTCCCACACTCGATTATTTAAATATTGATGGAAATCAACAATGTCTCCTTGACAATGTATGGAACTCTGTTGATCGTCATCATTTACAAATTAGTTTAAATGCTTTGAGTATTTATTTCCAAAACCAAAATTTTGAAACTAGCCGCCAATGGCTCCTTTCCAATTTTCATGGTGCGGTTTTGAACAAACCATCAAATCCTACTAACAACAATTATGTTCCTCCCCTATGTACAAAGATTTTACTTGACAGGAATCAACACCTCTCCAACCAAGTGAAGACACTGCATCAACAAATTCAAATCCTCAAGCGTAAATCCTCTATTTCCCCACTGGCAATAGATGAGAAAGTGCAGTTATCCCCACTGGATAATGGTGAAAGCGTGTGTATAAAATTTTCCAACAATTTAGAATTACAAAAAACTATTTTTCATACTCTACCCAAAGATATTATTAGCCATATCCGGACCAAAGCCCAAACTACCTGCCAACATTTCCACGAATTTCTTTTTGCGACATTAACCAATTTAGCAAACCAACAACCATACCAATACCCTGAAATACTTCCAGGTCTTACATTTACCTGGAACACTCTTTACCACCACCCCATACACCCTATACATTGCCCAAAAATTAGACCTCATTGCCAGCAAATTCCCTTGGAAAGACAAAATTGTGAATGTCATCTCATTTATAGCATTCCCCAAGTTTGTCTAAACTTAGCAACTTTTCATGATTTCCCCATTACATACCAACAACAAATTATCATCATCACCCCTATGCTACTTCTTGATTACGGTTTCCTCAAACAACTCATCTTCACAAACCCAGCTCAAACAACCAGAGTCAACCGCAAATTAGCAATTGCCATTCAAAATAAATTTTCCGAACCTATAACCACCCATTGCAAAGTTCTTATTCACAGTAAGATGCCCGAGTGGACACCTTTTGGTACCCTACTTCCAGCCCAACATATTATGTATGTTACCTCCAACAAAGACTATCATTCCCATTTTTGGTCTTCGCAATTTCAATTATTAGGATGTGAATTCCCCACATGGATCTGTCTTAACCCAATTCCCCAACAAATTCAAAATTTTATTGCCTACCAAATTGACACTCACATAGATGATGCCAATCCCTTTACTCTTTACCAGCAGCAATTTCGATTATTTAGTGAAGATCAAAATCAAAAAATAAGAACAATTCATTATTCTGGTGAAGTACCATTCAACTTTTACACAAATCATACCGCTGCTATTCAATTTTTCGAAGAATACATCAAATTTGAAGAAGATTACACCCAACCTGATCATGACATTTGGGATAATCTCTCAGTCAATGCTCTCAACAACTTAGATAATCTTATGGAATATTGATGGGAGAACCAATTCCCAAGAAGAATCCCAAGCATTTCCATAGGAAAATCAATTTCTCACCGAAAGCAAACATATGGGGAGAACCAATTCCCCACCAATTTGCCATCATAGGATTCCCATTTACAATAGAGAGAATCTCCGCAATTTACGGCACATGGCAAGAACCACTTTCCCAGCAATCTGCCAGCTCAGTACAACAGAGGGAATCTCGGCAATTTACGGCACATGGGAAGAACCACTTTCCCAGCAATCTCCCAGCTCATTACACCCGCAAATTACGGAAGATACGGCACATGGCAAGAACCACTTTCCCAGCAATCTGTCAGCTCAGTACAACAGAGGGAATCTCCGCAATTTATGGCACATGGGAAGAACCACTTTCCCAGCAATCTGCCAACTCATTACACCCGCAAATTACGGAAGACTATTTCAAATTCAAATAATTGTAAACAGGGTTCCTTGTTCTATAAAAGGACTCTCAACTTAGTTAGTCAGGCATCACTTTTTATAACCTCTTACTTCTCTCTACCTTCTCCTCCTACTCCCTTCTGCTTCCCTTCTTCCCCCTGATATATGTACTCTTAGTTCAACTTCCATTCCTTCAAGTGTAGCTCAAGTAAGCTTTTCAATTTAATGAATTAGATTTCCAATTTTAATTATGTTTTCAATTACCATGGCCGGTTCTACCGCCTTTATTTACTGTTACAGTTCATGGCTGGTATAACTGCCTGTTTTATACTCTGTTTTATTTACCTTTAATTCAATATGTCTATCAAGACTCTCCCTTCCCCCCCCCCCCCCCCCCCCCACGGTATAAGGGAGCTGGTGAGCATTAAAGGGCGATCCTTGGCCTCTTCATCGTCGTCGAGGTCGTCGTGGGAGGTGTTGAGGTTGATACAGGCGCACCGCTCTAGCGATACAAAGAAAGCCGAGGCCACGCTCGTCCCCACCCAATTCGCCATCCGATCCAGCTTCTCGCACGTCACCAACCCACAACTATTGTTCTCCATCGTCTGATGTCCAACCTTTTTTTTTTTTGGGTGGATTTCAAGTTGTGTGGTTTGAGAGATTTAATGATTTGGAGGACATTACGAACGTCTCAAAGCTTGAATGGAGGTTGGGGAACTATTAGAGATAGAGAGAGAAGAAGGGGGAGGAAAATTTGTTTGATCGGTTGGAAGACTACAATGAGGAGTTCTTTGTTTCCTTTAACAAAAACATAAAGGAAGGAAAAGGCCCATTTTACCCCTACAATCACATAACCGGACCTATAAGATAAGTATAAACACATCTTACTAGAAGGGATGTGTTCTTTGTTTATTATGGGGATAAATTACATTAATCCCCGTCAGCTATTACCTATTTTCAAGTTTCCCCTTGGTGTCTAAACTCATACACTTAATTCCCTTTGTATACTATATCACGACAAGACAACCCTATCCATATTTAATCCCGAGCCCATGCAGATGACTTGGTTTGAAAGACCATTTGTATACCCGAACTATTTAATCCCCCTCCCATTTAATCTGGCCTAGCTCGGATTAAATATGGATGGGGTAGACCCCATCCATATTTAATTCGGGGGGATAACTCCTCCTTATTCCCTGTCAATCCATCCTAGTTCCACCCTCCATAAATAATACCCCATACTATTTTATATTTAAATGATTTGTTGAGAAACCTCGTTGATGGTGATAAATGGTTTAGGTTGAGATTGAGGAGATTGCGCAAATGAAGGTGGAGTTCAGCGATGCTGGTTATTACGACTTCCTAATAAGAATCGGTGGAGAATCAAAGTGGTTACTGGCGACACTTGCCGACGACACTTGTCCGAGATAGTGGGTGGCGATAAACAGGTGACATCCTTTTCCTATTGTGTGGATGAAATATATGTATATATATTTGTGTCTTGTGTGTCTTTTTAACCTATATCTATATGCATGCACAGGTAAAGGAGATAGTAACTATAGGTAATTTGGGGTTTGGGGAAGTGATATAGGTTGTTTTCAATGGCTAATTGGTGTCATTGAAGCTCAGGTTGATTAATGGTTGTGATAATGATTCTCGAGGAAGAAGATGTGGTGCTAATGGTTATACGGTAAAAAGGTAAGTTATTGTTTGTTGTTAACAGAGTTCACCCCATTTTTTCTCTGTAAAGTTCAAGGTGGTTAAGTGCTTGAGTTCAAACACTAATAAGGGGGCAACTCGAAAAGGTAAGTTGTTGTTGTTGTTGTTACAATCAAATGCGGACAATTGCACGAAAAATTGTATTGCACATTTCATGTAAGAACCAAGTTGTGTAAATTTAAGTTATAGATTGCATATATGATGTGGTAAAGTAAGATGTGTGTATAGAGTTCGTAGTGAAGAGGATTCACCGATTCAATGAGGATGATCTCTTGATTTGTGCTTATATTTTCCTAAATAATAGAACGGATTTCTCTAATTAATTGCATGTTTCAAGATTGACAATAGTCTTTAACATTGTGTCGATCACCGCTCAACCAACTTGAGTCGTGCGAACTGTACCGAGCGGCTCGATCTTCCACGTAGTAGCAAGACGACCATTCGGTTTAGCCAAGTACACAGCTTTTGTCACCCTAGCCATTCTCTTCTTACTCCTTTCGGCCCGTTTGGATGAGGTGTTAAAGGGGGCCATAAATATGGAGGGTGTTATTTATGCCCGAACCCACACATATGGAAAGGTTTGCCAACAAAAAGTGCAAGGATATTATTTATCACCTGGACTAAATATCGTCCTTGCAGGGGTGTTATTTATGGACAGCCTAGGGGGTGTCCATATTTAACACCCTCTAATACCCCTGTCAAAAGTACCAAAATGCCCGAAATAATACCCATACCTAGGTCCATTATTCATCCATCTCGACTTCTTATTGCCTGCAATTTGTAGATCCATTTTGTTTGAAAAACTCCATGGACTTGTGAGTCGTGTTTATGTGTGTTCGAAATAGTGGTTCTCTACATATTAGATGTTAAACCTCTACCCAAAGAAAAATAGTTATATTTAGATGGAAAAAGTAGTACCTTGCACTTTCATTTTTCCAAAAGTTTTCTTCAGTTTTGCCCATTTTTTGATTTAGTATATATGGTGTTGGGATATAATAAAAAATTTGAGAAATGAATTGTATATGGAAATTACAATTAATTTTAACATATACCTTGCCAAAATTTTCAAAAAACGTTGTCGTATATAATAAGTTTTTTAAAAATTTGCAATTAGTTTTATTTGTTGACAAAGGTAATAAATTAATAAATTTTGTATTTGATTAAGTAACAAACGCATAAATTGTAATATGGGCACGCACAAGGCCAATTTGGTCTTTTGACAGTTTTTTTTATGTCCTTATACCTCTATTTAAACTACCATCCAAACCAAGTACTATTTATTCCCCCCCATATTACCAAAATTATCCAAATCAAGTATTATTTAATCCTCCCTCCATAAATGTCACATCACTGTGGGGCCACCCTCCATATTTATTACCCCATACTATCTTATACCCCTCCATCTATAATACCCCGAAAATTAATCTGGCATCCAATCGAGCTTTTTGTCTACAATATGTCCACACCATCCATGCTATGGATTTTTAACATTCTTTATTTACCATTAGACAAATTACAAATAACAATTTAGGTGACAATGTATCTATTGTTTGAGAAAAAAATTTAGTCTTTTGTCATTTGAGAGTGAGATGAAACAACATTTGAAATACATGCTTGATATTAGAAAGCACTCTATTTTAATAGGGGTGAGCATGGACCGGATTGGTTCGGATTTGTAATAAACCAAGAACCAAACCACTACCTACGGATTATGAATTTGGCGAACCAAACCAACCCACAAAAGGCATTGAACCAAACCAATCCAAACCATTAAAATACGGATCGGATTCGGTTTCGAACCACGGTTTGCTTAAAATTGAGATATTATTTCCGTAAAATATTTTGAGTACTTACAATTTAGGTTTACTACATTAGGTTTATATATAGAATATGAATAGGTCCTCATATTTAGAAATTTAGGGTAATTAATTATGGTAATGAAGGAAATCATGGAATAGGACCAGACTATGACCGAATCATGTATAGAAATTTAAAAAAATTGAAATGTGCCATGGAATCAAAATTAGAATGGAGAATTTCATCATCGAATTTATTTGCTATGACTAAACCACTATTGGTGTATTGGAATTAGGGGAATAAGTTGTGAATCTTAGGCAAAATAAAATCTTGTCAGAGAATGAATAATGAATAAATTAAATTAGGAAGTCAGTGGACTATAGCTTATATTATAATAATAATAATAATAATAATAATAATAATAATAATAATAATAATAATAATAATAATAAATGGTTCGGATCGGATTGAAATCGGAACCATGAATGTAAATCCACAAACCAAACTATTGACTACGGATTCTAATTTTTTTAAACCAGGACCAAACCACGCTACTAAAAATTCGAACCAAACCAATTGGTTTGGATTGGTTTGGACTGGATTCACGGTTTGACTGATTTTCTGCTCACCCCTATATTTTAACACTCATTTGCAAGTTTAAGTATATGGAGGGAGTCACAAGGAATGTGCACAGTTTGTTAACTCAATGTGCCCTAGTTGATACGTCTTTAAGATTTTCCAATAAAAACCAATAAATTTGAGATTTGAAAAGATTGGATAATTCTACATAAACAAATATGTCATGAAAATCATACCTAATGCATAAAGTTGTGATGAGCAACTTAATTAGAGGGAAAAAAAAAACTTAATCTCACAATATAGGATATATATATATATATATATATATATATATATATATATATATATATATATATATATATACAGTAAGCTTCCCATCAGGGAGTCCTGATGGGAAGCCCATCAGGGAGCCCTCCAATTCTCCTATTTCCCAATCAAATTTTCCCAATCCAAACCGTCCAATGTGTTTAAAAGTGTTTTTTAGGGTCCCCGTGAAAAATCAGTGAAAAAAAATACCCGGAAGGGCTTGATCCGATCAGTTTTCGATAAAAATGCATATATATAGTTTTTATCGAAAACTGATCGGATCAAGCCCTTCCCGGTTTTTTTTTTCACTAATTTTTCACGGGAACCCTTAAAACACCTTTTAAACACATTGGACGGTTCGGATCGTGAAAATTTGATCGGGAAATAGGAGTCCCTGATGGGAAGCCCATCAGGGAGTCCTGATGGGAAAGATTTCGTATATATATATATATATATATACATACAACCCCCTTCACATAAGGGACCCTTATGGGGGGAATATCCGGACCAAAGCGTATCAGCCCTTGGATGAGATCCAAGGGCTCAGATTTTAAAGAAGAGTTCGCGGATGTCAGATCCGGGTTAAAACCCGGGTTTCTTTAATTCGCGGGTCAAAAGATAAAACGGGTTAAAAGCTTTCCCTTATCTATTCACAAATCCATTTGTTACCTTCATCATCTGGAGACGATTTCTTCGAACAAGGAGAAGACCACCGCCGAAATCGAACTCGAAATCGTGAAACCAAGGTTCTCTCTCTCTCTCTCTCTCTCTCTCTCTCTCTCTCTCTCTCTCGTTTTCTGTCTTTGTGTTACATTTTACATTCGAAATATCTAGGGTTTCCATACCCCATTCGATTTCAGACGAATCTGAAACTGGAACTCGAAATCACTTCTACCAAGGTCTCTCTCTCTCTCTCTCTCTCTCTCTCTCTCTCTCTCGTTTTCTCAAGAGGTGTCTGGATACTCAAAAAAATGTATACGATTTTGCTTGCATTTTTTATTTGCAATTATGTTCTTTGTAGCCTTTCATTTCATTGGTCTTTATACAATATATAGCAGATGGCCCTCAACATTTTGTGTACTATGTAATGGCATCAATATCTTTTATATAATTTTAGTAAATTGTAAAACGGTTTTTGTTTTGCGATTATAAAAATCAGATGGGTTGATTTTTTCTAATCTGCTTCTATCAATCTATTAATCAAATTATAAATGGCAGCCTTATTATGATCCATTAAGATTCTAATTGCAATTTCATTCCTTTAGTTTCTGTAACTTATGTTTATGTTTATGTTTTACTCGTATTTCAGGATGGAAAATTGGCTCAGTGAGAAGAATGGCGACATGCGGGGATGGAGATGAAGATAATGGACTTGCCTTGGTCAATTATGAGCTGCTATGTTAGGAACTTGTGTTATGAACTGGGGAACTTCTGTTAGGAATTTGGAACTTCTTTTATGTTATGTTTATGCAAATGGATGTTGCAGCAGATTCATATCCCCATGTAATTTGGTTTTGTGACTGTTTTTTTTTTTTTTGTTGAACGTATTCATAGAAAGAAAAAAAAGTTTTATTGTACAATTGGTATCAGTAAATTGCTTCTGCGTTAGTATACTTCCACTTCAATTTTATAAGCTTCTGCGTTAAAATATGCACATTCATATCCACAATGGAGCCTTCACGACTTCATGTGAATTGCGGCTTGATGAATTGGATGCAAGTAAACTAGTCGCATTGGTATGATTCAAACTAGTGTGCTAGATTCCTTCAACAAGTAATCAGAGGAAACCTACTTTCATCAACCATTAATTTGGTTATCAGTCATATTTCATGAACTTAAGGCTCAAATCTTAAACTTCATTTGCCTTTGGCATTATTCCAAGATGAGAATCAAACTGAGAGACTATGCCAGTAATAAAACAATGTTACAAATGAAAATTCAAGGTAATTCTGGGTTTGCAACACAAATTTAGAATTCAAACATTCAATCTAATCATATACTGAAGATGCACAATTCCAAAAAATCGTCCAATTTATTGATATTGTCAAACAATACACTCTACTAGTTTTGACAAATGGTAATCTCTCCGGTGCGGTCTGTAATTCAGGGCAGCTAAAATGTAAATGCAGAGATTGCCTTGTCTCGATTTCACCACTATCTCGGCCGACATGGTTCTATAACTAGGAACATTGCATGAAGAAGATGCGCTCCACATCAAGCTTGCCTTGCAAGAAGACTCGACCGCTTTCTCTCTCGTGCATTCAATCCCATCGACATATGGTACTTCCAACTTATAAGCTCTGAATTTATCCGTAGTTTCTGTTGGATGAGAATTTGATCTCTTCTATCATTCTTGGAGGAATCGCTTTGAATTTGCAATCTATTCGAACTTCCGCACTTGCAAATTTAACTTTTTATTAACTTCATTATCACTATCAGAGTAGCTACTGGTCAAAATATTAATCAAGCCAGTAATTGAGCAATTAGAACATCCGGGAAGAAGAAATTTACCTAATAATAGCTTGAATCAGAGCTACCTAATGCAATAAGCACATACAGCCCAAGTTAATTGATGTAGATGAGTTAAATTATGTGCAATAAAACGAAAGAGAGAAACAACACATTTACCTTTTATCTAACATATAATAGCCAGTAATCGTCCACAGCAGTATCTGATAATGGTTCCAGAAACTCACAACGAGCCAGAATCTCAGTGGGGGGCACTCCAGCAACAAGATTTGTGTCCAGATTGGGCTTTTATCTAACATATATTTAATTAACCCGAACAACACATTTACCTTTTATCTAACATATTAGCCTCAATCAATTTATCAAATAACTAGACTAAACTGTTAAAACATAGTTGAAGCAAAATAGAACTTGGAATTAAAACAAATCATCCTAGAATAAAGGGTTTACTTAAAACTTGCAATGTCAGGTAAACAAGGGGAAGAAAAGGAAAAAAAAAAAAAAAAAAAAACCTAGCAGCTTCACCTTTCAGAGGGCCTTCGAGGGTTAGAGTCGGTCAAGAAATGGTCCACTGAAGACAAAATCTTGCAATTGTTAGATGCATAGTTACGTACACGAGAGAGAACGAATGGAAAACTCGTGAGACGACGAAGTGAGTCAGTCAAGGCCAATCAACAACGCGATTCAGCTAATGGATTATTTCGAAACCCTAGAAATCGATATTCCTTGTTCGTCAATCACAGAGAGAGAGAGAGAGACCTTCGATTGATGTTCGTCGATGTCTTCTTCTTCGTCGATCCGGCGTCTTGTTCATCGATGCTACTATTCCTTCGTCGATTTCCCCTCTCTCTCTCTCTCTGTGGTTGGGTTTGTGTGCCTCTAGCCTTTCTGGTTAACAATGGGAAGAGGGGAAGAGAGTAAAGGGTTTTGTTTTAACCCGTAAATAAGTTTTGATCCGCGACCAAGTATTTGACCCGGGTTTTTAACCCGCGAGCTCCCTTTAAAATCTGAGCCCTTGGATGAGATCAAAGGGCTGCGATTGAAAGTCCGGATTTAAGGAAAAATTAGGGTCCCTTATGGGAAGGTTATTGTATATATATATATATATATATATATATATATATATTTGAAGTGAGGATCTGTAGCTTTTTGGTATTTTTGGACATAAGATATCAAATTAACAAGTCATTTTTCTCCCATACATTGACTAATTTGACAACTTGTAATCTGAAAAAAAAAATACCAACATCCTAGTAGGAACTAGAAATTGAATCACAACACCCAAGGCCCGAGACCTTGCTCAAAAAGGTACCTCCAATTATGTAGAGGTGACAAATGACAAGATTTATTAGACTAGGATAAGAGAGAAGGTAAAAGATCTACACCACTTGACAAATTTTCGTCATAAATGGGTACAAGTACAACCGTTAGTCCGTGAGCAATGGGTCTAAGGTAGGGCTGTAAACAAGCCGAATTGAGCCGAACTTTAAAATGTTCAGGTTTGTTCATTAAGTTTTTAAACGAACTCGAGCCGAACTCAAACTCAGTGAAAATTTGACAAGCCGAGCTTGCCAAGGTTTGAGTCGAACTCGAACTTGTTCACGAACCTTAGCCAGTAAAAAATACTAGATATTTATGCTCTCATACAAGTCTAGAACTACAAATAAGTTTTTTATTTTGTACATAAAGAAGCCTATTCATATATAAAATTATAAAAACATACTAAAATTTAAGTTTACAATACATTTATAAATTTATACATGTATGAGTTATAAAACTTTCATTATGTATATGTGAAAGTTATACATACTCAAGGTTATACATGAAATTCTTATGAGATATACGCATATATTATAATTTTGCGAGCCTAATCGAGCCGAATATTGTCAAGTTCAAGTTCGGCTCGTTTATAAAATGAGCCTAAAATTGAGGTTCAGGTTTAGTTCGTTACCGAATCGAACTTGAACGAGCCTTTACCGAGTCGAGCTTCAAATAGTTCACGAACAGCTCAGTTCATTTAGAGCTCCTGTCTAAGGTGAAAAGAAGACGAGATGCTAAGGGATAACATGGTAAGATTATTTTTTTAAGGGACAAACTGAGATAAAACGTATACTTAAGTAGGAAAGTGTAATTACCCTTCAAGAGTGAACCAAATCCCAGCAAATAAAGCCATCTCCGCTGCTTTCAGATTGCAAACCTCTGTTCTCCCCCGCTCCGTGGATCTCTCAACAATGCAATACGGAAGATCCAGTACCACCGCCACCAGCTCTAATGCCTCACCAATCGAATCAGAGAACTCATCCACGGCCGTCGATTTCGCCGACAAATTGCCTCTCCAACTCATCCAATCCGACACAATTCCTCCCGCACCGATCCAATCCGAATCCGCCGTCGACTGGTTACCGGATTTCTCCGGATACTCATGGGTCGCCTACGGAGCCTCCTCTCTCCTCGTGATCTCTCACTTCCCCTCCCCTCTCTCCGAAGAAGAAACATTGATCGGTCCCATTTTCCGCCAGGTCTTCCAACTCTCCACCGACGGTTCTTCCGTCGTGTCGGCTGTCTCATGGTCCCCTGCCATGCCTTCTGTTGGTGATCTTGCTGTTTCTTTGGACAACTGTATTGGCTTGTTTTCTCATAATTCAGGCGTTTCTGATGGTAAGTGTAATTTTAGAGCTCTGTTTATTCCAGTTGTTAAGTCATGAGGACTAGAACTTATGGTGGAATGTGTTGGAATTTTGACAATTCAATGTGAATGAATTTTGTGCACATGGGTGGCTTCAATGTGAATGAATTGTGCACATGGGTGG